>OW386550.1:10612632-11212632 GCA_936435175.1 Glyphotaelius pellucidus
ACCAATCGAAAGAGTAACCATCAGGCGGCAGAATCGAACACATTGCCTCACGATCTAACTGGTCTTGTCTACTAAAGTCTATGGCCGTTAGTGGAATAGGTGAAACGTTGTTAATATTATTATAAGGTATCGGTGGCATGCACAAGACATCCTCAACGCCCTCTTGGTGGTCGACGTCGCTTGCCTCGTCGTCCACGTCGCTCGTTCTGTCCATTTCTGAAACAACAGAAAACCCAAATTAATTTTAACGTGTCTGTATTACGATTACCTACTGCCTCTGGTAAAACGTTTCAAAATAATTAACTCTTGGTACGATCAAGTTAATCAAATACGAGGTTTGTTCAAAAAGTAACGGGAATTTTAAAATTTAAGATTGAAGATGACGAACGCCCCGGATGCCCCAGCGCATCAACAAACCGATGAAATCGTGGAAAAATAAAAGAAATGGTTATGAACGAAAAGAGTGTGTGTGCCAAGACCGAGTTGTCTGGCGGTTCGTCCTCTCTGAGAAATGGCGTGAAGGTAAGTTAGATAGTTTAATAACTCACGTTTCCCGGTACTGACTCTTCTTGATAGAGAGCTGCCTCGTCCACGTTGCTGGTTCTGCCCATGTCTGACTCTGAAATAATAGAAAACACAAATTTACAGTAGAATTCGGATATAATGACTTTGCATATAACTGCCTACCGTTTTAAGCGACGATAATGTAAACTCAAGTTAGGTTTCATAGCTTTTAGTAGGAAAACGTATACGTTTAGTATGACTCCGTTTTAAGCAACCCATTTTAATGACAATTCGTCAGGTTAGAATGACATGCAGTGTTTTGTTTACAAAACCCACGCACCAATACCTCACAGCCCCGCGCCTCGCTTGTGACTAGAAAGCTCAACACAATGATTTCCGTGAAGTGAAAGTGTTTTTTCAATTGAAGAAAAAAGTGCTGTATTACACCGTTTAGAAGACGGTGAATCCAATGAATAGTACCCTTTACACACAGAGTTCGGAGCGGGACGTGCCCCGCGCCACTTCAGGCCGCCATGCATAAAAGTCTCACAGTGAACTGCGCTGTAAACCGTTATCTTACTTTCGGTCTTTACTTTTCTGTGCGGCGGCCTGAAGTGGCGCGGGGCACGTCCCGCTCCGAACTCTGTGTGTAAAGGGTACTTAACTTATTTAGCGAAGGAGTTCGGCGTGTCTCATTCTACAATATCCACCTGATCTTACTATCGCACAAAAATTGGCCAAAAACAAGGTCAAATTTCAGACTTTCTACGTTAGCAACTACATATTTGCTTGCATAGAATGTAGGTACATTGTATCGTTTCAGATTACAGTACATAATGTATGTTTTTTACGTGGAAAGTTTAAGTTCTACGCTTATTCCCTGCCAATATACCAACAGTGAAACTGTGCTAGGTATATTAATATTCAACCATTGGAAGTTACGCCTATCTATCTGATATTGTAAAGTTATGGATTTCACTATGCTAGAAGAGCCCCTGGTATAACATTTCAAAAAATAAACTCACTGTTCCCAAACGCAGACAATTCTTGGTAGAAAGGCACGTCCACCCACAGCACGCTGTTGTAGCCGGCCTCCGGAGAGAAGAGTTCTCCACACTGGAGTTCCCCACCCCACGATGTCCCAGGTAACGGTTCCCGAGATGCTGCCTGGAAAGGTGCAGCAGGCGGAATCGGTGCATAGGGAGCCGTTGCTTGGGTCTGTACGGGAGTGGACAGCAACGGTGGTGAAACAGGTGGTGGTAATGTTGAAGGTGTCCCTTGTGAAAAGTGACAAGCTATTCTCTTCGGAGATGGATTTCTGAAAACATTTACATAAATTATATGAATCTTTCTCATTCACGCGTGACACATAATATTGTATCATGCATCTAGATACGATAACTTACTTTTGTTTATTTTTTCTTGGAGGTGCGGTGGGGAGCAAAATGGAAGGAAGCAGGCAGAGACCTAACGGCTTTAAAGGCCTTGGCGCGATCCTCCCTCACCAGGGTCACTGTTAAAATAAATAAAAAATATATAATGAGTTCAATATCTCCACAGCCGTAGCAAAGTACTTTCATAAAAAAAACATTAAAAAATACTTACACTCCGGGCCGAGCTGCAACAGCAGCTCTGCGTTGACGCCCACGTCCACATAGTCCGGCACCAGAAATTACTGCTTCTGCAGCTGGTACCCCACCTCTACCTCTCATTTCATATTTCACTTCCACTCTACATATTTCAAATTGAAAACACTTCATGTACTTTAATGTTAAAACTTTTTTTAAATACTGCACATTAATATTATAAAATTTAAAAAAAATTAATCCTGGATCGTGGAGTGCTCCTTTTCCCTGAACAATTACTGTTTGTGCACACATTTGGTTAAAGTAAATAAATTAATTAAGTGTTTAACGAAATAACTGTTAAAATCATTGTGTGGCGGGAGCTTTAGACGAATTTACATCATAAAAAATGTCGAATTTTTGACATAGGACATTCATAATTGGATAGCTGATATCTGGATTAATAACGAACCAATTCAAATAAAACTTATATTTATCTCTTAGTTATGAATCACTCTGATTAAATAACTGCATTTCAAAAGCAAAAGTGCAGTAATTATGGATATTATTGTAAATCAAAAACTGATGGACGTTTTCAGTTGACGCTTGTTACTAAAAACTACCACAGAAACAATATATCACGAACAAACGAATTGAAAACACATTTCAAAGATAGATAATTCATTCACGATTACACTGATATATATTTTTGCGTTAAAAACTCAAAAAATCAATTCCTAACAGCATTTTAAGTCGAGAGCAAAATACGTCAGAATGTTCAAAAGTTTTATGTTGATTTTTGACAGGACGCTCTTAAAAAGCCGCGAAAACTTGCTGTTCTTACTTCAAAGACAACCATAAGGTAACCGATAAGGTCATAGACTAAAAGAATATTATATTAACTATTCGAGAAATCAAACGGCTGGCCATGGAAATGTTTTAAATAATTACAATAAATGTTTTACGAGTGATAGAAAAATCGGTCGAAAAATCGACCGACATCAATCAAGGGGTAGGTACAAACGGTCGATTTTTCGACCGAATTCGCTCCAGTGGTTATATGAATAAATAATCATGCATACTTGCAGGAATTCGTGTTTAAAACGACCTAAACTAAAATATGTGACAGCGCACAGCTGAAATTTTGACATCGGCCGATAGAAAAAGCAAATAACAGCCTTAGAAAATCACGCAAATCTGACAGCGCTTCTCGCGGGAGAACGATCTCTTATCACAAATTTTAGGGAATAGCCTTTCTGGTTTTCAAATTTAATTTGTGGTGTGGCCACACCATAAAATAATTTTCACTTAATTTCAAGGAATATTCTGCTTTTTAGACTGGCCACACTAACAATAATTATTTTAGCAAAAGTACACTTGAAGCAGTGCGCGGTCCTATTTAATATCATTGCTATTTTGATTGATGGTTAAAATTTAAATTTAGTTCACGATTCAGCTTTCTGTTGTAACAGACGGCCCTGGGGCCATCATGGTGTCAAATCATTATAGCAGGTGTGATATATTTTTGGCTTATCACTAAATGCTTTGATTCTAATCTGTACAGCGACAGTAATATATGAGTTGGTTTTAAAATATTAATTTTTTCAATTCTTCCTAATAGATACAGCTTATTAATAGTCAAACGTAAGTTCAAAAATCTGTTAAATCTTGCTGCTCTTTCTGAAGTTGTGTTGCAGAGTTAGAAAATTCTTTTATATTTTCGCTTTAATTTTACAAGACAATTTGTGTGTGCTCATTATCAGTTACCAGTAAATAGTGAAGAACTGTTTTTACATACGTTAGTTAGAAGATTGAACATTATTATTATTAATAACCCGTTAGGTCTATTTGTTCGGTTTTCGGAACAACTCATTTAGTTCTCATAAAAATCGTTGTATCTTCCCCCTCAATCATGGTTAGAAATATGATCTAAACGGTGTTAGAAGAGAAAATATCACGCTTTATTTTCAAATCAAAGAATTAACTGCAAAATAAATAAAATGTACCCCTTTACCAATCCAAGTTTCTGAACGCAATTTGAAAAAAAATTATGACATTTGAGAATTTTTGAAGTGAAAACTTCTTTAGCACCGTTGTGATTTGAAACTCGATGAAACGACAAAGCGACACTAAAAAAAGACAAACACATACATCTATAGTATTTAGCCTGCGAGAGAATGAGATAGAATAATCTGTCTCCTCTTTGTGCGGTGATTCGTAGCCTCCTCATTCTTGTCTACTTTAATTTTCTGAAGGTTTCACTTCTATCGCGTGTGAAATGCACATATTTTATTTTTTATTATCCATTAATGGAGGACTGAATGCCGTTGGCGCTAATAAAAAACTGTCAAAAGGAGCGAAACTAGCAGTCCACAATGGAGTCCTGGTACCTACCCTGATGTTTGGCAGTGAGGCATGGAACTGGCAGAGGAAGGATGAAAGTAAACTGAATGCTGTAGAAATGAGATCCCTGAGGCGTATGTGCGGTAAAACCATGTATGATCGTGTGAGAAATGTGGAGATCCGCAAAGAATGTAAGGCTGATGTAAGCATAATGAGTAAGATTAAGAAAGGGACCCTCAGATGGTTTGGGCATGTAGAGCGAATGAACGAAGAAAGTAGTGTAAGAAGAATATATGACGCAAATGTGAATGGTAGAAGAAGTCGGGGACGCCCGAGGAAGACATGGCACGATCAAGTGAATCAGATACTTGAGTCGGGCCATGTCAAAAGTCAGAATAATAGAAGATTATGTATGAGACGATGTATGAATGTGAGTGAAGCAAAGAGTGTGTGCCAGGACCGAGTTGTTTGGCGGTCCGTCCTCTCTGCCTACCCCTGCGGGGAAACGGCGTGATGGTTAGTTAGTTAGTTATTTTTTATTAATTATTTTTATTTGAAACTACAAACAAGTGAGTTGACGAAAATGTTTAAATAATTTTTTGCCTAATAAATTATGTATGTGCTTTTAATTTTTTTTCGTTATCAGTAATTTTAATTTTAGTCAGAAAAAACGTAAGGCGAGCCATTTTTTAATTTTTTGCATACAAAATGTTTGTATTTCAAAAATAATATGTTTATTTTGAATTAAAATTATTTATTTTTTTTAATTATTTCATCACCTTTCCAAAACAGTTTTTGGTTTTCTGATACATTCAGAAATACTCCATTTATTTGGATTTTATTGGAAATGGAAATATTTTGACCCTCTGAAAAAATTTGGTCAAGGGGTTAATATAATTGTATTCAGCAAATACAAAGAATTTTTACTGTCGTTCTTAAAATAGTTGATGGTGTGAGTCCATCCTCTCACCGGTCAATTGAAAAAAAATTTGTGGGCAACTCAATCGCTATCCACGGGAAAGCAAATTGCAAATTTCATTTGCACTCCGCACACAGGCAACTTGTTAAAGACCAGTTGTCAAGGGCAATGCCACAATTCACAGTGCTAGTCGCTGCGGCCGGCGCATTTCAGTTGAAAGATTGCCATGGTTATCTATCAAATTTTCGAGTAATTTGCGATACGTCAGAGCAGGAAAATATCGACTTTTTTCAGGAGGTTGATAAATTATTGTTATATGGTTGATAATTGATAAATTATTCATAAATTATATTTTTGTTAAACAAGCTGATATAATTACTGAAATCGTCAAGTTGAGTTGCACCGTGAATTGCCAATCAGTTTTCGGTTTCTCAGCCTAGTTAGTTGCTTTCCAAGCAGTTAATAATTCTCAGCTATGACATTTTTTTTATCTTAATTTTTTATTTTTGAAATATGATTGTGTGCTTTCTGTGATACACATGTTTTATGATTTTTATCATTCTTTCCAAAATATTGTCTCATTAAAGAGAAGTGTGTTGTAGTCTGGTATGCCCGAAGTAAGTATTTTCCCTTACTTCGGGTGAAATTGACCAAATTTTTTCAAATATTGAAATTATTTTTTTGAACAGATAATCAATTTCATTAGCCTCGTAGACAACAAGGACTGGTGTAAATTATTGGTGATGATCAATTTGGTATAGACCGCACTTCTAGGATTTCAGTTTATTATGTTTTATGTCAAAACAGATCATTTGATAGATGTCTGAACTGTTTGCAGGACTTCCTAGAGCACGGCATGGACCGTCACAGCATTGGGCTCGGGGGCGGCGCCTCTGACGACAACCTGCCCGGCGCGCCAGGTGACTTGCCCCCCGGCACTCCCCCCACATGGCGGCGGTGCATCAAACACACGCGTATACATGCCTTGCTTACTATCGCGGGCCCTGGCTAGCGGACTAACACTTAAAGACGGTTACATCAACTCATGATCTTTTCACAAGTTAACTCCTTTACTGCCTTAGGTAGCCAATGAAATTTCACTGGCATGAAACCTGGCTATCGGATTATGAACAAGCAAAATTGTGTTGTAATTTCACGAAAATTAACAACAGTATGTACAGTAAAAGTGATGCTTTTTTTCGGCAGCTTATTTTTATGCTAAATTTGTTCTGAGTTCATAAAGAAACATAATTTTATCTAATTATTGTAACATTATAGTGTTTTTTTTTTTAATTTTTTACTGACGTGAAATTTAAAATCTGGAAAGCACCGTTTTGATCCTAAACTCTTCAATATTACTAGAAGGCAGAATGTGTAGGCAAAAACATTGGGAATGTATGGCGAGCGATATGCTGATATAGGCCGAAACCAAATGATCTTTTATAGCTAAGTCTGTTGGCCCCATCAAACAAATTAGACCGGTCAAATAACGATAGTTTAATTGGTTTGCCTTTAATAATTAGCGGCTCATGAATTTTCGTTTTGCCTCCGCATTCCGCCTCCTAATTCTTACTACGTATCCGCTAGCTAGAGGCCCGCCCCCTGCAATATGGTCGCTGTATTTATGTGTGTTATAGTCTTGGTATTTTGTCTTCTGATATGTTGTATACTAAATGTTGTCATATTTAACTCTTTCTGGGCTATCGTCTCAGTATAGTTGACGACGAAATACATGCCCGTGCGCTAACATCTCAACATGTGAGATGGCACTACAGATTTACATCTGCGGAATGTATATTGTAAAATAATATACATAATATAGTGAAACCCTCTTAAGAAGTTTTATGGCTTAAGAAGTTTGGTTTATTCAGTCCCTCGGCCCAATTTTTCCCACATAAGGTTTTCCTGCTTAAGTTTGTTTTTCCAGTCCCTTGAAAACTTCTTAAGAGGATTTCACTGTATGTCTAAAGCTGTATTGTGCTGCATAATATGATCCCACAATGAATTTACCCTCTGTGTACTTGTTAAACAAAAGACCCTTGGGATTCTGTAGTACTTTTATTATTTGCAATTGAAAACTTTTTCTGAACTACATTCTAAAATAAATTATTTTTCTCCACACACAAATGATGAAAATGACAACATTTTTCACCTTTACTTAAACACTATTTCCGGAATCAATAATTAATTATAAATAAATAACCAGTTTCAGATATTAATTTTATGCTAGTTTTTAAGCTCTGCTGTATTGTGTGTGTTTGAAAAAGTATTTTGTCTGTTTGTTGTGTTTACATTATTACAATGTTTTTGCCCTAGTTCTTTTTAATGTTTGAACATTGGCTTGTTGTGAGTGAATTCAGCATCATTAATTTACTTGTCAGATGATACATTAGTTGATTCCAACTTTGATCAAAAATATATCCATCTCTCTTCATAAATACCCAGAATTTCGATTTTTTTCTGTTTATTCATTGTAAGTTTATAGATTAAGGTTACTATATTTAAAGTATTGTATTAGGGTGGTGTGTGTGCCTAAACTGTTAATGTTTGATAACTGTCTTTTTTGTGATAAGGGTGTTTATTCAGTCACTGTTTGTACTTTGTTTAGTGATAAGTACATATTTTTTTATTTGGTGATGCTTAGGAAAATAATTCGAATATAGGGGCGCCCCAGAGTTTTAAATTACTTTTCTATAGCTTTAGCACTCTGAATTTTACAGGTTATGCCCAAACACTACCCTTTTGATTACACTCACATTATATAATTTTTTAATGCAATGACTTTTTCTTCACATGAAACTGGGTGGTGATATAATTTGTGTAGCTGGGGAAATCTGTGGTATGGAATTATTACTATTTATTCGCTATATCAGCACTGGTTGCGTTTTTTTTTTCAATATTAACCTATTGGCCACATAATTAATTTTGGACCAAAAATTGAAAACCTGCATTGGTATACTAAATCTATTGTAACTTTTGAACCACATATTCAAATGAATTAATTTCTTGAAATTTGTTTACACATTGGATTAAGGTAAAGAAAAACATACAAATAAAATATTAAAATATGTCTAAATAAGGATTCAAATACAACCTACTCTTTTTTCGTAAGTTTTTTTTTTCACATTTTTAGTCATAAAGTTACAAAAAAAAAATATTTATAAATCGAACATTAATAATTTTTCTTTTTTACATACATATATACTAATTACTAATAAAATAATTTGGTATGATAGTCCCCAAAGCAATCAGGGACGTGCAGGGTCACTGCCAAAAGCCTAGCAATTTTGAAGGAAATTAAATGGCGGCTGGCTGCACACAAATATCAGGGAAAAAACATAAGAAACATATTTATTGCCAATTCTACGAAATGAATGATTAATTACCTACAGAACATTCGGCATTTATAATTTTATTCAAAAATGTCACTGTCATGCTCGTTTTCCGTTTTTTTGGCGGACCTACTCTAATCCGACGCTGCCGGGGTTTGTGGCCAATGGGTTAAATTCGTTTTAATAAAATGTTATTGCCATTCTCCTTTATGATTGCTTTCACCACTCCAAACTGAAAATAGTATTTTTATGGATGGTGAAGGGTTCTCATTTCCATTTCTTTTTTAAATGTGTTTAAAAATACTTTTACATAATAACAATTTGCTTTGTTTATTGGATTTTTTTTACATTGAATAAAAATTATTTGATCATTTGTAGCTCTGGTGATTGGGTTGATTAACATTGTGTTGCTTTTTTGGTGAAATAATAACATGCCGTGTTTGTCTCTAGCAATGAAGGACGAATTTGACTCATTCATTTGTCCATCATCCGATTCTTCGCAAAGTGAGGGGGATAAACCCATTAGGTCAGTAAAAGCTAACATTACATTACATCACTTATTTCAATTATTTTAACACTTCATTTACCAATGAATATTTTAAAGACTTACCTTAAAAACCAAGTTTAAAGGGTTATTATTACAACATATTTAAAAATTATCGATCTAATTGTATGTATAGAGAAACCGTAAGATGTATCCATTGAAAAACTAACAGCTGTAACGAAGCTAAAGATTATAACTGAGGATAAAAGCATAACTGAATACTGAGACACTAATGTTTGTAAACAACATATACACAAGTCCTTCTTGGAAATACATGTGACTTCATGGATTGCAAACCATATTTGAAAAATATTCAAACTCTAGTCAAAGCAAATTTCATTTGTAATTTAGCGGGAAAAAATGTTTAGTCCAATAACCAGCTTAACCCTTTGAGGAGTATCGTCGCACGTATGTGGCGGCATTGGAGGGGACCCCACCACTTTCCCAACGGCTGTGTGAGGAAACTGATTGTTTAACCTCCTTAGCCGCACACGTCAGGACTCTAATTTTTTTGTAAAAAGGAAGCTACATTTATTTTTAAACGAATCTAGACCCTCCAATGTCCCTGCATGCATGATTGTTATAGCTTGTATGTGGCGGGACTCGAACAATCCATTTAGAGTATTGCCCGCATATGTGCAGCCGTACGACTTTCTTCAATTTTTTTTTATTTGTAAAATGTTGAGAGCCACTGAATTTGTCCAACTATAATTTAAAATGCAATAAAAAAAGGTTATAGTAATAAAGAAGCTCCGATATTAACTTGTGTAGGAAAAATGTAAGAAGAAAATTAATTAAATCGATTATTTAAAAATAATAAAAACTTGAAAATTAATTCACTCCCACGATGTAAATGATAAAAAAATTACTCACTAATCAAAGGGTTAAGATAGCCATCACTCGGGTTCTTAAAAAAATATTTGTAATAACAAGTGTCAGTTGAAATTATGACTAAAAATGTCATATTGTGATTCATTCTAGAAACATTTCGTATTTATTAAAAATATTGTATTCAACATTTTGACAAATAATAGGGCATATTTATTTTTTAATTTTTATTTCGTAATAAATATCCTTTTTAAATGAACGGTTCAAATTTCAAATGGATATAGTGATTTACGTAATAGTGAGAATTATTTCCAGTATGTAGGGTAGAAAAACCAACTAATCGGTGTTTGGTCGTTTACGGTTGGCAGTGACACTAGTCGGTGCCACTGGTGTTAAAATCTCGATCGGTCTTTACTCGAATAATCATTTTTTCACCTATTCATATATAATAACATATGTAATTATACCCTATATGGGATGTGTGGGATTGCACTCCCCTCCCCACATCCTGGAATAAATTATTATTATTATTTGTCTCTTCCAGTCCCAAATTAATTTCATACACAACTCGCTACAAATAAATTGCATCCATCGTTCCTCTGTGTATCATTTTATTGTATTAATCATTTAAAGCACGCAGTTTTTGTACTAAATATTTTGCTTGATGGATCGTTATTCAAAAATGTGTACATTTTTCATAGCTAAATGCTCGGTTATAATTAACAAAACTCAAAAACAACGAGCGGAACATTTGAAATTTTTTACATTAGTCATTAGTTGTCGTTATGTCATTGCAACGGTAATCATTTTTTACTAACATTCTTTATCATCTCTCGTTTGATTCTGGCTAGTGCAATAATTTAAACATTTGGAAATTCAAAAACACGAAATATCTACCATAGATTGGACGTTACTGCTCCCTGCAATTTGTATCCAATCGTTTCAATATACCAACTCAATCTTTTTACGGCTTAGAAAACAAAAATGTATACAGGGTGTAACAACATGTACCTGAAGGATTTTACCCAGCGATTCCTGGGCATATTTGGAGCAAAAAATGTACATGTCATTTTGCTGTCCGATAATAATAATAATATTTGGATGATTTATATAGCGCCATTGTTGTGAAAAATCACCTCAAGGGCGATGGTACATTTTTTTTAAATTAAAAAGAATAAAAATATTTTTCCATCACATGTCACAACTGAGTAATCGGGTATAGCCTAGCGCAACCATGCTCGACCTGCGGCCGTATATTTTGAGATTCGTTTCGACTTTGACGCCAGATGGTGACACAGGATTTTCATCATATATAATATAAATAAACCAATCATTCATTATGGTTCATATCAGGGGGGGGGGTGTTGCGGCCTGCGTGACTTTAAAAATATATGTATGTGGTCCGAAGAGAAAAAAGGTTGAGCATCATTGGCCTAGCGGGTCACGTGATAAGCACTCCGCCTCGTTCTAGCAGAACAGTAAAAAGCAAAACAGTGTGCATATCTAGTGATACATTCGCGTCATGTAGGAGTGTGATCAGTGGTGAAGTGTGATTCAAAAATATATTTTTGTTTTTAATCCCTCAGGCCTTTTTATCGGACGGTCAAAATATATCCGCTTTGCAATAAAATCCAAATAAATTAAATATTTGTTAACGCATTCGAAAACTAAAAACTGTTTTTGCTTTATAATATATGTTTTCAAATTTTATAATTCTAAATAAACATATAATTTTTTTTTATGCATACATAAAAAGTTTTAAAAATGGCTAACTCACTTTTTTGTTGTTTCATGGAAAAATATATTATTAAAAATTCCCAAAGTTTCATAATTTTTTTTCCAATTGTGATTGGAAACTTTGGTTTCATAAAGGTGTACATTTTAATTATTTTGTGGTTAACTTTTAGATTTGAATATAAAGCAAGGTGTTTTCTCTTTCTAACGCCGTTTAGATCATATTTCTAACCATGATAGTAAGGGAGACACAACGATTTCTACGAGACCTGTATGAGTTGTTCCGAAAAGTGAACAAATTAGTTTGGGGGGTTAATAGAAAAAAAAATTATTGGACAGCAAAATGACATCTACTTTTTTACTCCAAATATGCTCAGGAACTGCTGGTTAAAATCCTTCAAGTAAGTGCTGTTGAACCCTTTATAAAGGGATCAAATTATTGCCTCAGTTTGTACTTTATTTGGCGTTTTAATTAAAATTTTTGTATTTTGTAGTTTTGGAGCGGATCTGCACAAACCCCTCTGCACAAACCCTCACGATGGCAAGAAATTCTTATCCGTGGACTTTCATGTCCACATCGACCAATTGTTCACCATGCTGTTCACCAATTCAAAATTTTACATTGAATTACTCGCCATGCGGAAGACCACAGATTTGGTTCAGGTTTGTCTTACTTCTTTCACAATTCTTTTATATTGAACAAAAGTTAATAACATTATGAAGTTAACATTGTTATATTATTTATAAAGTTAATAATGTTGTAAAGTTAACACTGTTTTATCTATACTATACTATCTAAACTAATACTAATATACTAATCCATACTAATATTATAAATGCGAAACTGCTCGAGTTCGTTTATGACCTTTTCACGCATAACACAATATAAAGACTTTAATAATTCTTTCACCAATATAAAGCTAAATTATATGCGCAGACTACAGGTTGTGTATGATGGTAAGCTCTGGCGTTATGAAATTATAAATATTAATATATTATATTTGTTATACGTTTTCTGTCGCTAACAAAAGCGAGTTTTTGCTAACGTCAGAAAAAAATCTTTTCTATGGAAACAATGTTGATATATTTTTGGGCTCTATGCTGGTAGATACTCAGTCTACTGGTCAGCTACTACTGCAGAAAATTCAAATATCAGAATTCGTTTTTTTTTTGGACAAGCTTCTGTTTTGCAATAAATGTCAGATAAGAGTTCCTACATTAAAAATATAATTCGTAACGATTATAAAGACTGAATAATAAATAGTGTAATTTTTTAATTATATTAACAAACTTCCAAATATTTAATTAAAAATAAACATCCGAAATGTTTGTAAGCGCATAAATTCCGAACGAATTAACAAAATTGGATAATTCTTTTTTTCTTTGAGCTATAGCTTTATGAAATTTAGGTGGCAGGCGAGATGTTTGAAAACTGAATGTAAGGGAATGAATGTATGGAATGCGGGAGGGGGTGGGGATGAGGAGAAGGGGGGATAATTGATGTTCAAGCGCTACAGTAATTTCCCGTAATACCATGCGAGCGAAGCCGCGGGGAAAAGCTAGTAATATTATAAATGCGAAACTGCTCGAGTTTGTTTGTTACGCTTTCACGCATAAAACAATAAAACGATTTTAAAAATTCTTTCACCAATAGAAAGCTAAATTATATGTGAAGTCTATAGGCTGTATATGATGGTAAGCTCTGGCGTTATGAAATTATAAATATTAGTGCTAAGTGAGTTATTGCTAACGTCAGAAAACAAATTGTTGCTGTGGAAACGATGTTGATATATTTTTTATTTCAGGCGTCATAGTTAATATCTATCTATCTATGTAAATAAAAATTAATCTTCGAAATGTTGGTACCTACGCGCGTAACTTCCGAACGACTGAACAAAATTGGATAATTCTTTTTTTACTATTGGTGAGCTCTGGCATTATGAAATTTAGGTGGCACATGAGCTGCTTGAAAACTGAATTCACCGAGAATGAATGTATGGAATACGGAAGGGGGCGGGGGAGGGCGGTGAGGGGGATAATTAGTAAGTGCAAGCGCTACAGTTATTTCCCCCAAATACCATGCTAGTTATTTGTAAAAAAGCTAGTTATTTATAAAGTTAATACATTGTAAAGTTAACACTGTTTTATTATTTAAGTTGTTTTTTGTTTTAGAATGCTTGGAAACAGGATGCTGAAACTGGACTCAAAAGTCGTAAACTTAGTTTCACACTTGTTCTGAATCAATCTGTTGGACCTAAAACTTCACAAGTTACAGAAACTCAGGTAAACTAATTTTATAAATGCGTTATGAAAGTTTATACATCAGATTAGTTAGTTAGTTATTATTTATCCCTAGACATTTATCAATCAACTATCCGAAAATACAGTTTTCCATAAAGTAGGAATGAAAATTAAAATTTTTATGCCGCTTTCACAACAACTTTTACAACCCTTGTGGCCTCAACCATTTTTCAGCAAAACCTAAAAGTTTAATTGTTATGCCTCACAAATGGAGTTATTTGAATTACAGACAGAAACTCTTATGAACTTTGTGTTCTAAGGCTATTAGCTTGATCCAGGAGCTCAGAGGCTATTAGCATAATCTAGGAGCTCTGAGGCTATTAGCATAATTTAGGTGCTCTAAGGCTATTAGCATAATCTAGGAGCTCTGGGGCTATTAGCATAATCTAGGTGCCCTGAGGCTATTAACATAATCTAGGTGCTCTGAGGCGAAGAGGATAATAAATACATAAAGCTGAGTGTTGTGTATTGTTTTACAGGTAATGCTAGCTTGCACTCGTCCTGGATATCTATACTCTATAGACACTTCTAGTTCCAACGCGGGAATTCCCTACGCTGACTCCTTTACGGTGGAAGTACACTACTGCCTGAAAAAGGTGGCGGAGAATATCACCAATATTCAGGTGTTTGGACAAGTCAAATATAAGAAAAGTGTCTGGACCGTTGTCAAAAGTATGAATATTAATTATATTTTTTTAATTTGTTTTCTTTTCTTCATTATATGCACCCGCTAATACTGCCAAAGCAGTTTGTCAGCAGGTCAATTTCACAATATTTATAACACTAAAGCACACATACAGTGAAACCCTCTTAATAAGTTCTCTTTTAAGACGTTTCGTGGCTTAGGAAGTTTGGTTTTTTCGGTCCATCGGCTCAAAATTGGCCCAATTTTTCCCACATATAAGGTTTTCCTTTAAGAAATTTGTTTTTTCCGGTCCCTTGGAAAACTTCTTAAGAGGGTTTCACTGTATAACGAGATTTAAAAGAATGACATTACAAGCGACTACAATACAAAGGCGTAAAATTTACAGACTAGATGTGACACATCTAGTTATCATTACATGTAATACATCACAAAGGCACAAAAGCTAGATGTAACTGTGCCGACCACATTATTACCTTCGCCGATGATACAGTTTTACTATATGAAGACAAAAGCTGGAATATTGTTCATAATAAAGCAGAAATAGGTTTAAACAAGGTCAAACAATGGCTAGACAATAATCTCCTCACCCTCAACTTAGATAAAACTAAATACATCCGTTTCAGTGCAACACAAGCAGGAAAACCAAAAGAAACACACAACATCATTATACACCACTGTAATGACCTAACCACTTGTAATTGCAATAACTTAGAATGTGTCGATAGCATAAAATATCTAGGAATCATAATAGATAAATCTCTGAGATGGGAGGAACACATAGACTCTACCACCACAAAGATCAGAAAACTTACTCATCTTTTTATGTCTGTTAGAAATATTCTTTGCGTAAAAGATCTGAAACAAATGTACCATGCCATGTGTAATTCTTTGCTAGAATATGCATCCTTAGGATGGGGCGGCTGTTCGAAAACAATTCTTGATCCCTTAGCAAAAGCACAAAAATCGCTTCTAAGGGTCATCCTTAAGAAACCTTTCAGGTATCCCAGTGATCTATTATTTGAAGAGTTACGAGTTCTTGACGTACGGCAACTTTACATAAGAAAAACTATTCTACATACACAAAAACATCGACACCACTATTCATCCATTGATCATCTCCACAACACCCGTCATGCAAGGAGGAATCCAGTAGTTCCACCAAATACCAACACATCACATGCACAAAGACAATACTCTTACTTAGGGCCAAAATTGTTCAACCTCGTACCCGATGCATGGAAATTGAAAAGTGCAAGCACTCTGCGCAAATGGGTTAGCAATTGGCTTCTGGACATGGGGAGACTCGAGAGCGAACACATGCTCACACAAACTCACTTACCTAATAATATGTACTATCAGGTTTACGTTAATCCATAAGAATCTTATAAGTACTCATCTAATTAGCTGGTATAATATAGGTTGTATAATATTATCTTTATTTTTTTATATTGTTATCTTCAAACTAAAAGTTAATAGGTTACAAAAATAGGTACAAAAATATTTTAAAAGTTGTAGTATTGATAAAATTAAATTATGAGTAAAATATTATGTACTATCAAAAATTGTAACACAGAGGCTATTTTTGTACATTAGAGGAATCAGAAAGTTACTTTTTATTAATTTCTAAAAATGATATAATTTTTTTTTTCTATGCCCCTGATAACTTATATCCCTTTTTGTTAATATTTACAGACTTTTAACTCAACAACCATTTCATCAAATTATTATAATATTTAAAAACATTTTTTTTTTAGAAAACATAGGATAGATACGAAATTGTTAAATTAAAAAAGAGAGGTTGTCTTTACTCAAACCTATTATATATTTTCTTAAAAACACATTCGAACTTTCGGATAGGAATACATCGAAGAAAGATTTAGTTTTTATTTTTCTGTTTCACAAACCAATGAGTTCATATATTTTTTTTTTTCTTTGTAGCTTTAATATATTATCATTCAAATTTTTTGTACTTGGTAACTCTTCTCAGTAGCTTTTTACTATTAATATTAAATTTAATTGTTTTATTGCTTTTTAATCTTGCACTTGACTGTAGATTTAACAAATACAAATGTAATCAGCACTTATGCCCTCATTCATTTACTAGTATTTAAGTTCTACAAAAAACAACGTAACTACCTAATGTGAACTAAACCAGGCAATTCGACTGTCCTAAAACGGGAAATCTCTTAGTTGGACAGTCAAAGTTTTCTTATAATGTGTATGTATTTTTGTTCAAATAAATAAATAAAACTCATTCAACATACTCGTAAACATACATACACTCAAAGGCACACAACATACTCAAACACACTCTGGCATAATTAAACATAAGATTCATCGATATATCAACTCAAGACATGTCTTACAAATTCGGCGTGTCTTACAAATACTAAAGAAAGATTAAAAAATCTCCCGTTTTGGAAATATTTATCAAAAAATATAATACATGAATATAAAATGATTTTATTATTTCTACACAAATCTGAATACATACCCAACATGAAAAAACACATTTCAAAGGAGGTTGAAAATAAATAAAGACCTTTATACACATTTGAAAATGTAAAACTTTGAAATTTCGCCTTCGACAGTTGCAAAAACCGACGCGCCAAGTCATAGAAAATTCATTTGAAAATATTCTAGTGTTTCTAGATTTGAAAATTTGATTTCAGCTACATCAAGAATGATATTGGCGTAAGTGATTGTGACCTTGTCCTTCATACGGTTTCTTTATACATTAGGGTTAAAATCGCATTTTAAAAAAAAAGCAAAAAAAATTCTTGGCCGCTGGCGGCCTTCCGGCAAACGACTGGTTAATATTATATATTTCAATAGTTATCACGAAACAAACAGATATAGTTATGTGTAATAATATGTGTGTATGTACTATGTATTTATTATGTACACTGAAGAGGCAACCCTAGTACATATTCAGAAAATTTATTAACAAAAATCTTAACTTTTCAGCATTTATCGAAAAAAACTGCTGGGCAGGACTGGACGAATACTTGGAATGTTTATCTAAAGCCATCGTACTGGAGGTAGAAGAAGATCATGTTACATCTAAAAGAAAAAGTAGAAGAAAACGACGAATTGGTAAGAATCAACATCCATTAGAAGCTTTAACTATTGTAATTATACATTCAGTTATTCATGCACGTTTTAAACATTGCAACAAATTGCCATTCAAAATATAACAAATACAAAACATTTATCCGATGGAAAAGCACAAACATTTTTACATTCAACAGGAATCTAACCCGTTGGCTCCACTTCTGAACACCCTCGCTCTAACCTCTAGATTGCATAGCTTTTCTCATCCTGCAAAATCCCATTTAAAATGGACATTTCTTTTTTTGGAGATGATAAATTATAGAATACTATAATATAATAAGGACTAATCATCTAAATTTAAGACCGTTTTAACCCCTCAGGCCTTGACCATATTTTATCAGAGGGCAAAATATTTCCGCTAACGGGAAAAATCCAAATAACGGGAATATTTCTGAATGTTTCCGAAAACTAAAAACTGTTTTTGAAAAGTAGTAGATGGTGACCGGACAACTCAGAATGAAATCAACCCAACACCTCCTTTGAACAGTCATTAAAAGTGATGAAGAAAATACATAAAATTTGGTTAAATAGGTCACGTTAGGTTAGGTTATGTATTTTTCAATGTATTTTTTTCATAGCTGTTTCAAAGAGGTGTTGAGTTGAGTTAATTCTGAGTTGGAATGGAATCGATAAAATATCCTTTCAAATTTTGTAAATCGAAATAAACATAATTTTTTAAGTATTAAAATTTTGCAAGCAAACATAAAAAAGTTTTGAAAATGGCTCACTTTACGTTTTTTCCAACTAAAATTACTGGTAACGAAAAAAATAAAATCACATTCATATTTTTAGACAAATTATATGTAAACATTATCATCACCTCCCTTTTATGTCATTTCATGTACAAAAAATTAATAAAAAATTCCCAAAGTTTCATAATTTTTTTCAATATGCGATCCAAAACTTTGGTTTCATAAATTTTACATCTTTTGTGGTTAACTTTTATATTTGAATATAAAGCATGGTGTTTTCTCTTTCTAACACCGTTTATATGTATGTATGTGTATATATATATGAGTTGTTCCGAAAAGCTAGCCAATTAGCCTGAAGGGTTAATTTTAACCCATCTCATTTTAAAGACTGTATTTCTCACCCCATAATAACTAAGAATAAAACTTTGCACTTTAGGGTTTTTGTAGTTGCTATATTCACAGTTAATTTAGCCAGCACTTATCAGCTATTAAAGCTCTAAGTGATGTCCCTTTCACCACTCCACCCCGAACGCGTTTAGCATACTACCAACTGTACGCAGGGGCCACGCGGGAGGGCGGAGCGGAGCTGGAGACGGTGCTGGGCGCGGCTCAACTGCGGCCAGTGATAGGCTCCAGGCACAGGTCCCCCGGAAGTCCCCTGGTGTCGCAGGTGCTGGCCCGCACGGGGCCCTCCAACAGCCTGCTATGGGCGGTGCTGGCAGCCCTCAGCCTGCTGGTGGTGGTCAACGCCGCTCTCTACTGGAAGCTGTGGGGAATCGAAGGGGCGCGCTGGCTCTTCGAAACGGAGGATAGATACGCCTCCAATGTTCTCGGGTATTCATTCATTCTTTTATCAGAATCATCTATTCTAATGAATCTGGTGTTTCAAATAAAGTACCCTGAAAGCTACTGGTGAATACTAAATGTATCTTTTGGATAAAGTTTATTCATCTTTTTTATTTGCCATAGAACTGTTTATTCCATCATCAATTTTTTAGTATCAGTAAAACCTGTATAACATATTTTAGATTCTTTTGTGTCTCTGACAATTTTAATCTTATAAAAGGGATGATTGCAGATCTGAGGCTAACCCGACTCCAGAAATTATAGCAGAATGGTCGAAGCATCTCAAGGAACAATCTACTTTCCATATGGGAGAGTTGGATCGGTGGAGAAAAGCGCTGAACGATGCAATTTCGCTTTTAAAACAGGTAATAAGACCCCCTTTAAAAGGTCGAATTTATGATTGGATTTTGGATATTAACCCCTTAATCCGGACTTTTTGCAATGTACTTCTATTAAGTGAACTGTCAGAATGCAGATTGCACGGAAAACTTTTTCACATTACATTCGATTCCAGATGAATTTTCTGTTTTTGAACTTTTAAAAAAAAAAAAAAAGATTTTTACCGACCCATTTATCAAAAATTACCTTTTGTTTCCATCGATGCATTATGAGAGAGCTAGCTCTTTCGCCCTTTTTATTACCGTTTTGTGCGTGTTTATTCCCTATGTTTGCCCTTTTAGTCAACTTGCCACACTTTCTTTCTCTACTGGCAACACTGCCTGTTTTTAAAATCATATAAAGCATCAGATTTTAGTGTAACAAATTGAAAAATTAAATTAAAAATATAAAAATGTTGAATGCAAACATAGATAAAGTCGCGGTAAATATTTACCTAATAGGGACACGCTCAATATGCAATTTTTATTACAAAAACACTTAACATCAGTTAGATAATAATGGGAAGTAAATATTTCAGTTACTGGAATTGAAAAATAATGAATTTTAATAGTTATTTTGTAAAAATTAAAAACGAATATTCGCTTGGCAACCATTGTCATTGATGTCAAAGTTTTGAGGTTAGTTTTTTTTCTTCTCTTTTTTAATCCAAAATATTAACACATGACCCTAAAATAGGTTCTTAGGTTCTTAGTTTGGGTTTAATTAAAAAAGAACTAGCCTAAAAAGCTATTTTAATATTATTATATCAAAACATGGCGTGAAGGAAAGATGTGAAATTGTCTGTTTTTTAATGAAATATCTACTAAAACGCATTATTTTCCAATTCCAGAAACTGAAATACTTACTTCTCATTATTATCTTACTGATAAGTATTAAGTGTTTTTGAAATAAAAAGTGCATATTAAGCGTGTCCCTATTATGTAAATATTTACCAAAGTCGCTTACCAATAGTTTTTATTGTGTAAACTATAATAATTACCATTTTACATGAAACTAAAAAAACATATTTAATTAGTCAAAGTTATTGCAAAAGTTATTGTCAATTCACTTTTTTTTTTTCAAAAATATTTATTAAAAAATTTGCAAAACGTGATAAATACTTTCATTTGCTCAATGTTGTTTCATAGAATTATTTCAAAATTTTTGGAGCAGACTATGGTAAATTTTTCGTTCCCAAATAGAAAGCGCGATTTTCTCTCTACGGTGTTGGTTGTCTGTGAAGAATATCTCACAAAATTGCCCAAGGAGTTTAATATACATAATTATACAGCATAACTAACGGTGAGATTTTCACGGCCAAAATTTTTATCGTGATTTATTTTTGGGGTATTATGCTGTGTTTGGACACCTTCTTTAGCCAACGTTTCGACAGCATTGCAGTGTCCACCATCCTTAGGGCAGACGTGTAATCAAATTGTGAGAAGTGTGCTTATATATGTAGATGCGATACCGTGTTGCCATTTCCAATCCTCTACGGTTGGTAGCTCTGAGCTGGTATCACAGTATAATTTAAAAAGTTTAGTTTTATGCATTTAGTTTTGGTGTAGCCATCATTTACCGGAAACTAAGAGTGTCGAGTGGGGCTCCTTCAAACTAGTCACGGAATGTGACAGATAGAATTGCCAGGATACTGAGAAAAGAAAGCATCAAGACTGTCTTCGGAACCACAACAAAACTTCAAGACCACTGAGGTCTGCAAAAACCAAGTTTTCTCTGGAAACAAATGGAGTTTATAAACTCAGCGACAAGATGACAAGATTTACTTAGGTCAGATAGATAGACAAATTGTCGAGCATTTAATTAAACCAACCATACCTTTAGATTTGTTCCTGAAGTACTGAAAGTCCAAAACTCATAGAGCACGCCTAATTACGAAGGCAATTCACAAAGATCCCATTAATATTAACACACTTTAGGAAGGGTAGTTCTACTTTTTACGCCGGTTCTACCTGAATGCCTGGAAAGTCTTTGCTGTCAAATATTTTTATACTAGCTTTTACCCGCGACTTCGCTTGCATGGTATTTGGGGGAAATTACTGTAGCAATTAGCAATACATAATGTCCTTTCCCGTGCGTCCCCGTTCCCTTCCACCTTCCACGCCTTCCCCTCCCTCGTCTCTTCCCTCTCCGTGAACCCCACCTTCCCCCTGCCTATCCTCCGTGCCGCTAAAATATATGAAATACACACATTTTCATTTATACAAATTTCATAACGCCAGAGCTTACCATTATATACAACCTATGTTACTCGCTGATAATGTAACTTTCTATTGGTGAAAGAATTTTTAAAATCGGTTTAGTGGTTTAGGCATGAAAGCGTAACAAACAAACTCACTCACTTTCGCATTTATAATATTAGTATAGATGAATCTTGTACACCAATCTCTCTGTAAGCGCCTCCGTACATGGAGCTACTTACAAGCTATTCGAGCCTGATGCGCATAGCACGCACACCGCTCATGGGTACCCGCCATACAATTTTGCTGGTGTTCGTACACGGCGCTACGCGACGGATGTCAGGTTGAAGTCGGTAGCGAGCTAACGACGGTGCTGGTAGCGCGCTACGCGTTGCAGCATTCGTGTCTACTACTTTCGTTTTGACGTTTGACAGAAATGGCGTCTGAACATGAAAGTAATGTTAGATTTGTTTTGGAAGTGAAAAAAAATGCGTGTTTACATAACTTTACATTACCAGAATACGCAAGAAAGGATTTAGTGAAGAAGGCATAGATTAATGTTGGAAAAAAAGTCATTTGACATCGTTCGACATCGTGTTAACTCCACGGCTGCACGTGAAAAATGATCAAGTTCAGTATAATTCGGGTAGCGCCGTGTACGGAAACCAGCTTTAAAAAGTAGTACATCTGCAGGGTACTTGTGGTTGTGTCACAATCACGTAGTTTGTAAGTATCTCCATGAACGGAGGGCCTAAGGATCTCAACTATAAGTATATGTATAAAACATATAAATAATACAAATATATATGTATGTATAGGTGATACAAGAAGGGGAAATCTTCTTATCTCCTTCTCGTTTGTGTGGAAGAATATTTTATGAAAAAGAAACTTAAACTTTAACACTTGTAAATTGTTATTTTTTTGTAATGATTTGAACCAAAGTGAAAACCAATTTTTTTGTAATGTAATAAAATATGTACGTTTTTTTACATATAAAACGTCCCTAAATGCAATGCTGTCCAAAATGTTGGCTAAATAAGAAAGTAGTGCAAAACTGCGTAATACACCAAAAATAAATCACAATACGTATATCTAACTGAAAGAAAATTGTTTTCAACTCCATTTTATATAGTTTTTCAAAATCCATTGGACAGTGTTGCGTTCGAAACACAGATTTTCCCGAGACAAATAATATTCAGTGTTGGAATGTCTCGGAGAGGTGTTATTTAGTTTAATGTGAATTCTGTTTTCAGACTGAGACGGCCCTCGCTAATCTGCAGTCCATAATTCAGCCATCTTTAGAGAAAATTCATCCGCCGAATTCGCATCCAAATTCAGAACTGTGATTTTTTTACATTTTATTTGCCAATTTTGCAGCCGATATACCAAATGTTTGCTGCCAAAATGTGTACGTATTATATCTAGCATCCTAAGAATACTATTTAGATTTAAATTGAAAGTTTTGTGCAATATTTTATTCAATAATTTGTGAAGCTTTTGTGGTGTGGTTTGTCTTAAATGTAAATAATTCACAATTCACTGTCTCTTGGGTTGAATATTTTTCAAAATGTGAAATTATACATTTACATTCATATGTATTGCATTTCTTTAGATAGCATTTTATTTTTTTTAAATATATAAAACCCTGTAATTCACTTTGAGAATATTGTTGAATAAAATATTTGTTAGTATTGTTGTAATATTAGTACTACGTATAGTGCCTCGGCGATGTCATTGAGGCCCCGAATAGTTTCCCCAAGCACAAAATGCACAATTTATAAAATAGTGCTCTATAGATAGATAACTTCTATTAAAAATCAACGACTATATTTACGTTGTCAATAGAAACTTATTGTGTTTATTTAGATAATATTATAAGTCATAATAAACATCGTGAAGGCTTTTATACATTTATTCGACCGATCGGGAAGTTTTTTTTTTTTTTTTTTCATAAATTGTATATTTTTAATACCTTGATTCTTTTATCGGGTTAGATTAATTTAGGAAAATCTTTTATTTAAAAATAATTTAACATCAAATGTTCCTATATCATTATTTTCTTATTATGTAAACCCCTTTTACAGTAAGTTTTCTTGTAAACTTGAGCATCGCTGGTGTTTATAAGATGCTAAAATATGTTTAACATTAAAAATATTTATTGTGTACCTATTGTCTACTAACATCTGTAGTTCCTGATTTCACCATCTGGGAACTTGCAGTGGTTGGAGTATACAAATTTATTTCTCCATTACTCTTTATTTTTGCATTCCATTTATTCTATATTAAAGAAATACATAATTTTTTTTAAATATTTAATAACAGAAAAAAATTGTGTACTAACAATAGTGCGGTGCATCCCCTCCTCTCACCTCTCACTTAACTAAACTTCTTAGCATTGACTTCAGATCGGAATTTATCCCAATCAAACGAAATGGCTTCCCACATAACCAAAGTAAATTAGTATTAGTTTCTTTATTTGATTTCTGTTCTTTGGGTTCGGCCCAAATAACCGGCTGTCCTGATAAACTGATGGACCAATTAAGCGATATCGACTGTATTTTTGAAAATTGAAGCCGATATGAATCCGATCAGTATTTGATCATTTAAGTCTTAGCGTTTTTATTACTATTTTTTTAAATAAACAGATTTCAATTGCACCAATGTAAAGAGTTATAAGTGCACGGTTGGTATGTCAAAAAAATTATTTCCCTAGATCTCGGGGGTACTACCTTGGCAAGTAAAAAAAGCCACCGTCGGAGTGGGGGCAGGGGGATTGTTCTTTATAAATGGTTTTCGTTCAATTTACAAAACAAACGTTTGTTGGGTCTATATTCCACTAACCGCCGCATTTTTAGGCACAGATTATTGAAATTACACCTCGTTTTAACGATTAAAAACTATTTACATCCACAAAATCCAGAGTGGAAGATACTCTCAGTATCGCCCTGGTGTACGACCACCATTCAGGGTTGAAACTTTGCTTGAAATGGCTTCAGCCTTGTTTGATCACCTTCCCCTCCCCACGTACCTTCGGTATTCACATTAAATAAAAATAATAGGCTATTAGGTTCTTAGTTTGGGTAAACTAAATAATGTATAATTCATTTTTACCATCTATCCAAACATAATTATTTGTTTCTTGTAGTAATTAAGTTCAAATGTAGTGTGATTTCCAAAATTTGTGTCTAATAAAAATGCGGCGCCTAGCAGAATATGTACTATTATTTTAAATGCATTTTTTACCAATTTTTATTATTTTTTCTTATGGTTTAAATTGAAAGAAATATTGTTTGTGGTTATTATGCAAATGTGGCATAATAGGCAATATTTAGGAAAAAAACATGTGTATGGAGTAATAACTTAGCGATGCCTTCATCTGAAATTGTCTACTTTACCGGGAAGTAGAAGATTACAACTCCAATATAAATTTTAGCTAGGCTAGAGTTCGAAATTTCCCTAGATTTGTGCTGATTTCCCTTTTCCCTGAAAAATATTTTTCTCCCCTATATCTAGGGAAATTTCCCTAGACAGCCCAACCCTGTAAATAAGTGGTAACTGGTGTACTTGAGGCGTTTTTCACCATCCTCTTGAGAGAGATTAATGTCTATTAGTCCTCTAGAGGTTAACATCTATTAATTGATAAACAAATAAATGCTCACAATAGGTAGAAAACTCAGCTAACTTTTCTTTAGCACCGTTGTGATTTGAAACTCGATGAAACAAAAAATAACGATACTAAAAAGAGACAAACACATACATCAAATATATAGAATTTAGCCTGCGAGAGAATGAGATAGTATAATGGGTCTCCTCTTTGTGCGGTGCTTCGTAGCCTCCCCACTCTTGTCTACTTTAGTTTTTCTGAAGGTTTCACTTCTACTGCCTGTGAATTGCATACTATTTTTTTTAAATTAATTTTGTCATTAGTAAGAGCCGTGCTTGTTTTTATTAATATTTCTGGAAATGTCAATTATTGGTTGTGCTTTTATCATTACGTTTTTTGTGAATATATTATCAGGGGAAAAGTTATCTCAAAGATATAACAAAAAAATAGTGAGTCGAGGACAATGAAATTTAAAGTTTTGGTAGAAAGTTGAAATTGAAGAATAAATTTCTTGGCTTACTGTAGATTCTATTGCTAGAATATACCGTTCATGATTTAGAATTTTAATCATCAGAAAAGTAATGTGATTTTGTTTGTGATTGCAATGATTGAAGATTGTCTTCCTCACCTTATTCTATATTTACGGGTAATTTAGGTTGAATTTTATATTTTACTCATGTATGCATGTATTCTGGGTTATTCCTTTCTATGTTACCATAAAATACATGCAAAGTTAAGGGAATACTAAAATTTCTTTGATCAACAGTGTAGACCAAAAATTTGGAGTAGATTGTAATATCTTTGAATGTTATGTGCTTACTTCCTTACAACTTATTAACTTAAAAGATCTCAACTAATTTTAAAACTTTCGATATATAACATTATAAATTATTTGATAGTGACAACCAAGTTGCTTCTTTGTAAAAAATGTAGATAGGTAGGTATGTATAAAAAAAATCTTGAGTTTTTTTATAATTTGGGGAATTAATTAGTGTCTTCATTGTTGTTTTAATTATTGAATTTTGTACTGCATTTTATGTAATGGCTTGTTCTCTGAAAATATATATTCATTGCTAATAGTTTTTTAAGTCCTGAAATTAAACCAATTGTTGGCTACGATTTAAAATTTTCACAGTTGTGTTGGTTGTTTTGAGCTGTGTTAATGAAACATTAGCCCAAGTAGGAGCCCGACATGGCCGAATAGCCCAAAAAACAATCAATTTAAATCATTCATTGGATTGGGAGTAGGCCACATGCTGCAAAACAGTAATATAGCTACATTGTTGTATATTTTTTGACAAAAAATCGCTATTTAGGGTAAGAAATTCAAGGTTCCACCGGAATACATAATGTAGTTTTATACAAACATTTCGTAAAGTTGTTATTGTGAATAATTCTAGATGTGTAGTAATTATTAAGGTATTCGTTATCAGTAAATTAAAAGTTCCAACTTGTACCTTGTTTGTTGATCAAAATGTAAATGTTCCCTCCAAATTAAATAAATTGTCAATTTTATCTCCCTTCATTTTATCATATTTAATTTGCTTCAATTTGAATGTGTGTTAAAGCTTTTCTACAAATACTAGAAAGCTTTCTATGGAGAACACTGCTTGCAACTTTTAGATAAAAGTGAAATTCACAATTATTGCTGGTCACTTCAAGAAAGAAGACTATTTTGCATCTTGCACATATTATAATATCCTAGATTACGCTAATACATTTCAAATATCTCATCATTTGTCACAAAGATAAATTTCCACAATATAACCTATTTAGTTGAACACTGGGCCTCAAAAATCTAAGAAATAATGTAAAGTGATGCCAAAATTAACATATTATTTTACTTTTATTGTATTTTGTTAGAAAAACTGCAGAACCAAAATGGAGGAAAAAAGTTTTAAGCAGAAATTTTGTATTCTTGCCATTTAGACATATTGGGTCTTTTCAAAAGAAGTTTGACTTCTTGCTTTATGTTTTATCTCAGTAACCACAAGTAGATATTATTTGGATATGTATGATGTAGCTACTAAATTTGTATATTATACAATTGTTAGTGATAATAAAAATGAATCACAAACAATGACCAATTTAATTTTCCCTGCATTTCTTACAGACGAATTTATGAGTACTGCCATTTAAAATAAAGATGCAGCGGTTCATTAATATCCAGTATCCGGTAATTTTACACTTTATCACTATCTAGCCAGATAGTTGAAAAGTAAAACATGTACCAGGATCAACCGTACTCAACCTGCAGCCCGCCAAGCTTTTGTCTGCAGCCCTAAACACATTTATCATCAGGAACATGATTTTAAAAAATGTATCATTCTAAATTTTGTATATCTTGAGATTTGTTTCGACTTTGACGCACAGATAGTGACACCCAAAAAGGATTGTCATTACGGTCCACATCAGATCTGGTATAGAAGTGTTGCTATTGCACTCGCTAGATTTATTCCCAAAAAACAAATATTTGACAGACAAGTACGCGCGCAAATAATTTATAAATAAAAGAACCGTTTCTAGAAACCAGCAAATCAATTATAATGCATAAAAACTGGTAAATATCAGCTGTTTAAAGCGATGCTCTAGTAGTCAGGTACCTACTTGCAAATTTTAACAGCATTATTCCTTGCCGTCTTATAAAGTATCGTTTTGTTATAATTTAAATACCCAAAATGGCGGGAGCGTCTTCAAAACGCAATCGAAAAATGTCCCACGAAAAGAGTGTTTCAAGACAAATGGGAAGAATATTTTGTTGTTTCAGAGTGGTGGGGGGGGAGGGGGTTGCGGCCCGCGTAACTTTACAAGTATATATATGCGGCCCGAAGAGAAAAAAAGGTTGAGTATCATTGGGCTAAACTATAATAACTGAATGGGCATAAATAAAGGAGCGGTAGTACCATGTAGATTTTGATCCAGTGCATTGACACCGTGTGTGGGCGATCCAAGCTGCCTTCGGAGACGTGAATTCAACCAATCACGAGCAGGAATTTTGCCAAGATGGCGGGTTTAGAAACTCGCGCACCAGGTCAGTTGAGTTTCAAAAGCCTCTATATGTCAGGGGTGGCCAACTTGATAAGACCCAAGATCTACTGTTCACTGACGAAACCCTGTGCGATCTACCAATTACATAATTCTTAAATATCAACGATATCTTTTTGTAGTTGTTCGATTATGTTTTTACTAATCCTCTCTATACGGCGCATCACAGTATTTCAAGACAGTTGTAAATCATGAAGTCTTTAATTTTGTTTTTATTTTTGAAATTCACGAATAGTGAATCTGACATTTCTTCAAAAAATTTTTTGATGTATTCTCCATGGGAAAAAGGTTTGCACTTTCGTGCAATTCTGTAACTTACATAGAAAGCTTTAGTTGCTGCCTTACTTTGCTCAATAGGCCTAGAAAACATGTTACCTTGGACTGTTAATTGAGAATTCATTGCTTTCAATTACCTTTCTTATTTCGTTGTTAGGTGGAAGGCTGTCTGATATTTACTATTCATTGTGTTAATGTGATGTATTGCATATTAAGCAGCAACAGTTTTCTTTCACCATAGTAAAAAAATAGTCCAGTTCCCAAGATGATACGCGCAGTGTGGGTTCTTGTCTGTGTTCTATTGGGTTTGAGTCCTTGGCCGGACTTGTGCGTCCGATCGACTGGACTAATAGCCGCCATCGACTGGTTGGCCATCCCTGCTCTATATCCTGAGAAACTTACGAAGCGAGTATCAAAATCTGCTATATCCATATTATTTATCAGAATTACTTAAATATTGCTAGACATACATTGAAAAATAAACACTTTTCGAATTTATATTACTCCAATTCATTATATAAAAAATTAAAATTCTCCGAATCAGTGAAAGTTGATATAGCGGATATAGAAATTTAACGATTCAAGTCTATTTTTGTAATAAGAAGCATTGCTTATGAAACAAGTTTTTTAAACTATAAGAGGTTCCTGTTCTCAATCCTGCTGATTCAATTTTGATACACTCCTCAAATGGACAAATACGCTCTTCCCAACATGCTAATCGAGCAATACTAAGGACGGGTTGTTTCAAAAAATTTGATGGATTCATCAAATATTTGTAGTTAATTTTCACGTTCTGCGTAAGTTCTATTCAAGTTCTATTATTACATCATTATAGACCAGTTGATTCACAAAACTGAAATCATCACAGAACTTGAATATAA
Source organism: Glyphotaelius pellucidus (assembly GCA_936435175.1). Taxonomy (NCBI): domain Eukaryota; kingdom Metazoa; phylum Arthropoda; class Insecta; order Trichoptera; family Limnephilidae; genus Glyphotaelius; species Glyphotaelius pellucidus. Next base: position 10,642,383 of record OW386550.1, read on the forward strand.
CTTACGCAGAACGTGAAAATTAACTTCAAATATTTGATGAATCCATCAAATTTTTTGAAACAACCCGTCCTAAACAAATTACTTAGTTGGTCGATCAAAAAGCTGGGAAAATTGCCAAGTGTTCATTAATTTTAACAACACTTTAGCATGTCTAGGTTAAATTATTTGCAGTAAGTTTACCAATTTATTCTTTCAACATACTCCATTTTAATCTTTAAGTGTTGCCTTTGCAACTGTACAGAAAGCCTGATAATTTAGATCACTCTGCCACAAACTGATTTTATTTCATCTCATCACAGCAGGGCCAGCCCTAAGCCAAACGATATCTAGTGGCAATAGTAAAATCATCAAGGGCGTTGTTAGATATTATCAGTGCCTTGGCGAGTCAGCGCCCAGAGCCGATAGTTCCCGGACCGGCCCTGCATCACAGTAAGTTAAACAAATATTAAAAATTAAATGAAGACACTATGAGCGAAACTTGATCAAACTGGAAACAGAAAAATCAGAAAAAGCTATTTGCACCTCTGGGACTCGAACCCAGGACCTCTCTACTTTCCGGGCGAGTGCTCTTGACCACTGAGCTAAAGTGTCGATATCAAATTCGGTCACTTTTAACTGTACCCATACTTCAACTAAGAACCACCCATATTATCTTCATTTTCTTAACGCATATTTTTATTGGCTGCCATCTTTATGAATGATTGCAAGATTCAAACCCGAACTAAATGCAATCTAGATGGTGTCTGGATAAATTTTTATCTATCAGATTTTCAATTGAGTTTTGCTGTGTCTTCGTTTAATTAAATATTACAATTTGGGGTTTTACTCATAAAAGTTAAATAAAAAATATTATAAAGTTTCTCCATAATTATTCTTAAGTGTAAATATATTTCCTGCTCGCAGCTAGCATTAGAAAATCAATTAAGTGCATAAATTTGTGAAGGGGTAAGGGTATAAATAACATCCAACCATCAGGATGGGCGTACGCTGAGACATCGGTCGCGCAGCATGTTCAGCGCAAGATAGTTTTGGTTTTTGAGTTGTATGGAAGTGTATGGAGCGATGTACGCTGAGACGTGCATGTTTCTCATACATTCCACAACTGCGCTGAACATGCTGCGCGACCGATGTTTCAGCGTACGCCCAACCTCATTCTCTTCTCACGTGCCTTGTGCAATAAAGACAGAAGATACTAGAACGACAATGTAACGTACAACTTCTCTCTGGGACTGGAATAATACAGGTTTTATAAATAACAAGTCTTTAGAATTATTCAGTTTTTTTTTTCATTTATTTTTGTCAAAAAAACATGAAAAATTATATTGTGTGGTATCTCAGCACCCCTGGAGAACCTGAAATAAAGTGTTTTTGTGCGCAAGGTTGAGGACACGACTTTTTTTTCTGTTCCCATTCTTCTGTACCTATAAAAATTAGATTGTGTGGTGTCTCAGCACTCCTGGAAAACCTGAAATAAGGGTTTTTTGTGTGGCCAAAGCATTTTTTCTGTTCCCATTCTTCTGTACACCTATACCTATTATAACTGGAAGAAAGGGTGTTCATTCTAGCTGCCATTCGAAGAGTTAGAAACAGGTGTTTCATTGGACCTACCTGCCAACTACTCGCCATCACCAGATCAAATCTCATACCATTTTTTAAATAAATTATTTTGTATGAAAACGAAAGTATCAAGTCAGAATTTAATAATGATGATGCCAATTTGTGATACGTCGACAGCGCCTCCATTTTGTAAATGAAAACAATTATAAACAGGATCAGATAGGTTTCTCAGATCATAAAAGTGCACTAAAAATAATAAAACAATCAACGTCGCCAAATCTTTGCTGGCTGCTGAAAGAAATAACCTGAAAGGAATTATTAAATTCTTCCAACTGGTATTATTGGAAAATACTTACGCTTCCAATTATTTGCAACTTTAATAAACATACTTGATGCTCAGTCCATAAAAAATAGACAAGGGAAAGAGGGGGAGGGACATTTGATGCAAGGATGGAAGCATCATTAGAAAAGGTATTGGAATCACGAAACTTTGAAAAAAAATAAAAGCCTTTCACACCGTATCAAGATTTATTATCAATATAAATCCTTCATACACGGCATGTTAGGTGTGTTTTGTGGGGAGCATTCACTTGTCTTCGGGCTTGGAGAACACCAGCGTGTAGCCACACTTGCCACAGTAGTGGCGGTCCTCCATGGCGGCCATGAATACTCCGGCACCGCAGCGCTCCTCGGGGCACTCACGGCGCAGGCGGTGGATCTTTCCATTCTCATCAACCTGTGGGAAAACATTCATACGTAAGATACTCATTGCGGAATGAACAACACCACAATAAATCAGTGAATGGCGTCTCATGTGATTTAAATTAATGTGGTGCAATTTAATGTGTACTATAAAAACAACAGTTTTTAGATTGGTGGATTTTATAAGCAAGGCATGGCAGCGAAAGGATAAAAGTAGGCTTGAATATTGTAGAAATGCAACCTCTGAGGTATATGTATGGCGAGACTTTGTTAAAAATGCAGAGATCCGGAAAAATGCAAAACTATATAAGAGGAATGGTTACGAAGGAAAGATTAGGAAGGGTTGCTTAAATTGCATGGGTTGGTGGAGCAGATTAATGAAGGCGGGAGTAAGGTGAATTTACAATGCCGATGTTAATGGTAGAGGAAGTCGAGGGTGCCCGAGGAAGATGTGGCTCGATCAACTATCTAACTAGCACTAGAATATTAGAAGTGTGCGTAAACTGATCCCAGCGAGAGTTCATATGGAATCACAGAAGTTTGTCCTCTTCCTTATTTTGTTTGAAAATGAAAAATAAGTTACTAGAACGATGACATCACGTACAATCTCTTCAAAGGACTTCTCTCTCCACCTGAGAAAGAGCGTGATGTAGATTGTGTCAGATTTTATGAAAATCTTACCTTGTAGTATTTCAGTACAGCTAGCTTGACCTTCTTCTTCTTGTGCTTGATCTTCTTGGGTGTGGAGTAATTCTTCTTCTTCCTTTTCTTGGCTCCACCGCGGAGCCTCAACACCAGGTGAAGGGTGGACTCCTTCTGGATGTTGTAATCCGAAAGTGTCCTGCCATCTTCCAGCTGTTTGCCGGCGAAGATCAGCCTCTGCTGGTCTGGGGGGATTCCCTCCTTATCTTGGATCTTGGCCTTGACATGTTCGATGGTGTCAGAAGGCTCCACCTCGAGGGTGATAGTCTTGCCCGTGAGGGTCTTCACAAAGATCTGCATGATGAGCGCTGTATGCTACACCGGTCTAGAGAGGAAATAACTCAATTAGGTAGTTGTCAACAATTCAGCCCAAAACATTAATGATCAGTAAAGTAAAATTTACAGACAAGTGTTACCTACATAAGATTACTTTGAATATGTAATTTTTTTTACACATTTTGAATCACAAAATGTTGTGCAAATGAGCACATGTTTTACATGGTGGTAATATAATATTAAAAATAGAAAGCAAACAACAGTTTTGGAATGAAGATCACCTTTATTCAACTTAATATAAAAATAGGTACAAGTGGCTTTAAGAACTTAAACTAAGAGAACTGCATTGATACATCCATCATTTTCAGGGTTGTTGGTGACCTGTGCGTATTTCCCCCAAATGACTTTGCCTGATTGCGTGACTAAACCAAGTTCTGAGATATTAACTTCAATGACGGTTCCCTTAGTGATGACTCCGAGGCTAGTGAACATCGGGGAGCTGGGGTTCTTCTTCACTCCGATGATGGGCAGGCAGAATGTGGCCTTTAGTTCTGGGTGGGTGACATGTGCCTTCTTGAACCTCAGGGCCATGGGGCGGATGAAACGCTCAAACTTGGGGGGTTTCCTGGTGAACCCTTCACCCACGAATGTAACCTTGGTGACCATACGCTTCCAAGCCTTTCTTCTCGTCTTTCCCGAACTAAGTACTTTGAAAACTTCAGCATCTGATTGTGCTCGTACTTTAGGAATAGGAACATCCCATTTTCCAGCTTTTTCCTTCCTTTTTTGTTTTATCATGTTGGAAAGGACTTTAGCTCTAGATTGGATATCTCTGTCGAGGAGGTAAACCGGGACGGCGCCATCGGAAACCTTTTCTGCCTTTTGTTTGACTTTCTTCTCTTCGTGCGCCTTGATCTTCTTCTTCATCTGAATCTTTTCATTTCTTCTTTCTTTGTTGAACAGTTTAGCCTTGATTCCTCTCAATTTCCTGGCCTTCTCCGCCCTCTTGTGAGGCTCACGAGCCTCCTTCTTCCTTTTACGTTCCTCATAATCGAGCCTTCGCCCAAAGAGCTTCTGGTGCCGCTCGATATACTCGTTCTGTGGCATGTTGATGGATTATAACCTACAAAAATAATTCCACCAATTAATACTATTTGGTAGCTGGATGGGTAATTCGTAGCCCGAGGTCATTTCAGAAGTTGCGAGTCTAAGCTTCACCAGTCTGTTGAAAATTAACTCCCAGATTGATGAAGACTGTTGACATCTCCTTGAAGATGACTGGGTTAGAAGAACAACATTCAATTGAATAAAAAATTACAAATATAACGAACAGCACACTTACCGATCAGTATGTTAACTAATTAATCCGCTGCTCGCAACCTGAAAAGCCTCGAACCGAAATTAAACCTAGTTGAGTTAAACACGAGCATTTGACGTCCGACCACGAGGTGAACGCGGCATGTCAAATTATGTCGCAATCGGTGAAAACTTAGATTATTCGAGAATAAAGTAACAACAACCAAACAAAACACATTCGCTATGTTATCTCAGAATATAAGCACGAAAAACTAAGTAAAATTAATTATTTTTGGAGAACTGTGGAAAACACTCACCTAGTCAACATCCACGCAGTGAAAAAAGAACGGATGCGGAAATTACTTTGACGAAATAACCTCTTTCATAGACAAAAACCGGCTCCAAGAAAAATGAACTCTTTATAAATTTACGGTTCCTACCTACGTATTTAAAAAGGGGTAGAATAATAATTATTATTCAACCAGTTAGTGTCTGTTAACCCTTCACTGCATGCCTTTTTTGTTTAGAAAAAAAAAATCGTTTAGGTACTTATATTTTTTATATTAAAATTAGGGAACTATGATAAGAATTGGTGAGTGTCTATTAACCCTTCACTGCACGACTTTTTTGTAGAAAAAAAAACCTTTTTTGCAGCGTAGGTATTTAACTATATACTTTTCTTATTTATACTAACACTAGGGAAATATAATGAAAACATATTTTTCTTTTATAATAAAAAATTTATTTAATAATTTATAATTGAATTTTTTCGACCCAATAATATGAGAGATAATATTAAAACCTTTCCGTTTTACCAAAAATATCCCCAGATGTCAGGATTAAAAAGAAAAAAAGATTAATTGTATAAGATATGTTACATTTATTGTTATATTAAGTTACTTATTTATTAACAATCACCAACGCCGGTGGGGCGATGTATGTTACAAGATTTAGTACACACAGAGAACAAAATAAAAGTTTTAGAAATCAATAAAGAATTGACATAATACATAGAAGTTAACTATTAACTGTTTGTCATAGGGCCCGTATATCAGTTGTCCCAAAGCTCGGCTTTGACGCAAAGTGAGGCTTAAGCCGGGCTTTGCACGTAATCCGTATATCAGTCGTAAACCTAGAGTTGGCCAATTTTAAACTTTTAGTCTATGATATTAATCGAGGATTTCTATGTCGAACCAATCTATTTTTGTCAATATCTATTGACTCTATGGTAAGCTTCAAACTTCAAACGTCAATGGCGTCAACGTCAAGTGTCAATGCTTTTTCCAAGGCTTATTTTGTGGTAAGTTTTATGCACAATTGTTTATTTAAAAGCTCTATTCATTGTTGTTCACTATAGTTTTCATGTATTTACTTCGATTTAGATTAATTATTAAAATTGACTGGTTGAATAACGAGTATGAAATTATTTGTTTACCTTGCTTTACGTGAATAATTTCAGAAATCAAAAATACTAGAACACCGAACTTCGCGGAAGACAGGGGATAAAATTGCTGGTGGAGCTGGTCTCATCAAAGAGCTGGATAATAAAGCGGCCAATGCGGTCAATTGGAATTGAATGAGCTGACTTGAGAATTCAATTTCAATACAATTTCGGCAGATGCATTGGAAAAAAAGTGGGACAACATTAAAATGAACATGAGGCGAAAATTTGCCACAAATATAAAGTATCGTATCAGACAGGAGGGCCTGCGTCGATGCAAGGTACACCCAGATCGATGGGAGTATAATGGGACTGTTGCCCACCCAGTCGACCGGAGTAGAATCAACAGTCCTCAAAGGTAACTATTATTAAGTATGCATATCAAGTAACCAAGGAATTTAATTTTAAATTTTTTAGAATTCACAACTCTGACAGCTGTCGAAGGGACATTTCATTGATTGTAAAGTTTAAATTTTGGCTATCCAAAACTCCCTTGAGCAGCCTCTCTGAAAAAAGCCCCTCAAATTCAATTGTAATATGAAATACTAACTTATTATGTTTGTCATATCAATTGACTAGGTATATGAGGATGAAAGAAGAAAGGGTGCAAGGAAAATATATGGCATGAATGTGAATGGTAGAAGAAGCCGAGGTTGACATCAGGCTTGATCAAGTACTCTAATACTTCACGTATTGACCACGTCAATAGTCAGAATCACAGTACGGTATGATGTATGCACGTTTGACGATTCATTCTCTGATGTGACAGTTAGTTAGTTACTTACTTAACTGATTTGAACTCATAAACATTTATGTTTCCATTTCTGCTATTCACGGCATATTTCTGCATTCAAAACATCTCAAAAGATTTGTCTATTTTAAATCATTAGGTAACTAATATTACTATCTTTGTTTTAGCATTCTAAAATTGATCAGAATTGCAGCCAAATTACACTAAAACGATGAGAGCACTTATCAATCCAGCACAAGCTACCGGGGTTTGTAATATACTGTAAATTTTTTAATGTGAATATCGCACAAGAGTCCCAACCTCTCCCTGCTAACTGAAACCAGTGAGATGGCATCTTCTGTGGGGTATGTTGTGAGGGGTAAATGAGATAGATACGTGAAGGAGTTAGGGTAGAGGAAGGTACGGAAGTACCTGACTTATCAAAAATGATAACCAAAGAAAGCTAAAGCATTTGAAGCAGGGGCAGTTCTAGATTTTTCGTAGCTGGAGTGGTAAGATTGAAAAATACCAATTGATAATGTTGTAACAAAAAATTTTTTTTTTTTCAAAATTTTAATCTTTTATATGAAAAGCAGCCACAAAATATCATACAAAAAAATTGAAATAAAAAAAAACATTTTCAACTAGGTACTACTGTTAAAATATTTTTCAATCTTAGCACACTTGCTCACACACCGCCTTGCCAGGACACACTGAACCCAAGATTCCTTCCCAGAACTCTCCTCCCCTTCCTTTCCTAAAAAAAAACCCCTCCACACAGCATCCCCAAAGATGACATAGGCCCTAAGGGAAATTATTTTCCTCAGGGCCTCCTGTGTGGAGCCCTTGTAAAAAAAAAAAAACTTGCTCACTGAAAGGTCACAGACTGCCACTGATTTCAAATAGCATTTGGATTCTGAGTGGATGTATCACCAAGGTGATAGGTTTTTTTAATTTAGAAATTTTTTTATAATTGTGTTTAATTTTATTATTTTTCAATAATACATTTTTAGTACTCATAAAACAAAATAACCTGCGTTATTTATAATATAATACAGAAAGGGTAGCATGGGTGTGTAGAGTGAACTAACGAAGAAAGGATTGTTAGGAGAATATACGTTGCAAATGTAAATGTTAGAAGAAGTCGGCAAGACATGGCGAGTCAGACCATAAGAATCAGATTAATTTATTTATTTTTATTTAAGTACATAAAACAGGCATGTTGCCCAGAAATTTACATACATGGATGATTTAAATACAGTATAATATAAGAGTATGTATGAATAAGGATGAAGCAAGGAATTTATGCTAATCCTGAGTTGTGCACGTTTGGCGATTCTTTCTCTCGTATGACAGTTAGTTAGTTACTTACTTAACTTAAAATTGATTTGAACTCATAAAAAATTCTGTTTCCATTTCTGGCGTTCATGGCATGTTAAAGATTTGTCTATTTTACATCATTTTGGTAACTAATATTACTATCTTTGTTTTAGCATTCTAAAATTGATCAGAATTGCAGCCAAATTACACCAAAACGATGAGAGCACTATCAAACCAACACGAACTACCTGGGTTTGTATTATATCTTAGCACACTTGCTCACACAACACCTTGCCAGTACAGATTCCTACCCACTCCTTAAACCCATTTCCTTCCCAGAACTCTCCTCCCCTTCCTTTCCTTAAAAAAAAACCCTCCACACAGCATCCGCAAAGATGACATAGGCCCTGAGGGAAATTATTTTCCTCAGGGCCTCCTGTGTGGAGCCCATGTAAAAAAAAAAAACTTGCTCACTGAAAGGTCACAGACTGCCACTGATTTCAAATAGCATTTGGATTCTGAGTGGATGTATCACCAAGGTGATAGGTTTTTTAATTTAGAAAAGTTTTTATAATTGTGTTGTTTAATTTTATTATTTTTCAATAATGCATTTTTAGTACTCATAACAAAATAACCTGCGTTATTTATAATATAATACAGAAAGGGTCGCATGGGTGTGTAGAGCGAATTAACGAAGGAAGGAGTGTTAGGAAAATATCTGTTGCAAATATGAATGGTAGAAGAAGTCGGCAAGACCAATGGCGAGTCGGACCATGTCAAGAATCAGAATGATTTATTTATTTTTATTTAAGTACATAAAACAGGCATGTTGCCCAGAAATTTATATACATGGATGATTTAAATACAGTATAATATAAGAGTATGTATGAATATGGATGAAGCAAGGAATTTATGCTAAGCCTGAGTTGTGTGACGGTCTGTCCTCTCTGCCCGCTGAAATTTCGGTTAGTTAATTCCTACATCACTTTTCAAATTGATCAGTTGACATCAAAGAAGATTCTTAGGTTCTTAACACAAAATGGCAGGATGAAATGTTTATTTTGCAAACATATATGTAATAATATAAATTTTTTTAACAATTATGTTGCGAAATACATGAGTTAAAGCAACTGTTGTTATTTTTATGTACAACTTTTTATAATATTATATTCTTCTGTTCCAGCGAAAAGAAAATCTACCACCGCAACCACCAGTGGAGATCTTTGGCAGAATTTAAAATAAAAAATTAAACTTCAAATCTCCAAAATCTCCTCAAGGTGGAGGGCTTCAAGGCTAAACGCCAGGAAGACGAGAAAGAACATCTGCATTGCAGGGCCGAAAACCTCAAAACCAAATGCATGAACACGAGGAGCACCTCCTCAGGATGGAACTGCTGATGAGGAGAAAAAACTTAAGAACTAATACTACTTCCATATGAAGTAATATTTGTACTTTAGTACACAAAAATAACAACATTTATAATTCATTAAATGAAGACATTATGAGCGAAACTCAATCGAAAATCTGGAAACAGAAAAATCAGAAAAAGATATTGGCACCTCTGGGACGTCCCAGAGGTGCCAATATCTTTTTCTGATTTTTCTGTTTCCAGATTTTCGATTGAGTTTCGCTCATAATGTCTTCATTTAATTAAATATTACAGTTTGAGGTTTTACTCATAAAGTTAAAATAATAAATAATAATAATTTATAATTCAAATTAAAATACTTACCTTTTTTATTGTTTTTCAAGGTACATTCCCGTTAAACTGCAATTAGTAGTTTGCCAACAGGATGTTAATTTTCAATTACAATTTAAACAGACATACGTAATACTTACTATAACTATACAGATTGTCACAATTAGCAAGCATGACAATATAAACCAACTTTATTTGGTAACCATTAGATAAAGTTGACTATTTCTTTGTTGTCGGTGATAGCTTTCACCTGAAATATATCCAGATTTTGATCCATCATTATCTTAATGTCTTCAATTCGGAGTAGTCTGTAAAGAATTCTTTTGTGTAATTTGTTTGTATTCCTTTGAATATTACACCTTAATAAAGACATTTAAAAAATAAACACCCTGTTATACTTCCTCAGACAATTTTTTATTTTGATACATTATTAATTTACATTTTACAGTATGATAGAATATTGAAGAGGCCTGGGATAAATTTACAACTATGTTAATGCAAAAGATAAATAATTACACTAATATAAAACATGTAACCCCTGCCAACTTGAAACAATATCGGTGAATCTGAGATCAGCATCACAAATAGCTTGCAGGTTGACAGAAAGGCAGGTTTTCGGTTCCGATAAATCTCGGGTTGCGTCCACCTAAAACAATGGTACACTAATGATTAGTCTGCGCATTCATGAGTTGAATAAGGTAAGCAAGCAAAGGGGCGACATTTTTTATTTATTAACAATTTTTTTGGTACAATTGGTAAAATTTTGTAATACAAAATTTTTATATAAACAGTTTTAAAAAAGTGGAGAAATAATACAAATAGATTAGCAGATTAACCAAAAAAATCCCACATAGGCATTGCCAGTTCGTGGGTATATTTGAGTGTTTTTAAGACAGAAATTTACTAATAAACATACACTATCTTTGTAGAAGATTAAAAAAAAAAAATTAAATACATAAAAAATAGATGTGTTTACTGAAATACATATTCAAAAGACATGTTCATAAAGATAAATAAAAATTTGTTAAGTTACAGCAGGTCAGATGTTACAGCAAGTAAATGTTTGTGTCAATGGTATTTGTCCAAGACTTTAATACATTTTTATACTTGCTGTAGGTGGATATATTTTTAAAATCAATTTCTGTAGCCTTATAGAAAGCATTATATATCGCATGTACTTACTTAAGTATCTCCATGAACGGAGGGCCTAAGGCCCTCCGTTCATGGAGATACTTACAAACTACGTGATTGTGACACAACCACAAGTACCCTGCAGATGTACTACTTTTTAAAGCTGGTTTCCGTACACGGCACTACCCGAATTATACTGAACTTGATCATTTTTCACGTGCAGCCGTGGAGTTAACACGATGTCGAACGATGTCAAATGACTTTTTTTCCAACATTAATATATGCCTTCTTCACTAAATCCTTTCTTGCGTATTCTGGTAATGTAAAGTTATGTAAACACGCATTTTTATTCACTTCCAGAACAAATCTAACATTACTTTCATGTTCAGACGCCATTTCTGTCAAACGTCAAACGAAAGTAGCAGACACGAATGCTACAACGCGTAGCGCGCTACCAGCACCGTCGTTAGCGCGCTACCGACTTCAACCTGACATCCGTCGCGCAGCGCCGTGTACGAACACCAGCAAAATTGTATGGCGGGTACCCACGAGCGGTGTGCGTGCTACGCGCATCAGGCTCGAATAGTTTGTAAGTAGCTCCATGTACGGAGGCGCTAAGTGTTTTTTATTGCCACTGCCTGTCGAGATGCGTGATTACCAAGCCAGTGAACATCTTCAATGTATCTTTAAACAAATATAAAACATTGTTACTGAGCCTATTCAATTTTGTACAATACATACTGTATATATTTTATTATTCATAAAATATGTAAAAGCCTCTAAAAAGGGCGTAAATAAATAAATAAATAAAATAAATTATTATGTGTTGCTGGTAAACTTCAAAGAGCTGTGTGCAGTTGATCTCTCCACGCTCCTTCTATCACAACATTTCGTATATCTTCGAAATCGACGCATCGTTGAGTGATATACATATAGGATGTTCTTGTATAAAGAACAAGCAGCCAATGTGATAACATCAACTTTCTCAGGAGTCATATCAATGAAATCCAGGAAAACTCGAAATCTTGTTACTAAAATCCCAAAGTCATTTTCAACAATTCGTCGAGCTCTCGTTATATAATAGTTATATAATAGTTATATTTTTTTTTCTTTTTGCGATAGTGCTGTTCCAAATGACTTCATAATATAAGACTTTAGAGGAAAAGCAACGACTCCCACAATAACTGATTGTTCTGGTAAATTGAGAGAATTTCTTTCCAACGCTCGTCCCAAACACGATCGTTAAAAATGCCTACATCGGAAGCTCTTCCATTAGTTCCAATGTCCACGTACGAAAAACAATAATCATCAACTAATGCTAGGAGTACAACGCTGTGGGAACCCTTGTAATTGTAATAGTTTGAAGTGTCATCAGGAGTAAAAATATTTATATGTTTGCCGTCAATCGCTCCAACACATCCAGGGAAATTCCATTTAGTACGAATTCCATTTCAATTCATTTCCATTCTTCGTTGGCGGGAATTTGTAAAATAAATACCAACATGTTAATAACATTTTAGCATGTATAAGTTCGTAAACCATAACTCGGTCCTAGATAATTATTTTAGGTAAAAAAATATTTCAATACGAAAAGCTAATAACCAGCATTATTCTTTTTTTACAGGAGTCAGAAGCGTCACCTCAACCTCAGCATTCTCAATCAGTTGGTCTGATTTGAACACAAACTTAATGTCGCCGTCGCCACTGATTCCACCCCCACAGACTGAGGAAGTGCGGCCACAATCGCGGTCATCTGCCTTACAACAGACAGCATGGTGAAAAAATTGGTTGTCTGTAAAGTCGGTTTACGGACGATAATTTTACGTGATAACGTCATAAGAAAACATTAATGAAAAATTGCATTGATGCGTCATAGGCTGGGCGCATACATCCGATTTTTCCATCCGTTCGGCCGTCCGATCCGACCCGAAAACCGGATCAAATCGGACGGAAAAGGACGTGGCCGCGGATTTATTACCTTTCCGACTTATTCTTTCGAATCGACAGGTGGCAAATGAGTATTTTTACCTAAATACTCATCACCGCAGTAGAAACGTTTCAATGCTTATACAATTATATTATTATTTAATTTTTTTTTAAGATTAATTTGTAAACAAGTTCTGTTGTGTAATTTTATTATTACCATAATGCTTGTCAGAAATAGCCTGACGGTTATTACCGATAAGCACTAATTTGGAAGGCGGATATGGGTACCGCCGCCCCAGGAACCATTTATTGGATAACCAACATCCCTGCCGAGGGTCACCCCAAGTGGTTCACTAAGTTTGGTGACTTAGCAGAAGTGCCCGTGTCCATGAGGTGAGGTTTGACAAGTCTTGGCGGTCAATGCGTTTGCCCACATATTGCATGGTGGGCCGGATCGAGAGAGATTGGTAGAGGGTGGTTTAATCTTTTTTACGCGAATACCTCACAAGAGCCTCAGTTGCTCCCATCTGGAGCCAGTGAGACTATGGCATCCACAATTGAGGTATGTTGTGAGGCTGATGGTAGTGGGGAGGGAAGGAGATGGAGAAGAGGAAGGTGGGGAAGTACCCGGTTATTCAGATCTGGTCACCAAACACGGCTAAAACCATTTCAATGAACGTTTCAGTTCTGAATGGTGGTCTTACTCCAGGGCGATACTGAGAGAATCTTCCACTGTGGAACGTGCCGCAAATATACTATATATTATGTTTAAGATGATGCCTTGCGACATAATGCAAAATCATACAAAATCGTGTATTTTTGTTTTGAAAATTTAATCGCATAAAAGTATTTTAGATGCTTCAATTAAATACTGCGTGTAGAACATATCTTTGCCCTTAAAAATATCGGTCATTTTTTTTATAAGTCTTTTAATAAGCCTAGAAAAAAATAAAGTATAAGTTCTATAAAAAAACACTTTCAAGTGCAAACTCTCCTACTTGTAAACCCCTCTTCGTATTTAATTTTATTGCATAATGTGGCAAATTTAGTTTATTTTATGATAATTGCGAAAAAAGTCGATATTTATGCATGAACTTCCCGAAATAAAATAAAATGTGCATTTTCGCGTTGTTATTTTTGACATCAATCAAGACCGCCAGCATTCGACGAAAATGTTATTTCAAAGTGAACCTTATGCCATGGACGTAAGGACCACACAATCGTCACCGCCTTTTTGTCGCATTCTCCACCCAACCGTTGTGGTGGACAGACGTCCTCGACGTTCGTGACTCTCTGCGCCGTAAAATGTTATTCTAGTTTACGTACTATCGATTTTAAAATTTCCTAGTTATATACGTAGATGTTTGAATATACCGGTTAACCACTTTATAATTTACTTTATTTTTGAAAAGGAAATGGAAAGGGATATAGCTTGCCTGGCAAACTGGCTGCGACTAAACAAACTTAGCCTAAACATAAAAAAAACACATTACATACTGTTTGCAAATAAAAAAAATGTAAGTCTTAATATAAGTCTTGATAATAACCGCCTTGAAAGGGCTGATGTTACAAAATATCTTGGCCTTTTCATTGATTCACAACTCACATGGAATCACCAATTTAAACATGTTCTATCCAAAATTACTCCTATAACTGGTGTTTTATATAGACTTCGCGGGTTACTTCCTCCCTCTCTATTAAAATCGATTTACCATGCTATGATTCACTCACATCTAATATATCTCGCCGGAATTTGGGGATTTGCTACAAAAAAAATGATTTCAGAAGTCCAAGTCGTTCAAAATAGAGCCCTGCGAAATATTTTCAGTCTACCTTGGGACACACATGTCAAAGATATCTACAGAAACACCCAAATACTTCCTTTTAATACTATTCCCACTTTTGAAATAACTAAAACTATATTACAAGTAATTCAACACTCGGCACATTCCAACACTACACTCTATTACAATTGCGACGTACACCAACACAACACAAGAAATCACAACAAACTTCTTATATCAAAAATCAAATCAACAAAATATGGACTAAGATCCCTAGAATACATAGCTCACACAAAATATAATCAACTACCCAACGAGATCAAACGTGCAAGTCAATGTAAAAAGACCCAAACTAACATGCTCAAACTTCATCTTATTAATGACTATCTGAAATAATAATGTTGTGTATGTCCCCATCATATGTCCATTTAATACATACAGCTATATGTTTCATGTAATGCGTATCATTCCCGCAATGAGTTTATTAACTCCTGGGATTACAATGCTTTATATAATATACTATATTCTGTATTGTATACTTTTGATAAATAAATAAATATATAATAATACTCGTATTTGAAAAAAAAAATATAATTCTGTTGCCAAATGTCGTTTGAAGTAGGCAATAACTTTGCCTATGATTTGACATTTACAATTTTAAATCTGGCGCGCTTTTGAGTATTAAACAGTGACAACAGTACCGCACAGTGAGCAAATTTCAATATATCGTTAACAATTTAATATTTATAAATTCGTTTCATTTTCCGTATAAAGCGACTTCCTTGAAGTACTCGATTCACATTTTGAAAAAGTTATATTATTTTTATTTGAAAAAATACGATTTTTAAAATTCCGCCGTAACATTAATGAACTTAATTATTTTTACGTTGTTAACACTGGCATAAATCTAACTATGCACATCAAATCTCCGTAGAAGAGAAACGTATTAACTTTAATTAATTAACTTTTATTGCCAAGTTCTTACTTTCGGGGAATGATTAAATATATTTTTTTTGTTTATTAATACCTAAATTACAGTCTGAAGCTTTCCCGTTCAGTTGTTAACCGCCAAGCTGTTGGTGAATATTTTTGTTGAAAATTGTTATTTCCAATATTTTTATTTTTAAATAAATGCAAATTGTCCAGAAGAATTTTAAACAATCTAATTTATTAGCAGTTAAAATATAATTGTAGGCCTCCTGGTCCTGGATAATATATTATGGTATATTTGTGGCATGTTCCGGAATGGAAGATACTCTCAGTATCGCCCTGGTGTAAGACCAAAATTCGAAATTAGTGACCAGATCTGAATAGTCAGGTACTTCCCCACCTTCCTCTTCCCCATCTCTTTCGCCTCCTCTCTACCTTCAGCCTCATAACATACCCCAATTGGGGATGCCATAGTCTCACTGACTCCAAATAGCAGTAGTTGAGATTCTTGTGTGGTATTCACATAAAAAAATAAAAAAGGCACTAGAAAATAGGATAAATCTTCTTGATAGAAATAACGCCATAATTTTGTTAACTGTTAATTAAAGTTTAGTCGGTATCAGTGGCGTGCACAGAGTTTTGATCAGGGTAGGCATTAGGAAAACCGCCGAATTGATTCAAAAAATTAAAAAAAAAAAAACTGACGTGTCGTGTTTTTAGTTGCGTTGGTAAAGTTATTTAAATCATAGTAGCCGTTGTCTTCCAAATATTTTTATTATTTAAAAATAATATACAAGGAAAAAATAAACGATTAATGTGAACACAGCCTGTTAACCAATTACACTCATCATAATTCGTATTTGAATCGACGCGTAACTGATGGCGTTTTCATTTGGCTTAAGCTGTCTTATTTAGGCGTACGTCTCCCCGCACAAATAATTTGTTTTTTTTTCAAAAAAAGATAACCTAGAAAACTTATTGTTTTTTCAAATTACTTAAACAAACATTATTTCCTTCACTGCAACAAGTTTCCAGGTTAAAATTTCCATATTTTATCAAATAATTCATAATTAAAGTACGACAAACGTTTTTGAAGACAATTCGCATTTATGAAAGACAACTAGTTGATATAAATAGATAACAACAGATGTCACTGTCGTCACTGATTGCCATTTGCTAATTTTGTTCCAGAAAGCACTGCCTAATAATACTAACAAAAAACCTCATAGAAGCAAATTCAAAACGACAGTTCTACTCTATGCTCTGTGCATTTTGTAAACACTGATATTGTATCTTGTATGAAGTTAGCTATAGGTAGAAATAATTCCTGCTTAGGCCGTATTTTAGAGAGGCAGTCGGACGGCGCGCGTGTAGTTTCTTGTTGCAGTTTATGCCATGTTTGATGTGGCGCTCGCGTAGTTTCGGTTGCTTAGCTTCTGCATGCTTATTTTTGAAAGTGCGTATTTATTTTTAGCAATAATTTAATAAATTAAAATATTATTTACATGCTTATGTTTTAGAAATGCGGTAGGGTAGGCAGTGCTTATGTGCCTATATGGAGTGCACGCCCCTGGTCGGTATTATATAAAACAGATTCCCAAGAATGAAGATTTTTTTTTATCCACTTAAAATTTGGAGTTCACCACTCTCAGTCAATTACTTAACTGTAAACTAAATGTTTGCATTAATGTACCCTCCTCCACCCAGAGCAAATGATTCCTTCATATATTCCGTCCTCTTCAAAATTCGCGTTAATACATCCCTTCTTACAGATCCTTCTTTAAGCCGCCCCACAACGCTGCCCAACTGGTTGCTTGAAAATAAAAACTTTTCAATAGAATTCTAAAGAAATGTGAACTGTAAGAGTGTATAGAAGAGTTAAATAAATCGTATGATAAAATAACTGTAAATTGCATATTAATAACTACCTATAAAGTTATATTATAAAAAATAATTTAAAAATTCAAAATTATTAAACATTTTTTATTAATAAACTATACAAATCTTAAGTACGTTCAAATGTTTTATAAACCTAGTCTATTCCGTGCAAAGGAGAGCGGTTCATCTTGGTTCATGAGTTTAAAAAACAGTCTTTACTGCCTCCTGTAAAATTTGATAAATGAAAGTTACTTGTTCTACAAATTAGGCCCATAATATGTTAATTTTACCATGTATTTTGATAATCATAAATAAGTATTTAATATAATTATTATGTTCATATTTTTCACAATTTTTACCACAGTGTATTTGAGGGCGGAACTCGGGATTTATGAGCCTGACGCCTCTCGTCTATTATTGGTTGTCAAGTTTTCTCAAGTATTTTATAATCCCTCGCAAAACAGACGATTTCGAATTTTTCAAGGACTATGCGATCACCTTAAATGAATAAATTGTGAAATAATACAAATCCATCAAATAAAATTTATTTTCTCACGCCGGGATTCGATCCCGCGACCTTCGGATTGCGAGTCAAGAGCCTCACCCTTAGATCACCCCTTACCCCTAACCTAGACCTCTCCAGCCACTCTCTCTCGACTCATCGCATTGCTCAGCAGTTGGAGGGATGGTTTCATACGTCCGTCACTCATGGATCCCAGATTCCTACCCACCCCTCATACACGTTTCCTTTCCTATCTTTAAAAACACCCTCCATACAGCATCCCCAAAGATGACACGGCCCTGAGAGAGATTATTTTCCTCAAGGCCTCCTGAGGAAAATAATAATAATAACTGGAGCTCCCAATATGATAAGCCCTGAGGGAAAATAAATACCCTCAGGGCCTATCATATTTGGTTTGGCTATATGGAGGGTCTTTTTAAGGAAACGAAGAAGACGGAGCTCTGGGAAGGAAAATGGTAAAAGGGATAGGTAGGAATCTTGGGTTCTGTGTGTTCAGGTCATCCGCCGCCAAGACCTAGAAAAACCAAACCGCATGAATCCGGACACCCCTGCTAGTTACCAAACGTAACGAACCGTTTAGAGAAACCTGCGACAGGAGTATTGGTTATCCATTGAATGGTTCCCGACTGGGGGTACCCATTCACGGCTTCCAAGTTAAATTTTTATTGAATAAACAAATTAATATCTATGTAAGTAGTTCTACAAATTTAACTTGACAACAATAAAAAAGCATCAATCTAACGAAAGGTTAAGAGAGTACCTTGCTACTACTTATACTAGGAAGTCTAAAAATAAAAGAATTTGCGCCGTAGATTATATTTTGTGCCGATTGTAGCTCTTCGCTAGA
Organism: Glyphotaelius pellucidus; assembly: GCA_936435175.1. Classification (NCBI taxonomy): domain Eukaryota; kingdom Metazoa; phylum Arthropoda; class Insecta; order Trichoptera; family Limnephilidae; genus Glyphotaelius; species Glyphotaelius pellucidus. Next base: position 10,661,125 of record OW386550.1, read on the forward strand.
CAGGTTATGAGCGACTGAAACCAAAAAAGGCCGACCGTGCCTTTCTATCGCTTGTTCCTTCTCGCTCGCACGTTAGGCTCAGGCGGAACGTGACAATGAGTCATGCTTTTTCAAACATGCAGCCGGTGCAGCACCGCTTTATAAGACGTTATCACGTCAAAAAGGGAAAACAACAAGACGGGTCAGTTGCTGAGGCGCTGATTCGTTTGGAGCACATATTATCTTCAACGATTTATACCCGGCCAGAAAATGAATTTAATTTTTTTGGGCTAAATATCACGTCTCAACCACAAGAACACTACACCTGTACGAGGCATTAGAAGTACAAACCAATATTCAACAACTTCTGACTTTGGCTAGACGAAGACAAATCTACTCAAACCTTTCTGCCGCTGCATTTTTCACACTCCCTGCTTCAAATACACAAACCAACAAACTTCCTGTTCCAAACATTCAACCCATGACTTATTCCATACTCCCTGCTTCAAAAACACAAATCATACTACTTCTAATCACGAATGTCAAATGTAATAATAAACAAAAACGTATTGAAATAGATTTGTTGAGTGAAACATTTAAAATATTTCCAGACTTTCGAGAGCTGCCTTGTGCCATTCGGTTTAGCCAACGCATTACTTAACAAATCAATTTTAAATTTCACATTATAATGATGATAATGATAATGACGATACTCAATAATGTGTATAGGGTAAAGGGTGTTAAAAGACCTACTTGACTTACTTTAACCAGCGATTCCTGACATTGTTTGGAATTTTTTTAATATTTTTTATGTGAATACCACATGAGTTCCGAGTGCTCCCGTCTGAAGCCAGTGAGACTATGGCATCCCCGAGTGTGGTACGTTGTGAGGCTGAAGGTAGTGGGGAGGGGAAGGAGATGGAGAAGAGGAAGGTGAAGAAGTTATTCAGATCTGGTCACTAAACACGGCTAAAATCATTTCAAACAATGTTTCAATTCCGAATGGTGGTCTTACACCAGGGCGATACTGGGAGTATCTTCCACTCTGGAACGTATCACAAATAAACTACATATTATTTTTAATTAATTAAATGTGAAATAACACAAATTAATTAAGGAAAATTTATTTGCTGAGAGTCTTACCCCTCGACCACGGAGGCCGTCAATATAGTAAAAATGTAACTAAAATTTTGGTCTCCGGTGACATTTAAAAAAAAAAAAAACATTTAAAAAATCAGTAAGTGTTGGACAGTTAGGGGTGGGGTGAGGGGTGGGCGGTTACTCGGCTGAGTGACCAGTGATGATATGTGGAAGAATTTTTTTTTGTTTGATTTCGAAGAAAAACAAAAATAAAGCCGTCCAAATAATCACCTGAGACCAAAATTTTATTATTATTTTTTACTCCAAATAATATCAGGAATCGCCGGTTAAAGTAAGTCATGTACGTTCTTAACATTATATCTAAAATCACCACTCAGGTACTTATTTGTCTATTATTTGTTGTCTACGCCCAAAAAATATAAATTCGCATCAAGCGTGCTACCAGCACGTAGATTATTGCGCAATGCTTGAGACAAGCCACAAGCATCCTCCGGAGACGGTCATATTGCTAGCCATAGACAAAAAACTATGTGCTTGTGACGAGCCGCTTGAGTCTCGCCAGGGGATTAAGGCCACTTTACATGATGGAGGTTTTCAGTCCGATTCCCGTTTAGAGACCAAAGATCAAATTTTTCGTTTTACACGGTCTCTGTTTTTCATCCATATTTCAGTTGGCAATGCTGGCACGCAACACATGATCAAGCTGTCAGTCAGCGCTGTCACTTGTCACGAGGATTTTATATCGCGAGCCGTTGGGAGGGATTGGTTATTTATGTCGTGAGCTGTTGGTTGTTGTTTGATTGAATTTGAACCCTCATAATGATGAATTCGTGGTGAAATGGGGCAATAGAACTTGAGACGCGTCGGTTAACCATAACTTCAATAATCGTACAGTGCTGAAATAACATCGGACGCTCAACAAGCAGCCCAAGTGAAGAAAAAATGCAATATTTGCGTCTGTTTACACACAGAACATTGAAAGAAAATATTCAAGAGCTTCCATGTCAAACGTAAGTGTAAATATTCAACATTTTAATTCCGAGTGCTGTATTTATTAACTATAATGGAAGTTTAGAAGACAAACCAATAAACATCTATTCTGACGTTTCTGTGTATAAATAATTATGTTAGAAATACATTCTATGTACTTACATAATTTTAAACTGTTTTATAAATCTCTTTTATTTTTATTTTAGGGGGCACCTGCTACAAACCTTCAACAAAGAGATGGAAATTCAAGCAATTTCGCAGTGCCTGATTTACACTTGCAGTGAGATTATCCGGCAAAATACTGGTCATTTAAATTATTATAATAGGTACATTTAATGAAATTGATTATTATTTTCAAAAATTTATTACATGCATTCAAAAAGTAATGTCACAACCTACTCTAATTGAGTAATCTGAAAGTATGTTGCCCGTCGTGTGCTGATGATGCCGTGCTGATTTCCAATGGTATGGAAGATCTACAGTCTCTCATGTCTAGGATGAACAAATGTGTATGAAGAATGAGTTAAGATGAATGTAAGTAAGTCTAAAGTCACGAAAGAGAGAGTAGGAAAACGGTGCTCAATATAGTAGGTGGATGAGTTTGTATAACTCCATTAATGGAGGACTGAACACCATTGGCGCTAACAATAAACTGTTCAAAGAAGCGAAGCTAGCAGTTCACAATGGAGTGCAGGTACCTGCCCTGATGTATGGCAGAGAGGCATGGATCTGGCAGAGGAAGGATGTAAGTAGACTGAAAGCTGTAGAAAATGTAAGAAAAGTGGAGATCCGCAAAGAACGCAAGGCTGATGTAAGCGTAATGTAATGAGTAACATTAAGAAAGTATGTAAAGCGAATGAATGAGGAAAGGAGTTTAAGAAGAACATATGGCGCAAATGTGAATGGTAGAAGAGGTCGGGGATGCCTTAGGAAGACATGGCTCTACCATGAGGCAAGTAGTAGTGTGTGTCAAGACCGAGTTGTTTGGCGGTGTGTCCTCTCTGCCTACCCCTGCAGAGAAACGGTGATGGTTAGTTACTCTGCAACGCTCTTAGTCATGCCAACGCTTTTAATCTTTTTTCAGGATTCGATGGAACGTAGGCCGACAAGCCATCAGCAATGAACCATCAAAATCCTAAACCAACTGCGGCCAGACAGCCAGACAGCCACCCAACAGCATATGTACGTATTCTGCTCATCTTAATTGAATTCTTGTTGTGCATTTGAACAGCATTAACATAATAATATTATATTTAAATGTTGGGAGGCGGGTATGGGTACCGCCGCCCCGGGAACCATTTATTGGATTACCATCACCTCTGCCATAGGTCATCCCAAGTGGTTCGCCACGTTTGGTGACTTAGCAGGGGAGTTCGGGTTCATGGGGTGAGGTTTGTTCGGATCTTGGCGGCAGATGCATCTGCCCACCAAATGGATGGCAGGCCGGATCGGGAGAGACGGTTGAGGAAGACCTGTAGACCTCTCCAGCTAGACTCTCGGAGCATTGCCTTGCCATTGATTCATACGTTCATCACACTGACACCCCTCATATCTTTTTCCTTCCCACTACTTCCTCGCCTTCGTTTCTCTAAAATGACTTTTCACACAGCATCCCCACAGATGACACAAGCCCTGAGGGGAATTATTTTCCTCCTTGACAGGGCCTCCTGTGCAGAGCTAATGAAAAAAAAAATATATATATATACATAAGCTCCATCCACAAGCAAATGCTTTTAATGGAAGACCAGTACTACTTTATATTTACCATTTTTGAGATAAACAAAAAAAAAAAAATATATATATATTAAAACAATTTAAACTTTTTTCCACTTAATTTATTTCTGACTGTAAACGGTTTTAGTCTTTTAAGGCCACCTTCAACTATGGTTTATACACATAACATTATACTATCACAATCCGGGGTTGATGAAATTTTTGTAATTTATTAACAATTTGTAATCTTTTTTTAGGAATCAGGCGGAACGTAGGTTATCAGAAGCCATATATCATCCTAGACCAGCTGTGACTAAAACCAGCAGCGTAAAGATTCTGGTAATTTTAATTGAATTCTTATTATGCATTTACACAGTATTATCACAATCTGAGGTATGCCTGATGCAACACTTGTTGGAAATAGTAAAAATATTAATCTTTTTTTTAGGTTTCGGCGAACTTTGATTATCAGATCACGTAGAACAACATAATCGTAGACCATCTATAGCTGATCAGGTGCTAAGCACCCCATCATTTCCACGTCAGTAGGTTCTCTTACTACAGAATGTAACAAACACAACTTTTGCAACATTTGTTGAGAGTATCTTGAATGAAATTGAAAAATATTGATACTTGGCATTGGAAACAAGAAGCAAAGTGTTCCAAGTTTTCACTGAGGGAGGCCCTTTGAAATTTTTAGAAAAACAATAACAATTTTATTTATTTTTGTACATTTATGTATCTTTATAAATTGCTAATTAATATAGTCTGAGTCGTTATGAACTTTTTCTTTTCTTTTTTTACAATACAAATAACATTCACAATACTGCAATTCATGACAATATCCTGTATCAATGCAACAACTTTACTGAAGGACGCATAGTAACAAAACTGTATTTGGATTTCAATCAGATTCCACAGAGCCATTTATCATCCCCAAAGGAACTTTAAAACATACTTTATCTAATCTAAAACTTATTAATTTATTAACACCCTATTGCGCTTTTACAAGGAATTCTACATTTATGTAGTTACAGTAAGTAAGTATAATAACAGTATATCAAGTATGAAAAGATACACATAGCAGTGATGCACATTGCGTAACAGCAAAGCACATAAGTACCTGTAATAAAACTCAATGCCTCATGCCTATAATGTTTCATTGAAGAAGAAGATAACACTTATAATCTAAATGAAAATATGAAAGAGAACAAGTAGACGAGAGGTCTGGGTTCGAGTCCCAGTTGCGACCATTGTCTTTTTCTGTGTCTTGTTCTCTTTCATATTTTCATTTAGATTATAAGTGTTATTTTCTTCTTCAATGATAAATTACGTTGATGGGAATAACCTTCAAAAGTTATAAAAAGAGAGTTTTTCTTATAAAAAATTGCCTATAATGTTATTCATGTGTGGTAAAAACCAATTAAAAACAAAAATAAGGATATATTAAATATTGACTCGTAACATACATAAGTAATGTAACATAATATGAGTCAAGATTTAAAAACTGGAGAAAACTAATGAAGTTACCTAATAATTGGCACTTTCGATTGGAATTACTTGCTTTTCGGAGATTAGCAAATTAAATTACCCAACGAAAATGTCTGTAATATAAAATAAATGTATAAAAAAAGGTTACAATTTTTTTTCTAATGTGCTAAATTTCAAAAATAAGTAAGTCAAATTTAAATTTTACTTGCAAGATTTTAACTAAACTATTGGTCGTCCAATGGTCGAAATTCGGCCATCATTGTAATGTTTTTTTTATTGATTTAATGTATTTTTTATGCATAATTTTAAAAAAATATTAGCATTCTGCACTCCTCTATATAAACAAAAGTGTGCGAAATTTCATACTCCTCCGTCCGCGCAATTTTTGTAAAAATGGGTACAAAGTTTTTGCTTCACATATTGATATACTGATAAACATGAACACTTAATACATACAAATGTGAACTGAATAAAAAGCCTGTAAAATTACATCAACTTCTTAAAGTATGGGGGAGCCTCATTCAGCTTTGCTGCCCGGGGCCTCTGACGGGCTTAGTCCGCCACTGATGCTTACCATCTAGAGATCTAGAGCAACCAGACAATTTGGGAAATTCCATTTTCTTGAAATTGTTTGGCAATCTCCAACCACTCCTCTTCAGTCGAAGGTATCTGAAATGATAAATAATATTTATAACATACACATAATATAGACACCCGCAGGGGCGTGCACTCCATATAGGCACATAAGCACTGCCTACCCTACCGTATTTGTAAAACATAAGCATGTAAATAATATTATAATTTATTAAATTATTGCTAAAAATAAATACACACTTTCAAGAAGCTGAGCAACTGAAACAACGCGAGCGCCACCAAACGGCATACTACAAACATGACATAAACTGTAACTGGAAACTTCACGCGCGCCATCCGACTGCCTCACTAAAATGCGGCCTAAGCAGGAATTATTTCTGCGTAGAGCTAACTTCATACAAGATATGAATATAAATGTTTACGAAACGCACAGAGCATACAGTTGGAATGTCGTTTTCAATTTGCTATGAGTTTTTTTTGTTAGTATTAGGCAGTGCTTTCTGGAACAAAATTACCACATGGCAATCAGTGTCGACAGTGATATCTGTTATCTATTTCTATCAAATAGTTGTCTTTCATAAATGCAAATTGTCTCTTCAAAAACGTTTGTCGTACTTTAATTGTGAATTATCTGATAAAATAAAGACCTTTTAATCTGTGAAACTTGTCGTAGTGAAGGAAATAATGTGTGTTTAAGTAACCTAAAAAACAATGGTTGTTCCGTTATCTTTTATCGTAATATCTTTAATCATAATTTATTCGTGTTATAATTAATATGAATATATATATATTATAATAATATTCATACTTTTATCATAGGTTTTTCTACTGCCTACCCTGATCAAAAACTCTGTGCACGCCACTGTACACCCGATATAGTTTTAAATGACAAAATTAAAAAAAATAACATATTATTGATGTCGCTATTCCAAATTCCTGTAATATTAAAAAATCTGTTTCTGAAAAAATTGGAAAATATACTGATTTAGGAAATGAGATTAAAAGAATTTGGCATTCTCAGACTATAAAAATATTACCATTTGTTATTTCGGCTACTGGCATTATACCTAGTTATCTCATTCAAAATGTAGGCTTATTAGATTTGTCAAAGAATCTATATATAAAAATGCAAAAATCAGTCATATTAAATACATGTAGGGTTACGAAAGATTTTTAAAATATTTATATTGAGGGATCAGTAGGATTATCAGTCCAGTTGGGAGTTCTATCGAGCCGAACCCTCTGATATGAAAATATCTGGAGTCGGTGAATTATTTTCCCATTTGGTTTCCGGTAGGTTGACATGTTGTTCTTGTATTGTTTTGTATTTATTATACTTATATAGTGCAATTGCATAGCGTGGATTGACTAGATGATCATTTGTGAAAAAGTGTGTGGGAAGGGTTAAGTTTTTCCTGTGGGGAAGATTTAACCCGGACATAAAGTCAAAAGAACAATAAGTAAAATAATAGAATGCGTATTAACCATAATAAAGACAAATTTTACCTACAATCTTCCTTCAAAACAGCGTATACACTTCCGGAACAATTTTGCTTATGGTGGATTCATGTATTCTGGTGGCGTACATCAGGCTTCTATATGTTTCTCCTGTTGCCAAACATTGTAATGTTACAGCTAATCTGAAAATAATAAGAATGGGCACCTGCCATAAATGGGCCAAGGAAATATACCTACATACTTTTCAAACAATAGTTTGAGAATATTGAGAGACACAATTATGACAACGACAATAAATAATATACATTTGTGGGTACCTGTGCCTTGGCAATTGCACGTCTCATCGTGGTATCTTGACGATTTATTAAAGGGGAAACCATCGCCAACAGGTTTTGCAACTGCGCCTCTGGCATTCTCAAATAATTTTTGAATAACTCCGTATCTTGAAAGCGAAGTTCGTTGTCCAACACGTCCAGGGTGCAGTGCTGCTCATGACGGCAGCTCACCATCCACCATCTCCGTTTGTCCACCATCTCCGATCTACTCTGCGACTCATCCCGTTTCTATTCATTATAACTTATAAAAGCGTTAATACGAAGCGTTAATAGCTACAATACGAACAAACGACAACAGAAGACGTCAGATGTCAAAAATACCGCCAACTTTAAAACCAAAATTTTTCGAAAGTCGGCACCATAAATACACCAAACCACCCATGTCGGCACTACCAACCATTGGTTTGTCTATAGCCACCGTCGTTGGTAGTTGGTAGCGCCGTTTTTGGATTGTACCATGAAAAAACAACAAGTTGTACCAACCAACAACGTGGTTGGTGCTATTTGTTTTCAGTTTTCATAGTTGCCATAGAGAAAAAATAATAATATTTTGGGACCGTCAATAAAATGGCAACACCTTTTAAAAATGTCAACTGTCAATAACTGTCAACCGCTGACACCAAAATATGAAAATATTGTGAAAGCAAATGACTGGTTTATTTATGGAAAGCAACAAACAACACCATCATTTATTTATTTTTTGTTATAAAAATACAATAACAGTACAAGGAAGCTTTTGACTGTCCAACTAGGAAGGACGACAGTCAAATTGATAGGTTTCGTATATATTAGGTACGTGATGATTAATATATGTAGTGTTAAGTAAGATTGACAAATTCCATTTACCTAATTATAATATATGATACAGTTTTAGAATTAGTTAAGCATCGAATATACAACGTATAGTGTTTTCGAATTTCGAATAAAAATAAAAACCGTAAATGCAAAGAAAATAAACATTTGGGTAACAAAAGAAATATAAGGCGCTCGTAAGACATAATTATCTACTGAACCAGTAACAATTTTGTTATTTTTATTTCAATGATATCGTTGGAAACAGTTCCCTCTATGTAATGGTGTGTGGTTTGGTATATTTATGATGTAATGGTGCATCGCACAATTTACACATTTTGTGTTTTGCTACGTACTTTTGTGTGCCATGCACACATGACTCTGTATATTCTAGTTTTTACCAGTGCGTTCAATCGTTTCAATGTATGCTTTCTAATATCAATAGAAAGTCTTCCTGGATAATCTGATTTTTATTATTCTAAGCATACCTGATGTTGATGGTATTCCATTTATTATGAAAACAATATACATGTATTTTATTATTTTTTTTAAGTATCTATATTTTATTCAGCTTTAAATTTTTACTTCTTATATGTAGTATATATCTATAGTATTATTCTAGTACCTGCATACTAAAAATTTACTTGCAACATTGAGACATAATCCTCAAAAAATTACAAGACTTTTAGCTTCCTTTACATTTACAGGGAGTTCATTGAATACTGTAAAACCCTTATAATGAATTTTGTTTTGTGTTCCCGCTAAATTTGTTTTAGGAAGTCTAAAATTGTTGCAGTTTCTCGTAGGATAGCGATGAACTGAACTATTAATATTTTTAAACATATAATCTGTTAATATTTTATTTTTTAAGTTATAAATAAATAACAGGATATTGAAGACACACACTTCTTAAAATAATGATTTGGCGTTGCACGGTTTTTATCTTTTTTATATTTACTTTTTGCATTTATTATTTTGGGGCACTCATGTTAAATATGGAAGTTTTCCATGATTGTGGAAAATTCCCTTTAACAGAGGTAATAGTGGGCAGTGCTATAGAAATCATAGTATTCTGTCACAATACTCAAGAGCAATCAATGGACTTATCGTCATCCTGCAACAGTAGTAAGTAAATATATGTTTTTGTAATATCTATAGAGTAATCGCTTTATGTTGCAGGTATACGTGCCATCCATTTGTTACCTTGAAAAGTTTGCATTCCTGAGGGACCACATTAAATTTAAGGCGACGACCTCCAACATAGAGATGGAAATTGAGTCAAATTTGCAGTGCCTGATTTACAATGGCAGTGAGATTATCTGGGAATTTAAATTATTATTATATATTTAATGAACATGAATGAAGTACATGCATTTAAACAGTATTATCACGATCTACTCGTGATAATACTGTTTAAATAAGGCTGAGTTGGTTAAACAGTATTGTCAAGATCTACTCTAATTGAGTAATCTGAAAGTATGTTGCCCGTCGTATGCTGATGATGCCGTGCTGATTTTTAATGGTATGGAAGATCTACAGTGTCTCGTGTCTAGGATGAACAAATATGTATGAAAAATGAGTTAACGATGAATGTAAGTAAGTTTAAAGTTGAAAGAGAGAGAATGAAAACAGTGCTCAATGTAGTAGGTGGATGAGTTTGTATATCTTGGAAGTATGTTTACGAGAGGTGGGTAAATGCAGATAACTCCATTAATGGAGGACTGAACATCGTTGGTGCTAACAATAAATCGTTCAAAGTCAAAGAAGCGAAGCTAGCAGTTCACAATGGAGTGCTGGTACCTGCCCTGATGTATGGCAGAGAGACATGGAACTGGCAGAGGAAGGATGTAAGTAGACTGAAAGCTGTGGAAATGAGATCCCTGGGAATGTAAGAAAAGTGGAGATCCGCAAAGAATGCAAGGCTGATGTAAGCGTAATGTAATGAGTAACATTAAGAAAGTATGTAAAGCGAATGAATGAGGAAAGGAGTTTAAGAAGAATATATGGCGCAAATGTGAATGGTAGAAGTGGTCGGGGATGCCCGAGAAAGACATGGCTCTACCATGAGGCAAGCAGTGTGTATCAAGACCGAGTTGTTTGGCGGTCCGTCCTCTCTGCCTACCCCTGCAGAGAAACGGTGATGGTTAGTTACTCTGCAACTCTCTTAGTCATGTCAACGCTTTTAATCTTTTTTCAGGATTCGATGGAACATAAGCCAACAGCAATGGACCATCACAATCCTAAACCAACTGCGGCAAGAAAGCCACACAGCCACACAACAACATATGTACGTATTCTGCTCATTTTAATTGAATTTTTGTTGTGCATTTGAACAGCATTATCACAATAATATTATATTTAAATGTTGTGATGCGGGTATGGGTACCGCCGCCCCGGGAACCATTTATTGGATTACCATCACCTCTGCCATAGGTCATTCCAAGTGGATCGCTATGTTTGGTGACTTAGCAAGGGTGCTCGGATTCATGGGGTGAGGTTTGTTCGGATCTTGGCGGCAGATGCGTCTGCCAACCAACTGCATGGCTGGCCCGATCAGGAGAGACTGGTTGAGGAAGTCCTGTAGGCCTCTCCAGCTAGACTCTGGGAGCATTGCCTTGCCTGCAGTGGGAGGGATTTATTCATACGTTCGTCACACTGACACTCTTCATACCTTTTTCCTTCCCACTACTTCCTCGCCTTCGTTTTCCTAAAAAGACTCTCCACACAGCATCCCCACAGATGACGCGGGCCCTGAGGGAAATAATTTTTTTCCTTAACAGGGACTCCTGTGCACAACTAATGTAAAAAAAAAAATATATATATATTTAATAAAACATCTTAAAACTTTTTTCCACTTAATTTATTTCTCACTGTAAACCTTTTCAGCCTTTTATACATATATAGTATTATCACTATCCGGGGTTGATGAAATTTTTGTAATTTATTAACAATTTGTAATCTTTTTTAGGAATCAGGCGGAACGTAGATTAACAGATGCCATATAACATATAACATAATCCTAGACCAGCTCTGGCTAAAAATAGCAGCATAAAGATTCTGGTAATTTTAATTGAATTCTTATTATGCATTTATACAGTATTATCACAATCTGAGATATGCCTGATGCAACACTTGTTGGAAATGGTAAAAATAATCATCTTTTTTTAGGTTTCGGCGAACATTGATTATCAGATCGTATAGAACATAATCCCAGACCATCTATAGCTGATGGGGTGCTAAGCACCCCATCATTTCCACGTCAGTAGGTTCTCTTACTATAGAATGTAACAAACACAACTATTGCAACATTTGTTGAGAGTATCTTGAATGAAATTGATGAAAAAGATTGATACTTGGCATTGGAAACAAGAAGCAAAGTGTTCCAAGTTTTCGCTGAGGGAGGCCCTTTGATATTTTTAGAAAAACAATAACAATTTTATTTATTTTTGTACATTTATGTATCTTTATAAATTGCTAATTAATATAGCCTGGGTCATTATGAACTTTTTCTTTAATTTTTTTACAATACAAATAACATTCACAATACTGCAATTCATGACAATATCCTGTATCAATGCAACAACTTTACTGAAGGACGCATAGTAACAATACTGTATTTGGAGTTCAATCCACAAAGTTTCCATAGCGATATTTATCACCCTCAAAGGAACTTGAAAGCATACTTTATCTAACCTAAAACTTTTAATTTATTAACACCTTATTGCGCTTTTACAAGGAATTCTACATTTATGGAGTTACAGTATGTGAGTATAAAAACAGTATATCAAGTATGAGAAAATTTATATAGCAGTGACATACATAGCGTAACAGCAAAACATATAAGTACCTGTAATAAAACTCATACAAATAAGAAAAATACTAAAGCTGTGATGGATATTGATTTTATATAATAAGATCTGAACTAGTTAATACAAAGTAAGATAAAAGCAAGTTTACAGGAACTTATATGCCTACAACGTTATACATATATGGTAAAAACCAAATAAAAACAAAAATAAGGATATATCGATTTTTAACATACATCGTAATGTAATATAATATGAGGCAAGATTTAAAAACAGTAGAAAAGTAATGAATTTATCTAATAATTGACACATTCGATTGGAATTATTTGCTTTTCGGAGATTAGCAAATTAAATTACCCAATGAAAATGTCTGTGTATTATAAAATAAATGTATAAAAAAAGGTTATAATTTTTTTTTTTTATTAGGTGCTAAATTTTAAAAATATATAGTTCAATAGGTACCCACTGGGTGGTAAACTCGTTCATTTCAGAAAAGTATTTATTAAAACTTTGTTTCACCACTAATAAGAAATCTCTTGGAATTAGGGCTTTTACAATTATACATAAAACAATACAATATATTCATGAAAATAAAGAGAAAGAAAGAGAATTTTAAAAATTTTATCAGCCTTTTTATCGAAGCTCTTTTGCACACACAGAGTTAAACAATTACTCTATATAAATCAGCTCTATTCAATGACAAAAAACGTAAAGAAGCCAGCTTTTATTGTTGAACTAAAACCATAATATGCCCAACTCATTAATTTCCAGTACATAAATATTACTAATGGAATAATGAAAAATTATTGGATTAATTATTCGGAAAAAACCTCATAATTTGACTTGGTTTACGGTGGGTTGTATGTAGTTATTATCTTGACACCGCGTAAAAAGTATGAACAAGTTATTTGACAATATACGGCAAGCATTAACATTTCTTATTGTGTTGAATAATTTTAGAACATTTGTAAACATTAGGACATGAACATTATTGAAAATATACAAAACATTATGAACATATGAAAAAAATTCATTGCTATGAGTATGCCACTCATAGCAATGAATTTTTTTATTTTTTTGATACATCGGAATAGGTACATACATAATAATATAAAATAGTAGCAAAAAAAGATCCCACAAAAGCGAAGCCTGTGCTTGGGTATTATATTATGTTTATATTAGACAGTGGCAGTTAAAATAGAATTTTAAAATATCTGTACATAGTAAATATAATGATCAAGATGATTTAAAAGAATTACAGGATTCTACATTTTACAGGAGTTACTGAGAATTTTCTTAAAATTAGTATACACCCATATAAGTACATACACTTGTTCATATTTACATGTATATATATTACCTCGTTTTAAATATAAATAAACAGGAAGACATGTAATATTTTAGGAAGTTATAAACAGATAGTACAAATTATAGAAAAAAATTACTCACTTCCAAATTATTTTTTACCCAGCTTTTAACATTTTTCTTATATACATGTAAAGAAAAAGTATTGTTGTGGTGTCGGTTAGATTGAGAATTGTCACTTGTTTTGTTATTATATGATTTTATTGTAAAGTGTCAGTTTGTTAGAAGAAACCATAAAAAGAAAGTGATAAAATAAACATAAATGTCGTTTCTTCGTTACACAACTTAGCAACACAAGTGTTTTATTTATCAATTAAATTAAGGAATCAAACATCTACATTATAAAACGACATTTTTTGTTAAAAACCCAAAAAAATGGAGAAACTTCAGTTTGAATTCACTCTGCTACCTGGAAGTGAAGGCAAGTCAAACGTTTGTAGCATTACCTCAATAGTTACAAGTGATGATAAAGTGTACGCAATACCAGAATCGCTACAATCAGCCAGCCATCACAAGGAAATAATGAAAACTGCTGCTTTTAGTAAAGTGAAAAATAGTTTGGGAAAAAGGTACCAGGTTAGGAGAGTCTGGATTACCATGACAGAAGAACTGAAAAAAGCATATGTAGATGAACATGGAAATTTACAGTTTGGAGACCAATACCTCGAAGAATTGCAAGAAAAAAGTTCCCCAGTACATCAAAAAGAAGAAACAAGTACACTGGAAAGATTGATTGAAAAATTAATGGGAAATAACCAACAGAGCTTAAAAAACATTGCTGAGAAGTTCGTTATTGAAAAATTCTGTAATAAAAATACAAATGCAAGCCAGTGGATCGAAGTGTTTGAAAAAGAATGTTTACGGTTTGATGTGATCACGGATGAAAAAAAAATAGAAATACTCAGATTGTTTATGGATAAAACTTGTGTGGATTGGTACAGTTCCATGATTATAAAATTAACAATGAACTCCGAGTGGTCAACATGGAAAAACAAATTCTGTGAATCATTCGCAAACAAAGGATGGAACCCTGTCACATACGCACTCTCATTTAGATACAAAGATGGTTCTCTGTTGGATTATGCTATGAAAAAAGAAAAACTTTTATTGGATATGAGAAGATCAATCGACACCGGTACTTTAATAGACCTTGTTGCTTCCGGACTACCAGAATTCATACTAAACAAGATTGATAGAGAAGGATTACAAGATATTGTGGATTTATTCAATGAAGTAAACAAGTATGAACATGTGGTCAACAAAAAGAGATTCATAAATAAGAGATCATTTGGGAATGCAGAATTTAATACAAATGAAGGTAAAAATCCATGTAAAATTTGTGAAAAATTGAATAAGGGCTCTCGTTACCACCCTGAAGTCACATGCTGGTTCAAAACAAAAGAGAATGAAAAATTTAAGAGAAGTGCCATTAAACATGTAAACAATTCAGTGATAGAGACTGAGTTAAATGAAAATAATCAAAAAAACTAATAGTAACACCAATGGACTTCAATAAAGAATTTTCCTATTCCAAAAACACAGAAGAATGTGAGACAATTTCTAGGAAAAATCAATTTTTATCATGAGTACATTCCGAAGAGTGCAATAATACTAGATCCTTTGCATAATTTACTAAGGAAAAACCAAAAGTTTATTTGGACTGATAAATGCCAAAGTGCTTTTGAAACGATGAAAAATCTACTATGCTCACAACCAATCCTGGAAATTTTTGATCAAGATTTGCAAATTAATATATACACGGATGCTTCTCTAGAAGGTGTTGGAGCTATTTTAAAACAGACACAATCTGATGGAAAAGAAAAACCAGTAGCTTACTTTTCGAAAAAACTAAATGGAGCCCAGAAAAAGAAAAAAGCAATTTACCTAGAATGCTTAGCTATAAAAGAAGCAGTGAGATACTGGCAATACTGGTTGATAGGTAAACCATTTACAGTTTATTCAGATCACAAACCACTGGAAAACATGAACCTCAAATCTAGAACTGATGAAGAGCTGGGTGATTTAACATATTATCTTTCACAATATGACTTTAACATAAAATATGCTCCAGGAAAACAAAATTTGGAAGCTGACTGTCTAAGCAGAAATCCAGTTCTAGAATCAAATGAAAATACGGATGAACAATTGAAAGTCGTAAACATGATTAAAGTGGAAGATATTTTGAAAGATCAGAATAAAAATGAAGAAATACAAAATAAAAAAAGCAAATTAATAGAGAAACACCATATATACTTCAAAAAAATCAGAGAAAAAGAAAAAGTTATTCTTTCAGAAGAGTTTAGTATGGAACTCATAAAAAAAATACATGAAAACCTTTGCCATATTGGAATTGGACAAATGCAAAAGATGATAAGCACACATTACGTAGCCAAAAATTTAAATAAAAACATAATAAAAGTTTGCAGAACCTGTGAAATTTGTATTAAAAATAAATCTAGAGGACAAGACAAATTTGGCGTTATGTCTCATTTAGGCCCGGCAACAAAGCCTTTTGAAATAGTATCTATAGACACAATTGGAGGATTTGGAGGTACAAGGTCAACAAAAAAATTTCTGCATTTGTTGGTAGATCACTTTACAAGATATGCATTCGTTCTTACCTCAAAAACTCAAACTGCGAACGATTTTGTAAATCTAGTTAACAAAACAGAAACAGGAGACATAGGTATGCTACTTACCGATCAATACCCGGGAATCAATTCAAAAGAATTCAAGAAATATTTACAAGACAAGCGGATACCAATGATCTTCACAGCAGTAAATGCACCATTCTCAAATGGTTTAAATGAGAGGCTGAATCAAACTTTAGTTAACAAAATAAGATGTAAAATAAATGAAAAAGAACAAAGGAGAGCCTGGACAGCAATAGCTCAAGAATGTACAAGAAAATATAATGAGACTATTCACTCAGTCACTAACTTTGCACCGAGTTACCTTTTATATGGTACGGACAGCACGATTTTACCGAATGAACTAAAACAACGAGAATCAAATAGTGACTGGATCAGAGACAGGAAAATAGCACTTGAAAACACAATAAGATCACATAACTACAATAAAACATTATTCGATAAAAAGCGAAAACACTTCGAGTTTAACGTAGGGGATATGGTGTTTGTGGAAAATGGAAACAAGCTGAACAGGAAGAAATTGGATGAACTGAAAATTGGACCATATGAGATAATTGAAAAAATTTCAAACTCCATATACAGGATAGATACGGGTCATAAAAAACCAGAATCAAACCTATTCCACATCACAAAACTTATTCCAGTTCAAACATTGGAAGAAGAGGACATCGAAGATGAGAAAATTTTGCAATAATTTTCTTTCCCGAGGGGGGGAGATGTAAAGAAAAAGTATTGTTGTGGTGTCGGTTAGATTGAGAATTGTCACTTGTTTTGTTATTATATGATTTTATTGTAAAGTGTCAGTTTGTTAGAAGAAACCATAAAAAGAAAGTGATAAAATAAACATAAATGTCGTTTCTTCGTTACACAACTTAGCAACACAAGTGTTTTATTTATCAATTAAATTAAGGAATCAAACATCTACATTATATACATTCAGATTTTGACTCGTGTTGATGGAATTGAACAATTTTGGGGCAATACAGGTGATTTATATGGTGATATGCCATCAATGTTAACAGCAATCAAGCATTTGTCTTCAGGGCCAAAATATGTGATAGCTCTTATTAGTTATTATATTAATAAGTGAAGCAAAAACTTTGTGCCCCCATTTTACAAAAATTGCGCAGATAGAGGAGTATGAAATTTCGCACCATTATAGTTTATATAGAGGAGTGCAGAATGCTAATAATTTTTTTAAATTATGCATAAAAAATACATTAAATTTCAATTAATTATGGTTGAATTTAGACCGCTGGGCGACCACTAGTTATATCAATTAGGCCAACACAGCATTGTTTTAATGGGATTTAGTAGAGGCTAATTATAAATTTTTGTATTTAGACATTGGCACCAATTTTCGTTATTTGTTTTTGGGGTGTTATGCCGTGTTGCGTTACCTCCTTCTTTAGCCAATGTTTCGGACAGCGTTAAGTAAGGAGGTAGGGCAACACGGCATAACACCCCAAAAACATATAACGAAAATACCTTTGGCCGTTAAAATCTAAAAACTTATTATTGGCACCAATGGTCACAATGTCGCAATAGTGGGGTATACCATCAATGTTCACTGAATCATGCTATAACAAATGGTGCATTAAACATTCCACAGACAGGTGTGTTCACCTGGAAGTGAATCCTGCCCTGTGCCGTTTGTAATAGCTGCAGATGAGACATTTTTCCTTGTCTAATAATATTATGAAACCATACGTGCAAAATAATGATCCCTGAAAAGTGCATTTTCTTTTGTCGTCTAAGCAGGGTACAATGCATGGTTGAAAATGCCTTTAGAATTTTGGCAAACAAACTCAGTATGGATAAAGTTTAATCCATTTCGTTTGTGCTTCACAGAAGATAAAATAGCAGGAAATTGATGGAGCGAGATCACCAACCTTAGTTGTTATTCAACGTCATATTGCCAGGGAACAGCTCCGGCATCGCTCATAAAGTAATCTTTGAAAAGATCCCGGAAGTGTGAAGCACTTGCTGGAGGTCTGTTTCCTGCCTGGCGTTCAACAATTGATCCTAAGGTTGGTGCTCTCGCTCTGTCGATTTCCACGCATTCTGCTATTTTCTCCTCAAGTAGAAAATTGTGAAGCGCACACACTGTCAACGTAATACATTCAACTTTATCCACGCCGAGGTTGATTGGAGCTAGGAGAATTCTAAATTTGTTGGCCAAAATCCCAAAGGCATTTTCAACCACACGTCTTGCCCTGCTTAGACGGTAATTGAAAATACGTTTTTCAGGGGTCAAACCCTTCTGCGCGTATGGTTTCATAATATTGTCAGATAAGGGAAATGCATCATCTGCAACTATTACAAAAGGCATAGGGCAAGCTTCACTTCCAGGTAAACACCTGTCGTGAGGAATATTCAATGTGCCATTTGTTATAGCACGATTCAACGAGCTTTGACGGTATACCCCTCCATCGTTATTGCGACCATTGGCGCCAACATTTAGATATAAAAATTTGTAATTGGCATCTACTAATGCCATTAAAACAACACTGTGTTGGCCTTTATAATTGAAATAATAAGATCCATCGCATCTTTTGGCCCTAAAGACAATATGCTTACCATCTAGTGCACCCAAACAATTTGGAAAATTCCATTTTTTGTTCCGCAATCTCCAACCATTCATCTTCAGTCGAAGGTATCTGAAATGTTAAATAATATTCATAACATTAATTTTACACATAATATTATAGAATGAATATTAACTATAATAATGACAAATTTTACCTTTAAGTAATCTTCCTTTAAAACGGCATACAACGCAGCACACACTTCGGGAACAATTTTACTAATAGTAGATTCATGAATCCTGGAGGCGTACATAAGGCTCCTATACGTTTCTCCTGTTGCCAAGTAACGTAATGTTAGAGCTAATCTGAAAATAATAAGAATGGGTAAGTACCTTTCATAACCACTGGAGCGATCGCGCGATAAAACATTTTTCCCTCCGATTGCTCGCTGTTTTTTTGTGACGATTTTGAAAATTTTCCGCCCACATTAAAAAAATCATACCTCCGAATTTTCATATGGAGACATAAAAACTGATTACAGTTCTACATAGCCAATGAATTTACCTATATTTTACTAATTTTCTTATATTTTTAGAATTGATAGATAAATAATTAAAAAATCTTTAACTTTATAAATGCGCAAAATTTGTGTTGTAGTGATTTGAAATCGCCGCCAGTGGCAGTTTTAAATATCTATTTTGAATATTTTCTACGTTTCTATGTTCTCTATGGCCTGTTCGATAACCACAGATGCAAAAATAAACTCAGAAAACGATTTTTTTACATGCCAATGTCTGATTAAAAGTTTACTTCGAAAATTATTTTAGAATTTTAGTGCGTGACGATGTCAAAATTGAATTCACTAAATTATACTATTTAATAAATTTAACACAAAAAACTGGCATTACATTAGGAAGATACATCAATTGCCTACAATTAACGATGAGAATAATTGCCGTGTTTGGTTTATTTGAATCAGTTGATGAATTATACAGATTACCTTTTTCACAATATTAAAATCATGGTGCTTCTTTTTGAACGATTGTGATTTAGAACTAGAAATGTTTATCCTTGTTTTTATATTACGTGATAAAACAAGAAACAAGGTTTAAAATAAAACATATATCATAGATATACACATTGCCAATATTTCAGCGTGATAGTTTGAAAGTTGATGAAATCGTGTCGCCATTTGTCAATTTTCGACAAAAATGTCATTGACAAGCGACATAATGGTCAATGCACACAGGGTCTCTCATGACCACGTAAAATGATGATGATGATAAAACCGTATATATCAAACCTTTTGTAGGAGTGTCTTTTGGCAAAATAAAACCATAATTATTATTTTATTTCTAAAAGCTGGATATCGAAAAAAATGGGGAGGAAAATAATTGATGTAACAAATTAATGATTTATTTATTTATTTAAGCCCTAATAGGCTTTTACAAATTAAATTAATATTAGAGTTGCATAGTTACATTGGAAAAACAGTATATTGATTGAAACATTGTTTACACCCTTCGTCATAATAAAAATGTATTCAATTTATATTGGTTTTTCTCATAATTAAAGTAAATCAATACATAATATCATTGTGCCTCGCTCTAGAGTGATACTCTCAGTATCGCCCTGGTGAGACCACCATTCAGAATTGAACATTGCTTGAAATGACTTAGTTATGTTTAGTGACTAGATCTGAAAAAGCCTCTTTACAGAATAATTGACAAAATATAACTAACTAACTAACCATCACGCCGTTTCCCCGCAGGGGTAGGCAGAGAGGACAGACCGCCAAACAACTCGATCTTGGCACACACTCCTTGCTTCGTTCACATTCATACATCGTCTCATACATGCTCTTCTATTATTCTGACTCTTGACATCGCCCGATTCAAGTATCTGATTCACTTGGTCGTGCCATGTCTTCCTCGGGCGTCCCCGACTTCGTCTACCATTCACATTTGCGTCACATATTCTCCTTATACTCCTTTCCTCATTCATTCGCTCTACATGCCCAAACTATCTGAGCGTCCCTTTCTTAATCTTACACATAACGCTTACATCAGCCTTGCATTCTTTGCGGATCTCCACATTTATGTCTCAGGGATCTCATTTCTACAGCATTCAGTCTACTTTCATCCTTTCTCTGCCAGTTCCATGCCTCACTGCCATACATCAGGGTAGGTACCAGCACTCCATTATGGACGGCTAGCTTCGCTTCTTTTGACAGATTTTTGTTGGCGCCTACGGCGTTCAGTCCTCCATTAATGGAGTTACCGGTATTTACCCGTCTTTCGATATCTCTATCAGTCTTTCCATCTCTCGTAAACGTACTTCCCAAATATACAAACTCATCCACCTGCTCCAAGTATTCGTCATTCACAACTATGTGGCACATTGTTTTCGTACTCTCTCTTTCAAATACCATCACTTTAGACTTACTTACATTCATCATTAACTCATTCTTCATACATACTTCGTTCATCCTAGACACGAACGACTGTAGATCTTCCATACTGTTAGAAATCAGCACCGCATCATCAGCATACAACAGGCAACATACTTCCAGATCACTCAATTTCGCAAAATATAATTAAGACATAAAAATAAAACAAGTTATTATTTAATGGGTACAATAAACAGGGAAAAATGAGAATACCTGTGCATTTTTTAACACGCACATTTCAATGATCAGAATTGAAATATACGTATTAAATGTCCACCGAACCTTATCAGATAGAAGCGAAAGTCGAACCTTTGAAGACAACTTAACATGAGGTGTGAGTATGCGGAAAGAAGGGTCTTAATGTTCAAACAAAGTTAATTAAATTTATTAATTAGAATTTCACAACTAAAAAACCAGAAAAGAAAAAAATTGAAATTAAAAAAAACCCTCAGCAATTCAATACTGTAGTGTGATATGGCTTCATGCAATCATAGCATAAAGCCACATCACACACATCACACTTTGTGAGGGTCCTTTTAAAAATGTTATTTAAATTGCACCACGCACATTTCACTTTTTTCCCACTACGGACCACGAAGTGGTTGCCTTTCAGGATAGGTCGCAGAGCCTTTCCTTCAGCTATTAGGCTAATGGTCCTTACAGTCGTATCAATTCGACTACGACAGAACAGCTGGAGGAGATCCTCCGCAACCTCACTCCTGAAGTTTCGGTGCAAAATGCGTTTATTTTCCCTTGTGGTGCTTTGAGCTGTACATTATATACGCATTCTGCACCGAAACATTTAGTAGTCTCCTGAAAAGTTTCTTGTACCAGACCAGGTTTCGCTGTCGTTCAATGGGGAAGCCTGCCAAAAGCTGATCTTTTCGGTCAACTCCCCCCATTAATCTGTTATAGTCAAGTACACGCTCGGGTTTGTATTTAGTGGTATCAAATTTTTGAGCTGACCCGATTTCTGCCGAATGGTAGGTAGACAACATACTTATCACGTTTTTGTCCACCCAAACCAAAATATTGATGTCCCCGCAGTTCGAGTACCCCATCTCACCTTCCCTCAGTGATTTTCAGACATTGGGCTTCAATGCAGAGGGCACAAATTCTCGGTTTAACCGCAATGTGCCCATGCAGTCCATCCCATTTCTTTTGAGGCATCGCGCTAATAATGGACTATTATAAAAATTGTCCATTATTAGCGTATACCCCTTGTTAAACAGAGGGCTGGCCAGGTCGTATACTATCTTTGCAGTGGCCCCAACTGGGCAGATATCGTGACCGCCCGAAAAGTTGGCCCGTGTCATGTCTTTCGTCATGTCTTCCGTCATGTCTTCTGTCATGTCTTCCGTTATGTCATTAGAAGAAAACGATTATAATCCATGGCGGTGATTGTTTTTGAAAAGAAGTAGCCTTTTTCAACGGGAAGGGGACAAATACCTTGATGCATTAAAATTGCCAAGAATACGTACACTTCCTCTTTATTCGTGGGAGCCCGTTTATTGGTACGCGCATGGCGCTGAAATTGTTTTTTGCAATGCATTGATCTGCATACCCGTTGGTCTCTCTCGCGATTAGTTCAACGAAATCTGCGTTGAAGATTTTTAAAAAGGCATCCACAGGTTTGCCCATTTCGTCGGTATTGAAGGTTGGTCCTGGCATCTGTGTACCTGTGAAAGTCTCCCTTATACCAGTAAAACGTGAGACCTCGCTGGACCAATCGAAAGAGTAACCATCAGGCGGCAGAATCGAACACATTGCCTCACGATCTAACTGGTCTTGTCTACTAAAGTCTATGGCCGTTAGTGGAATAGGTGAAACGTTGTTAATATTATTATAAGGTATCGGTGGCATGCACAAGGCATCCTCAACGCCCTCTTGGTGGTCGACGTCGCTTGCCTCGTCGTCCACGTCGCTCGTTCTGTCCATTTCTGAAACAACAGAAAACCCAAATTAATTTTAAAGTGTCTGTATTACGATTACCTACTGCCTCTGGTAAAACGTTTCAAAATAATTAACTCTTGGTACGATCAAGTTAATCAAATACGAGGTTTGTTCAAAAAGTAACGGGAATTTTAAAATTTAAGATTGAAGATGACGAACGCCCCGGATGCCCCAGCGCATCAACAAACCGATGAAATCGTGGAAAAAATAAAAGAAATGGTTATGAACGAAAAGAGTGTGTGTGCCAAGACCAAGTTGTCTGGCGGTTCGTCCTCTCTGAGAAATGGCGTGAAGGTAAGTTAGATAGTTTAATAACTCACGTTTCCCGGTACTGACTCTTCTTGATAGAGAGCTGCCTCGTCCACGTTGCTGGTTCTGCCCATGTCTGACTCTGAAATAATAGAAAACACAAATTTACAGTAGAATTCGGATATAATGACTTTGCATATAACTGCCTACCGTTTTAAGCGACGATAATGTAAACTCAAGTTAGGTTTCATAGCTTTTAGTAGGAAAACGTATACGTTTAGTATGACTCCGTTTTAAGCAACCCATTTTAATGACAATTCGTCAGGTTAGAATGACATGCAGTGTTTTGTTTACAAAACCCACGCACCAATACCTCACCGCCCCGCGCCTCGCTTGTGACTAGAAAGCTCGACACAATGATTTCCGTGAAGTGAAAGTGTTTTTTCAATTGAAGAAAAAAGTGCTGTATTAAACCGTTTAGAAGACGGTGAATCCAATGAATAGTACCCTTTACACACAGAGTTCGGAGCGGGGCGTGCCCCGCGCCACTTCAGGCCGCCATGCATAAAAGTCTCACAGTGAACTGCGCTGTAAACCGTTATCTTACTTTCGGTCTTTACTTTTTTGTGCGGCGGCCTGAAGTGGCGCGGGGCACGTCCCGCTCCGAACTCTGTGTGTAAAGGGTACTTAACTTATTTAGCGAAGGAGTTCGGCGTGTCTCATTCTACAATATCCACCTGATCTTACTATCGCACAAAAATTGGCCAAAAACAAGGTCAAATTTCAGACTTTCTACGTTAGCAACTACATATTTGCTTGCATAGAATGTAGGTACATTGTATCGTTTCAGATTACAGTACATAATGTATGTTTTTTACGTGGAAAGTTTAAGTTCTACGCTTATTCCCTGCCAATATACCAACAGTGAAACTGTGCTAGGTATATTAATATTCAACCATTGGAAGTTACGCCTATCTATCCGATATTGTAAAGTTATGGATTTCACTATGCTAGAAGAGCCCCTGGTATAACATTTCAAAAAATAAACTCACTGTTCCCAAACGCAGACAATTCTTGGTAGAAAGGCACGTCCACCCACAGCACGCTGTTGTAGCCGGCCTCCGGAGAGAAGAGTTCTCCACACTGGAGTTCCCCACCCCACGATGTCCCAGGTAACGGTTCCCGAGATGCTGCCTGGAAAGGTGCAGCAGGCGGAATCGGTGCATAGGGAGCCGTTGCTTGGGTCTGTACGGGAGTGGACAGCAACGGTGGTGAAACAGGTGGTGG
The DNA here is from genome assembly GCA_936435175.1 of Glyphotaelius pellucidus. Lineage (NCBI taxonomy): Eukaryota > Metazoa > Arthropoda > Insecta > Trichoptera > Limnephilidae > Glyphotaelius > Glyphotaelius pellucidus. Next base: position 10,685,866 of record OW386550.1, read on the forward strand.
TAATGTTGAAGGTGTCCCTTGTGAAAAGTGACAAGCTATTCTCTTCGGAGATGGATTTCTGAAAACATTTACATAAATTATATGAATCTTTCTCATTCACGCGTGAAACATAATATTGTATCATGCATCTAGATACGATAACTTACTTTTGTTTATTTTTTCTTGGAGGTGCGGTGGGGAGCAAAATGGAAGGAAGCAGGCAGAGACCTAACGGCTTTAAAGGCCTTGGCGCGATCCTCCCTCACCAGGGTCACTGTTAAAATAAATAAAAAATATATAATGAGTTCAATATCTCCACAGCCGTAGCAAAGTACTTTCATAAAAAAACATTAAAAAATACTTACACTCCGGGCCGAGCTGCAAAAGCAGCTCTGCGTTGACGCCCACGTCCACATAGTCCGGCACCAGAAATTACTGCTTCTGCAGCTGGTACCCCACCTCTACCTCTCATTTCATATTTCACTTCCACTCTACATATTTCAAATTGAAAACACTTCATGTACTTTAATGTTAAAACTTTTTTAAATACTGCACATTAATATTATAAAATTTAAAAAAAAATTAATCCTGGATCGTGGAGTGCTCCTTTTCCCTGAACAATTACTGTTTGTGCACACATTTGGTTAAAGTAAATAAATTAATTAAGTGTTTAACGAAATAACTGTTAAAATCATTGTGTGGCGGGAGCTTTAGACGAATTTACATCATAAAAAATGTCGAATTTTTGACATAGGACATTCATAATTGGATAGCTGATATCTGGATTAATAACGAACCAATTCAAATAAAACTTATATTTATCTCTTAGTTATGAATCACTCTGATTAAATAACTGCATTTCAAAAGCGAAAGTGCAGTAATTATGGATATTATTGTAAATCAAAAACTGATGGACGTTTTCAGTTGACGCTTGTTACTAAAAACTACCACAGAAACAATATATCATGAACAAACGAATTGAAAACACATTTCAAAGATAGATAATTCATTCACGATTACACTGATATATATTTTTGCGTTAAAAACTCAAAAAATCAATTCCTAACGGCATTTTAAGTCGAGAGCAAAATACGTCAGAATGTTCAAAAGTTTTATGTTGATTTTTGACAGGACGCTCTTAAAAAGCCGCGAAAACTTGCTGTTATTACTTCAAAGACAACCATAAGGTAACCGATAAGGTCATAGACTAAAAGAATATTATATTAACTATTCGAGAAATCAAACGGCTGGCCATGGAAATGTTTTAAATAATTACAATAAATGTTTTACGAGTGATAGAAAAATCGGTCGAAAAATCGACCGACATCAATCAAGGGGTAGGTACAAACGGTCGATTTTTCGACCGAATTCGCTCCAGTGGATAAATGGGCCAAGGAAATAAATATATACAGTACAATATCACTAAGCCAGCACTTCAATAGACCAATATGTCCAATAATCCGGCACCCTCCGCCCGCGCCTCCCGCAATACCTGCATAACACGGGCAGAAAAAAACGGCATATCAAATAAAGATATTATAATTCTTCGAAAAATGCGAGAAAAGGTTTTGCAAGGACTACAAGTTGCACAAAAGCAGACCTCAATCAAGGAGTATTTTAAAACTATGTAATTTCGAGAATGTTACAGTTAATAAAACCTGTCAAACAAGGACACAAATATGTACATACATTATATTCTCTTTATGAAATGCTTTGTTTTTTTTATTATCATTTTTTTCTCTATATAATCCAGTAATCCAAACATTCCAATAATCCGGCACCCTCTGGTTTTTAATAGTGCCGGATTAGTGAGATTGTACTGTATTTATACTTTTCAAGCAATAGATGCTTCTCTGGTTTGAGAATGTTGAGAGGCACAATTATGACAATGACAATAAATAATATACAGATTTTATAGGTACCTGTGCCTTGGCGAAATTGCCTTTCTCATCACGGTATCTTGGCGATTGATTCGAGGAGAAACCATCGCCAATAGTTTCTGAAATTGCGCCTCTGGCATTCTCACATAATTTCTGAAATACACCGGATCTGTATTACGAAGTTCATTGTTTCCAGGATATTTAGCGCGCCGTGTTCGTGATAACGGAGAAGCCACGATTCTCTCCACAACGTCCTATCTATTCTGCGAGTCATTCGCCTTTCTTAAATCACCGCAGCGCAAACTGCCGCCGATGCCAAAGCAATAGCTTTCAAAATCCCGTGTCTATCCGTCCATTATCCGCCTTATAGAAATGTAGACGAACATGACAGATGACAGATGTCAAAAATGCCGCTATTACCAACCGTATCGTAACCACTACCAACCGAAAATAGAGCACAAGCCGTTTTTCAACCCGATTCCACAATCGGACTGAAAACCTTCATCGTGTAAAGTGGCCATTAGTATATTTATGCTCGCCAGTTTATTTATGGTCACAATGCACAGAAATGCAAATTTAACATAGTTTGTCAAACTTGTGTAGAAAAATCGTGAATTATTTTCTGTTTACTGTCAATGTTATTCTGCCGATAGTGAAGTTTAATTCATTTTTATGGTAAGAAATCTGCTTTTTTATCAGAGTTATGTTAAAATTGCAAATATTTGTGATTAAAATCAGTATACAGGTGTGAATTGTTTAACTTTTAGGTTATCCTCAAGAATAATACCATCTCTGAGACTTCAGTATCTCATAATATGCCGTATTGGTACTATGACAAAAAAGATCTTCTAAATACCCCGTCCTACCTCCACGGCATCGACAATGAGACCGAGAATCGGTACAGGAAGGAAGGCGCACGGTTTATTATCGACACTGGAACTAAAATGGATCTGGGATACAATACAATGGCAACCGGAGTGGTGTACTTCCACAGGTTCTATATGTTCCATTCCTTTCGCACATTCCCGAGGTACGTAACGGCATGCTGCTGCTTATTCTTGGCTGGTAAAGTTGAAGAAACGCCCAAGAAATGTAAGGACATTATAAAACAAGCCAAATTGTTACTGACGGACCCCAAATTCACAACTTTTGGAGAAGATCCCAAAGAAGAAGTTATGACTTTAGAGAGAATCCTATTGCAAACGATCAAGTTTGACTTACAAGTGGAACATCCTTATAGCTACCTTTTAAAGTATGCCAAATGTTTGAAGGGGGACAAAGCGAAACTGCAAAAAATGGTACAGATGGCTTGGACATTTGTCAATGACAGGTATAACAAACAACTTTTTTCCATTTTTCTACCTTGTTTTTAAACTATATGGAACATAAATGTCAAATGACATTTATGCAAGAATTTTGCAAGAATTTATAGACAGGACAGGAATCAAATTCCAAATAATAATGTATTTTTTATTACAATGTAATTTGTATTTATTTTTCAGTTTGTGTACAACCCTGGCGCTGCAATGGGAGCCGGAGGTGATAGCTGTAGCGCTAATGTTCTTGGCGGGGAAGCTGAGCAAGTTTGAGGTGGTGGACTGGAATGGCCGGCTGCCAAAACACACGGCCTGGTGGGACATGTTCGTAGAAGACATCACAACAGAACTGCTGGAAGATATTTGTCATCAGGTTTGTTGTTTTTAATTTATTGAATTGTTAGATTTTTATTACATCTTGATTTGCAATAATTACATTGCAGGAATTGAAATAGGAATTAAAAATATAATTTAACAAATTAAAATTGAGACTATAATATATCCAAGCTTTTTTAATAATATTTCGGTAAAGTTGTTGAATTCCGCCTCACGGTTAATACATAAAATTAATTTTTTTAATAAGTACTTGGATTTAGTTTCGTTATTACTAAAAGTGACTTTTAATGTTATAGAAAACGAAAAAATAAACACGTAGTCTTACTAAAAAACATTGTGAATATTTTATTCAATTGATAAATGACTATGTATGTGAAAACCTTACTAATGAAAAACTGACAAAAAATAGTTCATGGAAAAATATATACACTGCTTATTCAGCCAAAGGGATTGTTTATCTAATGTATATCGTCTCATTTTACCCAAGTTTTACCAGGTTTTCAGGAAAAACAAAAAACCTTTTGGTTTATTAAATACAAATAGCGCATCTTTGAAAAAAAAGGGTAAAGTAATATTTAGGGATCAGTTATTCGGAGAAGTATTTTTTTTCATTAAAAACAGTCCTTCATTACAAGGTATTAGCTGCAACAAAACTGTCTCTTCACTTTATATCTTGTTCATACAATTAAAAATTATAATAATTATTCCCCGAGAATAACATTAAAAATATCACATTTGAGGGGTGTAAAAGCAAAGGCAGCAATCTCCAACACGCAATCAAAAAAGATGACTAACTTTGCTTTTATACACTTCATTTTGGATTCATTTTTGCACAATTTAAATGTTGATTTCTTGAATGTGTGTTTATTTACACACACAAGACATTTATATTATTAAATAACATTACTTTCATGGAAGTTTTTATTAAACTCACCCAACAATAGGGAATCGGATGTTATAAATAAATAGCCTTGCATTTGTACCTCAGTTGAAATTTAAAAAAACCATTGAAACCATCTTCGTGCTTGAAGTTTGTTAAAAAGCTGTTTGTAATAGAACCGAATTAAAGTAACGCCAAAAGATGGTGCCACTTAAGTAACAGCTAGCATGAGAAACGTCGGCTGGTAGGCGTAAGTACTATTGGATTCGTACTTTTATCGACCTCTCCCGGTATGGAGAGGTGGATGGTATGATTATTATTGTAATTGGCAGTTGTGAATAATAATACCACGTTGCGATTTTTACCACGCATCTATATACCTAAAAAATTATATCCCTTGAAAAATTTTAAGGGAATAAATTCATATTTGGCCAATCTTTTAGGGTTGAGAGAGGAGTAAAATTTTTGTGTATTATTTTAATGACGTCTGTAAATTTGTTTATTTCAAATATTATTAGTGATACACCATCATCAAGAATAAATTTAACCTTCAAAAGTTATAAAAAGAGAGTTTTTCCTATAAAAAAAGTGTTTGTTATATTTATAAAAATTCGGAAAAGTAAATACCATTTGCTCATTGGAACACTTAGGATAGAATTGGTGCGCGGTAGCCTGACAGCAGCTACGAAATGTCGAGTTCGTCACGCGACAAATAGTATTATCAGAAAGTGGTATGCTTTTTAACTTGTTTGCCTCTTGCTTGACTATGGGTAAAACACCTATTTCTCGTAATACCTACGTAAAAAAACCATTTTTATTTTGGCAATACATAACTAAAGTGCAACGAAGGCAAATTGCGAGTCTCTACATTATCAATACACATTTGCCGATATTACTATATAAATAAATAATAAAGTTACCTGTCAAATAATAGTTTTCTTACATTTTTAAAGGATTTTATTTGCGAGATATTAAAATCTTATATTTTGCTTATGTTAGAAGTCAGCTGGAGTACAATATTATACATGACGTCATTGCCTGTTGCAGTTACTTTGTCCCGGTAATTAACTGGATCCGAGGAACCGGCTATTTTTGGAACCAGTTCCTATCGGATTTATAGTGTCAAAATAACCTAACATAACCAACTAAATTCACAACATGAAAGTATTGAAACTGACAAAAATAACACAAATAATTGTAATCATCTTGAATTATACTAATATAATAGTGAATTGGTCATTGGAATAGAAATTATGCATAAAAACATTAAACGAATCGCACGTTAAATATCACATGTCAAAACCTTAATTTAGCCATAAAAAAAAGCATGGTGAATCCGCCTATCTACCGAAGTTCATTGTTGCCAACATAATAATGATATTTTTTTATTAGTGGTAATCCGAAAAAGAAAATGTAAAGTCTTTATACAATACGTAACAAAAATGTGTTCCATTTATTAAATACTAGATTTCATACACAATCAAATACGACATTTGCTGGAAGTACCAACCGTAAAAAGTAAATTCTCGTAAAAAACCGAAATAAACATATTTGAACGTACCTACCCATTTACTAAATCAGCTAATGAAAAGAATTCTTTAACCACTCGGACCCATAAGCTTGTTTTCAAGCTATCTACAACATTGCCAGACATATGTAATAACTTATCAGGCGTACCTGACTTATTAAATAATTAATAAAATTGAATACATATATGACCAAACCTAACCTATAATCTATAATAGTCATTCTCAGTGGTAATTTCCTTCCTTCTAGGTACTAGACCTGTACTCACCGCAATCCTCGCAAGTCGGAGGCGACAGTCCGCCACTTCCTCCATTCGCCACGAGAGATGGACCACCGAGGATAGAGAAGAAGAACTCAGTTTCTCCACCCCAATCTATCTCGCCCTCAAACCCCTCCATAACCTCAAAACCTATAAATGTCAACACACCTATTAAGAATGGACCAGAGATGAAAATTGACACACACATACAACCAATCAAGACGATCGTCGGTGTAGAACCAATACGCTTTCAGTACCCTGCTAATTATGGCTCAATCCCTTCGTATCCAGCAGTTTTTCCTCCACCTTCCATGCCCCCTGTGACAAATATGCCCCCCATGGTCCCCTTGTCCCGACCACCCCTCGTATTCAGTGAGCCCCCTCCCCATTTCCCCCCAGGGGTCGTTACGGTGCCCCCACCCAACTACTACCCCCCGCCGCAGCCCCCCAGACCGTACTTCCCCCCACCAACATAGTGATAGTGCCTCTAAGCCTTGTCAAAATAATGAATTATTTGTCTATTTTTACTTGTATATATAAAAAAATATATATGTATTCATCTCTGAATAAATAAATTACTAATCATATCAATGTTTTTATTGCATTCCTATTCCCAATTATTCATAGTTTCAAAACAACAAAAAATTTCACAAATTGGAACTATAATCGCAAAACCAAAGAATTAGTTGACAAGTACACAGTAAAGTGTATTAGACTGGGTCAAAAAAAGGAAAAGTATGCTTTGAACTGCTGGGTGAGGAAAAATTGAGTCTTATAATAAAAAGAAAAATGCCATTAAAAAAATACATTTGGTTTACATCTTCCGGTCTCGCATCATACTCATAGTTTATAGAAATTGACAAAATTGAAGATTTTCGTAATTCTTTCTAATCTTCTTATATTTAAAAATCAATATTTGTTTGTTTGTATTTTATGCGCTGCCATACCGCTCATCCGATTGCGATGAAACTTTGATGATTTGTTGTACGCACACCCGCAAAGGTTATAGGCTATATAAAATGGTGAGCTTTGGCATTATGAAATTTGTATAGTGTAAAAAATTACTACAAGTGGTGCGCAAGCGGTTTGAAAATGTGTGTATTTCATATATTTTAGCGGCATGGATGGAAGGCAGGAGAGGGAAGTTAACGAAGGAGATGGGGTTCACGGTAGGGGTGACAAGGGAAGGAAAGTCGGGGAAGGTGGAAGGGAAACGCGGGAGGGGAACGGGGACGCATGGGAAAGGACATGAAGGGAGAAAATTTATTTCTTTGAGTGGCATTGCAACGCATGCCGGGTACCAGCTATTATTAAATGAAATTCTGCAATTGACTCGCTCGTTTGTTTATCAAGTCAAAGGAACAAGGTCTTTTAGTGCAAAACTTAAATTTGGATTTGAGGCTAAAATACACAAACAAAACTGAATGCGTAATTTTTTTCCCTGAATGGTGCCACAAAATATTTTTTTTTCCTGAATGGTGCCACAAAATAAGTTTGCTGTTTTGAAGAAAAAAAAATATTTTAATCAAAAGGTGTAGCAAATAATATGTAGTAAGGATATGTGCTTCTTTATTTATTTGTGTTTTAAATTATGAAAATAGGCCAACAAAGGATTATTTTTTTTATCATTTTAAAGGCAACTTTGGCAATTATTCGTGAGTTAATAGTAAGTATTCAAAAAAATAATTTTGCTCTATTTACTGCATAAATATGATGAAATATAAATGACCGATTTACGTTAGAATACAAATTTATCATGTACAAGTTAAAATTTCTAACAAAAGAACGGTTTTTTGCAATGTTTAATTTATTTTTCATTATATTATCAAAGTAGATCGTACAAGATTAAATTTTTAATAATTACATAAAAAATAATTTTTACTCATAAAAAATGCCAAAGTTGTCTAAAAAAAGAAAGTCTTTCACCGCAGCATGATGCTGAATATTTTTTAGTTATGCTTCATTTGGTATTATTTCTTGGGGAATTGAAGCCGAAGTACATGTAGACAGAGTCTATAAAAAAATTAATATTATATGATTTTTTTTTTTGTATTTTTACGCTGGTGTATGGAGGAAAAAAGGTATTAGACTTATTACTTGAAATAGCTTTAGCCGTGTTTGGTGACTAGATTTGGATAGCCAGATACATCTCCCACATCTCCTTCCCCTCCCCCCTACCTTCAGCCTCACAGAATACCAAAATTGGGAATGCCTGGGTCTCACTGGCTCCAGATGGTTGGGAGAAATTAGGCCTCTCGTGTTGTATTCGGATAAAAAAAAAATTAAATTATATTACATGACAGTAGGAACCTTTAGTAGTTTTTTGCTAAGTCGACTGAATGTATAAGTATGTCGCATTATCTTATTACCGCATGCTCCTTCGAAGAGTCGAAATTATTGTTAGTAAAAATATTTTTACGGCGGATTTTCAGTCTAGAAGCCTGCAGATATGGTTGTACGGCCGTGTATCCTCTTTGCATACTTACTTGAAGAAATAATCTTTTAGGGGATCAATTGTCCAAGGGGTCAACTATCCGCCAGATCAACTGTCGGCTGGCCAACTGTCGGGGGACCAATTGTTGCTGGATCAATTGTTGGGTCACCAAAATAGCACATATCCGTACTAGGTATTTGCTATAACTTTGATTTAAAAAAAAATTATTATTCAGTTTGGTTGGGTATTTTGGCAGAAATCCAAATTTAGGTTTTGTATTAAAAAGGCCATGCAACCGTTCCTCTTAAATAAATTAATGTTACAATGTGTTCGAAAACAATCCAGAACTTACCATGAGGAGGTGGCTGGCTTTTTAATCAGTACAGCATTGAAAAAAAAATTGTAGGTACTAATTAATGAGAATGAGTTTGAACATGACGAGATCATAATGTTTGATGCCCCCTTGAATGTGACGCTCGGGTGCGGTGCACACCCGCTGAAAGTGGGCCTGTCGATATAGGAGAACTAAGACAATCCATCGCTGAAGGAAACTTTCGTGCCGCCTAAGATAAACATTGAAGTTACCGAATATACTGAAATTATTGACTGGAATACTTACCTGCCATTTCGTCCCCTAATGCTCGGTAAGTATGTGATGATGAAAAATGTCAATTTCTATAAACTTTGAGTATGAAGTTAACCAAATTTTTTTTTTAAACTTCATTTTTCTGCAATCTGCAGCACTCTAGCCGGTTCAAAACAAAAATCTTGACTTTTTTAATTTTAAGTTTACAACTTCAGAATCTTAACCCTTTGAATAATGAGAAAATAATATCTATGAACTTTTGTATGTCAAGATTTGCGCGCGAAATTTCCGGTTCTTCCCATGCATTTTAAATGTTCCTTTTTATTGGTTATTTTTTAACCTTTTGGCAAAAAAAAAATGTTCTAAAATCTAGATAAAATAATCTTCCCGATGTGTTTATTAAAAATCAACATTTTTGTTTGTAGATATCAAAATTTTGATATTGAAAATGTAAATTAGCTTAAAAATACGTACCCGGGGATTCCTCAAAAAAGTACGTAAAATAAAATAAACTGAAAATTTAAATACAGATTTCTTTTCTTAAGAAAATTTGTAATAAAACTGTCACTTCACTTTTTATAACATTCATACAATTTTATTTTTAAATTAAGGATGGGTTGTTTCAAAAAATTTTACGAATTCGTCAAATATTTGACGTTAATTTTCAAGTTCTGTGAAAGTTCTATTCAAGTTCTGTGATGGTTTCAGTTTTATAAAGCAGCTGGCCTATGATGATAAAATAACAGAACTCAAATAGAACTTACACAGAACGTGAAAATTAACTTCAAATATTTGATGAACTCATCAAATTTTTTTAGACAACCCGTCCTAAGTGTTTGTTACGTCACAAAATTGGCACAAAATAAAATCGTCACATATGATCATAAAATCGTCACATATTTGTAAAATATCTGTTTGTTAAATATATCAGGTTTGTAAAATGTGTTTGTGAAATATCTATATCTCGTATATTCCTAAGGCAATAAGAAGCATTATTTCTTTCGCTTTCTAACATAAAAGAAATCACAAATGTTTGCATGATAGGAAGAGAGATATTTAACTTTTAAAAGAAATCGCATGACAGGAAGAGAGAAATTTAACTTTTAATAAACGGCCGCTCTGGGACAATCTGGGTCTCCTGTTATTATAACGGCATATGATGTTTTGGGACAACTTGGGTCTCCTGTGATTAGATGGGTTAAAATAATCTGTAATTTTATTATTTATCATGGGAAGCAAGACAGATTTGAAAGAAAATATTTCTGAAGGGTTTTTTTTTTTTAATATGTTTTTTATTATTTAGTTAAACTGGGTAATATAATATTGATATGATATATTTGAACTACACGCAAACATGCATAATATAATAATGTACTATAATATGTATCAAATATAAATATTCAACAAGTTGTCAATACAATCACACAGTCAGGGATCACAATATGTTTTGGGTAGTGCCGGATGTCGGATACACACAGCAATAATTCTACATTAAAATCAGTAAAATACAATATGGAAGTTTGTCAAAAGGTCGACGTAATAAATGACAATACTTTTAATATAAAATCTTTTCACAAAAAACAATGAAAGCTTTGAAATACTGGACAAGGATATTCAGTCTAGAACAGGAACAGGGTGCGGAAAACAAGTTGATTGCTACGTAACATTTGTAAAATATGATTTGTCTCTTATATTTCGGGACTTAATAGATTATTTCAACAAAATATTAAATTATTTCATAGTACATATTCTAAACTTGTGATGCTTTTTCGTGTCATGAAACTTGGTTTTTAAGTAGTAAATATAATTTATTAATACATAATATTACATGTTTTGGGTAACACACAAAAGACATGATTTATAACTTCGATGGCAATCCATCATCGCGTAAATCATATTTGACCACTTTACAGGAGAGACAAAATACCGGGTGTGATTTTACTAGGCATGTTCAATAAGTAAGTGTACTGTGTGATAACGGGCTGTGGTCTTTTGTTTTTTGAGGGTTGGCAACACTGAGTGGTAGAGGGGGATCTCCTAACCACATCGCAGTACGTAAACTCACATTGTAGTGTCCAGTTGAGTGAGAGATGTAGTTAAAAAATCCCGCCAAGTGCCATGATCCCCTTCTTACTCGCGGAAGGAATAACACCTCCAAGAAAAGAAAGTGAGGATTTTCTGAGCTCTATTGTGACTGGAGATGATACGTGGGTGGCTCATTACATGCCTGAGAAAAAAGACAGTCGTCACTTTGGCGTCATACCAATCCCCATCTGCCAAAAAATTCAAAACCACAATTTCAGCCAAAACAATCATGGCCTCACTGTTTTGGGACTGAAAAGGCGTCACTTTGGTCGAATTTCTGCCTCAGGGGGAGACCATTAATGCACAACGATTTTGTGAGCCTAAAAAAATTCAAAAAGAGCATTTAAAACAAAAGGAGGGGAATGCTGATGAGAGGAGCGTGCTTGTTGCATAACAACGCCCGTCCTCACACAGCCTTAGCCACCGAGGCGCTCTTGGACTCATTTGGTTGGGATGTTTTGAATCACCCCCGTATTCCCTTGACTTGGCGTCTTGTCTTCAGATTACTACCTATTCACCTCCCTGAAGGCACAATGGATGGAATTAAATTTTCAACCGAAGAGCAGGTGCAGAAAGAGGTTTTGAAGTGGGGGAAGGAGGTGGCGGGAGAGTTCTTCGAGGAGGGCATAAAGAAGCTTGTGCCACGGCATGTGGAACGGGATGTATGGAAAAAAGTCAACATGTGTATCAACAATATCCTGTAATTTTTTTTCCTAAAAAATATAAAAATCTAGTACACTTACTTTCTGAACATGCCTTGTGCACAAATATAGGGCATTTGAGATGTGCGGTAAAACTATTCTCCCTTGCGTAGATAAAATCCTACTTTAATTCCACCAATGTATGTTTATTGCAACAGTCGAATAACATTTCAGGATGGCGGTGATGTTTTGTCGTCGAAAATAAACAATTATTAAAAACAAAGTATTAATTACATTATTACTGCCTCGTTCGTCATTTGATAATAATTAGAGTTTATGATGTAACAAATGAATTCGCTAGCAACCCACGTACCTGACTACATGCTCAATCTTATTTGCACAAGTAAGCGTGCACGTTAAGAAGGCAAAATGATATACCGTGCAAACAGCTTGCACCAAAGTTCATTTTGCAAATCAAATTTGAACAAGATTGCACTTTAAGATGGCAAAACTACCGTATAATGTGCAAATGGTTTGCGTACACTTCAATGCAAAAATGTTTGCGCATGTTGCTGTTGCAAGATGCTGTCGCAAGTTACTGTTGCAAGTTGCTGTTGTACGGATGCTGTTCAGTGTACTAGATGTAGATGAACCTTCATGTCGTGATATTTTTTATAATGTCATAAAACTTTATTTATAATGTTATATTTTTCTTCATGACACAAAATGAAAAAACATAAAATTAATTGAATCAATAAAATAGGTGTTACATAATCAAAAGATCAGATCCATTTTTTAAAAATTGCGTACAAGATATACACGACTCAATAATATTCAATAAAATGCCCTACAACAATAATTATGAAAAATAAGTAAGAAGTTCATGCGTAATAATTACTGGTAAAATGGTCTTCAAAAAACACTTGCTGCTTTCACCAATGACTGAGTGAACACGCTAAGTTAAGTCAAAAAGTTACCATTAGCGGAAGAATACTACATATTGTATTACAATATTTTTTTATCAATAGACATAAAATATATTGTCAAAGTCAAATGATTAAGTAACAAATTAAAACTATTGAATTTATTGTGAAAAAATATTGTTAACTTGATTACCATATAAATAACTTTGACTCTTTTGATCAGTGTGGCGCCATTTGAGAAAATTTTAACCGCTCAGTTTGATTGGTGAAAGCGGCAGTGATACTTATCTCTAACAAAAATCCTCTTAGAAGTATAAGCTAACATAGATTTATAAAATAAAAGTCTATAAAAAATGTATGTAAGTAATAAAAACACAATATAGCGACCATTAAAAATGTGTATGATAATACTGAAGAAATAAAATAATTTACACTGTAAACTTAAAGGTTAAATACCTAGTTGGAAAATTTCAAAACTAAATGATTAATTTAAAATGACTTAGAATTCTCTGCTTTGAGATTTTTTTGCTACTTTATATATTTCACTGAGAAAAGAATACCAAAAATTAAAAATAATTAAATCGCTCACTTAAAATATTATTTATATCGTAGTAAAAAAAAATCATTAAAATGTGACCTAATTTAAATAAAAGTTTTTGTTAATGGTGTGCCAGGGTTTTCATCACACCACAAACAGAAATATAAAATAATTTTTTCGAAAAGTTTTAGCACCAGTTGTTTCACAGAATTTGAACAATTCATCAAATTTCGAAGTTAATTTTCAGATTATCTATTCAAGTTCTGTTATTATTTATGTTCTGCGAATCAACTGACCAACAATGATATAATAACAGAACTTGAAAATTAACTTTGAAATATTATGAATTTTTCAAATTCTGTGAAACCTCTGACCCTTAAAAATATATACATAATCTGGCACATTGAAATCAAGAAGTTAGAAAGACATTAACAGATATCTAGCGCTCTAAGTTAGGGTTAAAAAAAATACATTTCATGGTAATATTTTAGATAAGGCCTCAATTTTATTGGACTTGGTACTTAATATTAAATGGGCTATTATTTATCTGTTCTTGCTAAAGAAACACTGAACAAGTTATTGTCAGTATTGAAAAACCCTGTAAAGCAAATTGTTAATGATCAGGAAATTATAGTGTGACATTTACATATAAGGAACTGTGAATCGACTTTGTGGTATTATTCCATCATGAAAATTGATAAACTTAAAATCTAAATGATTAAAATGAAAATTATATCAATCTGTCAGAGCCTAAAGAAGTATGATCTGAAAAATTGTGAGTAGGAAATAAATGAGAGTAAAATTACTCTTTGCGAAAACATATTTTTTGTGCATGATTTCAATATTTTGTTGATGTGCATTGGGTGGGTACCTAAAAAAACATATTACATAATAAGAGAATCACTCCTTTTATGGTAAAATAATATGTAGATAAATGCAGAAATCTTAGATAAGTAAAGTAATATTTCCCCATCGGATTTGTACACAACAAATCCAAAGCAGGGAAAATAGAAAGTCTCATAGTCGTAAATAATATCAAGGATAGAATATTTATAAATTAAATCCCAGTGAGAAGTTGATTGAGTATCTAATATCACTTAAAGACAAATTTGCATGCTTAGTGACTAGATTTTATAGCAAGGTTGTTATATAAATTTCAAAAGATAAATAATTAGAGGCAGTGTTTCATACATAAACCAAAAAAATTATCATGTACATATTGTGATGGATGATGTTGAGATTGAATAACATAATATTTTTTATTAAAATACACAGGAGCAGATAAAATAGAACCCATACCAACAAAATATGTTTTTAACAATAATTTATTACAGCTACATGTTTAATTTTGGTCTCAGTGATGTTGCTAGTATAGATTTTGCCGATACAAAAAAAAATCAAAGAATTTAAAAATAGTTTTTTTTCATACTTAAGTTTTTCTTTTGGACACCTGTTAAGTTAACTGTGGTAAGCTGTATGTAATTACTTAAAAAGAAAAAAAAAACAAAGTCATTAGGGTTTAATGGCTCGATCATGCATATTTGTTCAGAGAAGATGAACTGTGTAATAGATAATTGGTAAATGGCACTCATATATATTTTTTCAATACACATTATTTTGTCCTCATCATGCATAACCTCTTAATAGTTCGAGGGTCAGTGAAGTGATTATTTGAATAACAAGGACGATTTATTTAGTTAATCAAAGTTTAGGAAGGAAGACCCAACTACTCACGCAACTCCGGATTCTCTCATTCTCATTACAAGACTCGTAATGAACAAGAAACAACAGCAGTTTGAAAATAATTATTCACAAACATACCAAAACACTGCTGAGTTTATTAAAAAACTGGCACGATGGTTAAATTCATAATAACTTGCAAGAAAAAAGTTCTCAATTACATAAAATAGAATTTGTTTAGTTTGAGATATACGTACACAAATATTATGGTCTATTAGCATTCACAATTTTTTGTATTTCTTCGGCATTAACCCGCAGTTTGCGCGTATCAGAGTCGTTAAAATTTGCTCCGCTGTGTGCAAACTAGAATTCAAGTCCTATGAAAGTACTTTTCGATTTGTTGAAACAGGAATTTCATTCTAAATTATGATTGGTTAAATAGAGCATTCTTATTGGCCAAAGTATGTATGTATTTCAAATTCTTGCCACAAGGATTTTAGAAAAAAAATGTTAATTTTGTGTGATTATACAACACATTATGAGTTCCTGTGTTTACGAAAATGCCGAAATATTAAGTACAAAATATTACAGTATTTGCGCAATCCTTGTATTGTCTCTGACCGTCGAGGAATAAAATTTATTTATTATTACTTGAAATAAGAAAATTGTTTAATTTCCATAAAATTACAATTTTTTTGATTCTCCATTTTCACCTTGTTATCTCTACAATAAATTGATTAATTTTATACACATAACTTGCAACGTCAATGAACTGTAATAATTGGCTATTATTAATATCTATCGTATTTTAATGCATATAAGTTTAATATAAATATATTTATAAATCCTATTCTTGTCAAGACTGTGACATTAGATGGGACGCATTTAGCTTGCGCACACAATGAATATTTTTTGGACAGCTACTCGCACAAACCAAGGGTTAACCGTGTAACAATTTATAGACACATGTTGAAACTTTTAGTGAATTATAAAAAATAAGTAACAAGTGTACATTATACAATAGAACTCTAAAATAATATTGTGTATTCTTTTACAATCATAATTTGAGTGACGATATTGTTTTTCAGTTGAGGTACAACTGATATTAAACTGTGTATGTATAGTATATAAAAAATAGAGTGTCAAAAGCACAAGCAGCTACATATTTCAAATGCTCACTCTTAGATAAATATGGATGATACAGTGAAACCCTCTTAAGAAGTTTCGTGGCTTAAGAAGTTTGGTTTATTCGGTCCCTCGGCCCAAAATTGACCCAATTTTTCCCACTTATAAGGTTTTCCTGCTTAAGAAGTTTGTTTTTTTTTCCACTCCCTTGGAAAACTTCTTAAGAGGGTTTCACTATATTTAGTTTAAATTTTAATATTTATAATTGGTCTTAGAAGATAGTAGTACTCAAGAAGGGCAGTCAATTTAAAAACATTTTTGTATCAGAGAGGTCAACGGTCCTATGGATGTCTATTTTAAATATATTATAGGAGGCGGTAAAACAGTTCTCAAAATTGGTTTACTTTTAAATGCATTGTGACGCAACTTATTTTTGCAAAGTGATTTCAATGACAAAGCCACTTAGGGAAAAGGGCTGCTTATCTCTAGATATATAATGAAATTCCAAATGAAATGGTGTACTCGTTTTTGGTATTTTTGGACATAGGACCATTAGCCTCTTAGGTACAGATTTCCATTTCAAAATGATTTCTTTACTCTATACACCTTTTGAACAAGTGAAGTGGATAATTATGTAGCCATACATGCTTATATTTCCGACCTAATTAAATAAATACTTTATAAAATATCTTTTTTTATGTAGGTGAATGTCAAAACCAACTGAGGATGGGAATATGAAATAATAGAGATTGGTATAAAAAATACACGTTAGATTCTCCACATTCATCTCACGTGTTTCTAATTAATTGATTATTTTATTCGACGCTCCACAATATAGCGTCTTTCCATAACGACCTTCGGATATATATAAATTAAATTGCAGTTTTTCTATACAGTAGTCCAACATTCAAAAAGTATGTTCAGTCAGCAACAGAAGTATATGAACTTAGTATACGTATATAATTATGACATATAGTATATGGTTCAGTTGTCAAGTCAGATTTTTGCACATGACTGCACAAAAAAAATCACAATTAATTAATTAATAAAAATAATAATAGATTCAAATAATTAAATCAATCTTGTCTGTTTAAGATAATAAATGAGAAGAGCATGTATAAATCTGTACTGGTGAACATTCTGTATGAGATTGGCTCGCTGTTGGTGCAGTTGACTCACTACACGTGAAATGTCCACTTCCTGAAACAAACCAAAAAAGACATTTGATAATTAAGTGCCCGTTCTGAGCCAAAACAGGGGAACTATAAACTCATCATGAGTGCCTCCTGATTTGGAAAATTTCTGAGGAGGTCAAGGAAATCATTGTGACAATTTATTTAAAAAAAAAATCAAGGAATTTGATTGTTTACATAAAATGACCTTGGAACTAAAGATTTAATAATGTATATGTAAGGGCATTTTCAAGATTGGAGCGAAGTGTAGACTGATGCGTGGTGCGTCCCATGATCGAAAAGTTTTGATTCAGTTTTAACCACAGATTTCACAACAGTTTTCGCAATCGATGACAGCGACGAATGATTAGCTAAATTAGCTGGATTTGTGACCCCTTTACAAAATTTTGTGTTTGGTCTCTATACGGGAATCGGGCTGAAAATAGAGATAGTGCAAAACTTACAGAGACATATGCATTTAATGTTCGGCACCACAACTCATCTTTAAATTATGCCTTTTTGTTCATGGCATTCACATGCATTCCTGTGTAGATAAGAATAAAAAAAAAACCCTAATAACACATGTACATTTTATCACCATAAAGAGGGATGTGATCAAATTCAATATCTAATAAATTATAGTTAGGGATATTTAACAGAAACAGAGTCACCTACCTGGTTATGTTCCAGCGTATACAGCAGGAGATCAGCAGTTATGGTCACCCCGGTTCTACCCACCCCCTGGGAGCAGCTCACCAGAAGAGGGGGATTTGCATTGTGCACGGGTGCCATTTCTAAAGCACAGTGTTGCCGTACAGCGGAGAGTTCTTCCAGAAAGCCTATTCAATAATGATACGGTTATTTTGGAGAAAGTACTATTAAAAAATGGGGGCACACTTTAACGGGTTGTTTTTGCACGATTTTTTTCGAGGTGCCGCATTCGAAAAGATGTTCACATTAGATTTGGAGAACTGTCAAACCTCATATGATTTCAACGCCATTTGAGACAATTTAAAGTTTTTGTCATAGTATCACAATAATGCTGTCAACGTGTTGTTGTTTGCCAATGTGTAATAATAGGGGGGACACGTGTTTCCAAAAGATAAAGATTTGAAAGCGAAATAATGAATTAATTCCATCAAACCTTGAAAGTGCAACCGCTTTAGATGACTTCTAACTACTCATTCTCTATTGCTGCCAATAATTTGATACCTATTTTTTTACATTTATGCAATTCTGCTTAATTCCCCAGGCCTCGACGATATTTTGTGGGAGGTCAAAATATTTCCGCTTTCAATAAAATCCATATATGTAAATGGAATATTTCTGAATGTATCGGAAAGCTAAATACTGTTCTTGACAGGTGATAAAACACGCTGTCAAATTTTATAAATCGAAATAAACAATAAAAAAACTTTTAAAAATGGCTCACCTTACATTTTTTCTAACTAAAATTACTGATAAGAAAAAAAATAAAAACACATGCACATTTTATCAAAACAAAAGTACCCTCATTTTTTTGTCGTTCTTGTAAAAATAATTAATAAAAAATTCCCAAAGTTTCATAAATTTATTTCAAATTGCAATTTGAAACTTTGGTTTCATAAAGGTCTACATTTAACTTCTTTTGAGGTAAATTTTTTTATTTGAACATAAAGCTTGATATTTTCTCTTTCTAACACATAATTATATTTCTCCCTACGATAGTAAGGGTGACACAACAATTTCTAAGAGACATATATGAGTTGTTCCGAAAACTGAACAAATAGACTTTACGGGTTGATAAATTTATTTAAAAACTGATTAAAATGAAATATTTTGTAATGTTTTTGAAATAATAAATTAATTGAATTGAAAAAGTCTGAATAACAGAAGGGTATAATGTGAATGTAAATGAAGCAAGGTGTGTGCCAAGATCGAGTTGTTTGGTGGTTCACCCTCTCTGCCTGCTTCTATGGGAAATAGCATGATGGTTATTCAGTTATCAAGTAGAAAGTGCAAACTAACGAACCTAAGAAATGCTCTGTAGAAACTGGAGTAGCCATATTGTCCGGCCATTCCGTGTACTGCATGTGCCACACTGTCCTGGTCTGGCCGATGGAGCCCGTATGTGTGATGGGCTTCCCGTTACTGACCCTCAAGCGGGTGGTTACCACATACCCAGATGACTGGCTGGACTCCACAAACACTTGGTACTGGAAACAAACGTGAGTTACATTAAGGAATTATGAAATAGAGCAACAAATGTAAAAGCCCAATCGGGCATATATATATATTTATAATCTACCTGTCCATAGTCTCTCATCCTGCCGGGCTGCAGCTCGGGCAAATGCGAGGGGGAGGCTGCGGGCGAGACATGCGCCACGACGCGCGCGCCTGCCTCCCACGCCGCCTGCCATAGCGCGCAACATGCCGCGTTGCTCTGCACACTCAGCGGACCACCCCCGACCGAGCTGGCCACGTAGAAACGCTGGCTACTTCCCACTGTCGCCTGAAGAATAAAATTGATATCAATAATTATTTAAAAAAATATGAATTGATTAATAAATTTATTTGTTACTTCGGGTGAAATTGATCAAACATTTTCAAATATCATAAATTCTTTTATTGAACAGGTAATCACTTTAGGCTTTCCAGTCAAAATTTTCAGTTTGAAGTTATTTATCATGATGTTTAACAAGCATTATGATGTTTGATATTGTTTCAAGAAATGTGGTTTTTAAGGACATGTTGGGCCGTAATTACATTATGTATTTCATGAAAAATAAGGTACATGTTCTAAACATAAAAGTAATTTGTATTACATATGTCGAAATTTGACGAAATATTATTATGACATAATAACTCAAAATAAAAATAATTTATGGAAAAATATTATTATTTTTCCCTAATTTTAATATACACACTGCAGATTTTTTCTTTCAAAAAAGTCACTATAAGGTGATTGTCGCAGCCGAATGCTACGACACGAGAATGCGGACTGTAAATCCCTTTTGTAAATGAAATAGACCATATATCGTGTTTTGAAGGCAGATCGAAGGAGAATCGGTATGACAGGAAATCTCCTACCTTTACGGCTTCTGAAGGCTGCTCCGTGTCGTTTCTGTTATCACATATATTGCACAACATAGATTTTATGCCCGACACTATTATTTTACAAAAAAGAAACGAAACTGCGATTATTTGCGACTACTTGCGATATTTTACGAGAACGAGTTGTGAACCATATCACTTCCGAAATGCAACTGATAACAAGTGGGTAATGCGCACTTGGGTGTCAATATTGTTCATCATGTAGGTAAGCACATCTTCTTTTCCTGGTGGAGACTTTGAGGAAAGGAAGAAGAGAATGGATTACATGATGGAAGGAATAGAGGAATATGGATTAAGTTTTGTTTTCAAAAACCGTTTCAGAACCAAACATTCCGCCGACCTTGAGGAAATATGATATTTTCTCAACAACTATATACGAAAAAAAGCAACGAAAAACGAAAGCAAATAACTAATTAACCTAGGAATTGAACAAGACAAAAAAAAATTAAAACTATTTAATCGATGGGTAGCCTATACAATTTGACCACGGGCCGCTTAAAAATGCCCTGAGGGGTTCTTACAGTAGCGACACGAACCACTCCATCGGCGCCGGGGAATAATTCAACCACCCTCCCCACAGGCCATCGCATTGGGGTTGCTTGCGAATCATCTATCATGACTAGATCGTCAGCTTTTAAATTAGGAGTTGACGTTGCCCACTTGTTTCGTTGTTGAAGAGTATGTAGATATTCTTTCCGCCAGCGATTCCAAAAATGTTGGGACATCTGTTTCAATAGTTGCCAACGCGATAAACGATTCATTGGTACATCCACAAAATTTTCTTCAACATCAGAAACAAGAGGAGCCCCAATTAAAAAATGTGCAGGAGTTAACGGGTTCAATTCGGATGGATCCGACGACAGCGCTCCAATTGGTCGCGAATTTAAAAATGGCTTCGATACGAGTCAGAACAGTAGTTAATTCTTCGAAGGTGAGGATTTGATCTCCCACAACCCTCTTCAAATGGTATTTAGTTGACTTAATACCAGCCTCCGACACTCCATTGAAATGGGGCGCGGAGGGCGGAGAAAAATGCCAAGTAATTGAACGAGCGACAGTTGCGTCAACAAGTTTGTCAGTGTTTTCAGATTCACGTATGAATTTAGAAAGGCCAGTATGATATCTGTTAGTTCCAGTAAAATTGGTGGCGCAATCGCTATAGATATTTTGGCATATACCGCGTCTAGAGATGAATCTATCTAATGCTGCCACAAACGCTTCAGTAGATAGATCTGAAACTAATTCAAGATGAACGGCTTTGGTTGATAAACAAACGTAAAGACATAAATAGGCCTTATAAGTTTTTGCACCGCGACGTCTACTTTCACGCACCAAAAAAGGACCTCCGTAATCTGTTCCGACATTTAAAAATGGACGACCTTCTCGAAAACGGGAAGCGGGTAAGTTACCCATCAACGGGAAACTACCACGCGGGTTATTTTTAAAACAAGAAATGCATTTACTCAATCGATGTCGAATTACGTTCCTAGCCGAAATTATCCAATATTTTAGTGATATTATGGCTTGGAGTGCACGAGGACCTGGATGAAGGTACATGCTATGGTAATAATCAATTATTAAAGTTGTCAAATGACATTGCTTCGGTAAAATAATAGGATGTCGAGCATTTTCTGAAATCTGTGCAAGGCGAATTCGACCACCGACTCTCAAAACACCATTTGCGTCAATAAATGGAGCGAGTTTTTGAAGCTGCGTTGAACATATACGATGGGAAGAGATATTGTTCATATCTTGTTGAAAATAAATTGCTTGAACAAGCTTAATGCAACATTTCAAGGCTGAATTATTTTCTTTTAACGAAAGTGGGAATAAACCATTGAAATTGATAATCGATTCCGAACGTAATCTATTGATAAATCGACGGCACCAACATATAACACGCAGTAATTTCGATAATGATGAAAATTTCAATAAAAACTCTTCGTCAGACGTTGACACATTCGTCGATAGAGAAATTAAATTTTTCGACTTATACTCTGGTAACTGGTCCACGGAGATATTTGGAGGCCTAACAAATAACCATTCCTCCAAAGGTGTTGATATAAAGTTAGGTCCTTTCCACCATAACGAAGCGCCAGCGATTTCACTGGGAAAAACTCCTCGCGAACCCAAGTCAGCAGGATTTTCTTGCGATGAAATGTGATACCAATGTTCATAAGGTATATTTTGTATTATTGTTTCAACACGATTTGCGATAAAAGTTTGCAATAGAAAAGAAGGTTTCTTCAACCATGCCAATACAATAGTTGAATCGGTGAACGCGACAGTCTTTTCAATTTGAAGTCTATCTTTATATACTTCTTGACAATAAGTCAACAAATTTGCCAATAAAACTGCTCCCAACAATTCCAGTCGCGGGATCGATGTTATCTTTACGGGGGCAACACGGGATTTTGCTAATAAAATATGGCTGGATATTTCTGTGTTATTAATCACAACCAAATAAACAATTCCACAATATCCTCTTTCCGAGGCGTCCGCAAACCCAACAAGTATGCACCGACTGGTTGGAGAAGTTGCGACATATCGATCAATTTTTAAATTGGCAAGTGATGGAAGCTCTTTTATATATTTCTTCCATCTCAAATTCATGTCCGAAGGGATTTCTTCGTCCCATCCAATTTGAATTTTCCATAAGTTTTGCATATAGCATTTAGCAATAAAAACGACAGGATTAATAAAACCTAATGGATCATATAGACGTGCAATTGTCGATAAAATTATACGTTTGGTACAGTGGTCACTAAAAACATTATGAATTTTATATGTAAATTGATCAAGCGACGGTATCCATTGAATACCTAAAATATTAAGGTTTTTCTTGTCAGTATCCGACTCAAAACTTAAGGGTACTTCCCGATAGCTGACAGGAATGTCTTCCAGTATTTCAGGATGGTTACTAGACCATTTTCTCAATTCAAAACAACCTTTTTGAAGTAATGCAATTAATTCCACTATACAATGTCGAGCGCTTTCCAAAGTTTGCGCACCACTGATAATATCATCTACATAAGTATCTTCAATCAATGTCCTAGCAGCCGTTGGAAAATTCAATTTTCCATCATTGGCTAATTTATGAAGTGTGCGAATCGATAAGTATGGTGCGCATGACGTGCCATATGTTACTGTTTGTAATTCAAATTCTTTTACGGGATGATCCGATGATTCCCTCCACAAAATATGTTGATAACGGCGAGATTTCTCATCCACAAGTATTTGCCTATACATTTGACGGATGTCAGCTGTAAAAACAATTTTGTGTATTCTAAAATTACACATTAATTCGACAATGTCTCTTTGTAATTTGGGACCGACCAAAAGTATGTCGTTCAATGACGTACCCGAAGACGATTTGGTACTGGCATCAAAAACGACCCTTAAACGAGTTGTAGAACTGGTTTCTTTGATTATTCCATGATGGGGTATGAAATAATTACCAATAATTGGCGATTGAGGTGGCACTTCCATCATGTGCCCTAATATTGAGTATTCCCTCATGAACGAAATATATTGGGATTTGAGATCAGAATCTCTATTCAATCTCCTTTCTAAATGCTTGAGGCGTGACAAAGCTATGTCATATGAGTTTCCCAATTTTTCCGGGCTTTCCTTAAATGGCAACGATACGACGTATCTCCCGTCTTGGTTACGGTAGGTACTTTCAGTGTATAATTTTTCACAACGAATTTCATCAGGCGATTGAATTTTCTTCAAAAGTGGAACATTTTCAATTTTCCAAAAGCATTTAAGCTTTTCATCAATATTTTCCTCCATTGACGTGAAGAATGAATTTATACAATGATTTGATGGTCCAACATTTCCCATCAAAATCCAACCCAATTTAGTTTCTATGGCTATGGGCTCATTTTCTTTGCCCATCACTTTTCCTGAGCATAATAATGACGCAAAAATATCACTTCCAAGCAGTATGTCAATGGCTGATGGTATGTAAAATGTTGGATCTCCCAATTTGAGACCTACGATGTGTTCCCAATGATGATCGACGATACGATTTGATGGCATATTCGAACAAATGTTATTTAAAACAACGAAATCTGTCAAAATACCAGATTCCTTCGAATCGACAGGACGAAATTGTGTTTTTATTAATCCGTTAGAATTAATTGTAGGAGTATTTCCAATACCTCTCACGGTGAGTGGTTTTTTCTTAAAACGAGTAAAACCCAATTTTTTGACACAATTTTCCGATATGAAGTTTCCTTGACTGGCGCTATCTAGAATAACACGCATTTTCTGGAACACTCCATTTTTATCTAAAACTTCCACATAAGCTGTAGACAAAAGAACCGTTTTGTTGGTTTTATTGTAGAATGTTGTCAACGCCAAAGGCTCCGACGAATTTTCTTGCTGGTCTGAATTTTCCACGATTTTTTTTGGAAAATGTAATAATGTGTGATGTCTTGATTTACATTCTCTACAGGTGAAACGCGACTGACAATTTTTTGCGTTGTGTTTTCCTTGCACTAAACAATTGAGACATAAATTATTTTCCTTTGCACACAAGTACCTATCCTTTGGAGTAAGGCGTAAGAATTTTTCACACTTGTGCAGTGAGTGTGGCGATTTACACAGAATACACTTGATTTCAATGTTTGATACAAACGCATTAATATTATTGCTTGATCGATGTTTCGCATTATACGATTTAGATTGACCTTTATGAGCCTGTAACTGGTTTTCAGGAAAAACTCCAAGTGCCATTTCTTTTGCTAAGCACTGTCCATCTAAGTACTTCAACAAGTGGTCAAACGTTGGAATATTCTCCGAACTGTGTTGAATTTCAAAATCAATACGTAATTCTTTTGTTAATTTACGCAATACAATATGTAACAAAAGAAAGCTCCATTGTCGAACTGGGAAATTTAAAGCTTCTAACGCAGCAATATTTCCTTTCAAAATGGAAATAAATTGCCGAAGATTATCCTGAGCTTTTACAGGTTGAATCGATAGAATTAATTCAACATGTCGATCAGCGATCAAGCGTATGTTTTCATATCTTTCCTTTAAAATTTTATATGCCACAAAATAATTTTCTTCAGAAATCGGTAAATGTTTAACGTGTGTCAATGCCTCACCTGATAGACTACTTATTAAATAATGCATTTTTTGAACAGAATTTAAAGCATTATTAGAATCGATCAACGAATTAAAGGTATTTATGTAATTTGTCCAATCTGTTAATATTCCAGAAAAAATAATCAATTTTAATTTTGGCAACGAAACATTATTATTGGCCATTAAATGATCCGATTCATTTTTCGAAACTTCCGGAAATAATTGAGAATAATATGATTGAATCTCGTAATACATGTTTTGGATTTCAGTATACTTTTCCTGTAATACTTTAATTTCCGCGTCATCCTTCTTATTTGATTCAATTGAAATATGTGAAGCGACGAAATTTTCTCTAATGTTAGATATATCGGCATAATGAGCTCTGAAAATATTTTTGTCAATAGAATTTGAAGATGTGACGGCTTTGATAGCCGACGAACGAACACTTTCCATATCTAATAGCGCCAATTTGTATTTAATATTAATTGCCGCCATTATGAATATTTTTTAAACCAAACAGAATAATAACACTAACTAAATGTCAACGCAACTTGTAAACAAAATGTTTTCTGTGATAACAGCTGTCAAATGCGACAACAGTCCACGATCTGCTTACCGACACGACACGATAATGCGTGTAGGTATAGTATAATACCAACTACCTACCACGTAGCGGCAAGTAGCGGCGTACGTAAAGTACCCCACTATCAACGATTTCAAAATGTTAAGCCGCCCAACGACTTAAATAATACCAATTTAAATTTAATCAATATTCACGATTGAATAAGTATTCTGAAACAGCTCTATAAAAACCGGAAAAGGGTCAACGAATGGAATGATCTGTACTTCAAAACACAATGTCTAACAACCAACATTTATCCGGGTAGAAGGACCAAAAAAATGTCGCAGCCGAATGCTACGACACGAGAATGCGGACTGTAAATCCCTTTTGTAAATGAAATAGACCATATATCGTGTTTTGAAGGCAGATCGAAGGAGAATCGGTATGACAGGAAATCTCCTACCTTTACGGCTTCTGAAGGCTGCTCCGTGTCGTTTCTGTTATCACATATATTGCACAACATAGATTTTATGCCCGACACTATTATTTTACAAAAAAGAAACGAAACTGCGATTATTTGCGACTACTTGCGATATTTTACGAGAACGAGTTGTGAACCATATCACTTCCGAAATGCAACTGATAACAAGTGGGTAATGCGCACTTGGGTGTCAATATTGTTCATCATGTAGGTAAGCACATCTTCTTTTCCTGGTGGAGACTTTGAGGAAAGGAAGAAGAGAATGGATTACATGATGGAAGGAATAGAGGAATATGGATTAAGTTTTGTTTTCAAAAACCGTTTCAGAACCAAACAGTGATGTTCACTTTTCTGTTTTGTCATGATTAGTTAGAACTTACAGTTATGTGAGAGGCGTTGATGTATCCGTGTTTATTAGACTTGGTGGGTGTGAGCCGGACCCTGTTATCGTCGTAGGGTAGGTACTCCATGTTGCCAGCATTGAGGGCCGAGTGTTCCGGGTACAGCGCCACGGTTATGTCCGTGTTCACATCCCGACCCTTCGGTATCCGCTCAAACGCAAAGGACAACTGGGTGTCTGCCATTTTTCTCTCCAGCAGTTGGCACTGCAAAACACATTTGAATCAAATCAAAACACATTTTTTCTACAAGGCATGTCAGTAAAATGATTAACGTAAAAACAAATAATTACCATGGTTTCCTTTGATATACTAGGGGGAAGAGGCTGTGATTTGGGCAGAGCAGTAGACCACCGATGTTTGTCCAGGGTGTCTTTACTATTCTTTTCTTTTTTGGCTCTATCTCTTCCCAGGGTGGCACTCTTTATTTCGCTTTTGCTGCTTTTACCAACAAAGATTCCCCATCGTCGGCGTTTCTTCTCTTTGCCCGGAATACTCCCACTAGTAGTGGAAGATATGCCGCTGGTTTCCATATCGTAGGCACTACTTTGTTGGGTGGAATTGAAAAATGAAGACGTAGGTCCTGTCATATCAAAACCACTGTGCACCGTGGAAGACATGGACAAGTGAGAGTCATCGTGCAAATTATCAGATAAACTTTTGGATTTGGTGAATGTTCCGGATGATTTAACTATTCCTAGTGGTTGATTGTCGACGTGACTGTTTATTGTAATAGTGGTAATATTATTGCTATCTGATTGCTGGATCACGGGTACTTGAGAAGAACTCTTTATTGAGCTGCTTGTTGAGCCCTTAAGCGAGGCATTGCTGCCAACCTCCGCATTCGATATCGCTAACGATTCTTTGGATATTGCTACGGAAAGCATAGAGTTCGTAAGATCTTGCAAATCAGTTTTCGACGAAGTCTTATTATTTAAGATCACTTTGGTTTCATTAGCTACATAACTAACATTATTATTAGATTTAATAATTTGGGCATTAACATATAAACTATCGGGAGAGTATTTAACATTATTGAGCTGGACGTTTGGGTTAAAGGCTGCGGGGAATCCGCCTGTCACATTGATATTGCCCGGGGAAGGAACGAGGGGGCTTTGGTCAACACTTAATACTATAGATATGGGCTGGCTGACTTTCCTCTCCGCCAACTTGCTTGCGTCAGGGGGGGAAGTCAGACTCTGCGCCCGGTCCCTGGCAGGCAGGTGTGTCGGTTCATTCTGCCACGGTAATGGCACGTTTTCGTAAATTGGTTCCTGGGAATCGCTGACGGGGTTCAGTTTTTGGGTCGGTAAAACCATATGGCTTCTGTATGGCACTTGGGTCGCAGGAACACAATATATCAGGTTGCCCCTTTCGTCGTGCAACTTCTGTATGTGATTGGGCAGAAGGTGAGGGCTTTCTATAATGATGTGCCTGTTAGGCACATCCATTACCGATGCTAGATTCTCGTAAGTTCCGTGTGCGGATGGCATTACTTTCTGATGTCCCTGGTAGCCCAGAATATGCTGGGGGTTCCCTCCATTTAAATGACTCATATATTGCGTACTGAGAAACCTGGAAGACACTAAATCTGGGCTAGACCCAGACACGTGGGGACTTATATATCCTCTGTGATACCCGGCCAATCCGATGCTTTGACTCGCCACCGCCAGATCTGGAGTCGAATTAGATGCCATTCCAGACGGGTAGGGAGGGGGAGGTTTGTACAGATTGAGATATTGTTGAGGCACTTCTGCTGGCAATAGCCCTGTGGGAAAGGCAGCAGCATAAGGAGTCTCTTGCGCGGCGGGGCTTAACCCATAAGCCGCCAGGTCCATGGGTGTGTTGAGGGCTGCCGTGTGTCGGGTGACATCGGGGTAGTGGACAGGCCGGTGGATCTCTGGCTGGGAGCCGTACACGGCGGGGTTGAGAGGGTTGGGGTGTGCGTGGCTGTGCGATTGATGACTCCCGTAATGCACCGGAGGTCGCTGACTATATTTCTGCTGAATGGCAGTGTCGTAATCAGGAGCTGCTCTGTAAGATGGTAAGAGTGCTCTGAAAACAAATTAATATTCACTTTGAAATAATATTACTGACATTGACAAGCCCCACACTATCTGCAAATCTTGAATAGTTATGATATTTAAAACTATTAGGTGTTAGGTATTCAAAAATTAAAAAACAATTTAACAGGAGAATTTTAGACAAAAGAATGAAAAATTATGAATAATAGTCTGCATATTTCAAATTATTGGCAGTGTAATCTATTATAAATAGATGTGCATATTATGCTAATAATTCTTAATCACTGCAGTGCTATAGTTCATAAGCTGTATAAATGTTGATATTGTAACAAAACAATGAAATAACAATAAAAAACATGCTGACATATAACAATGCTATATTTATGCTTATGCTTATATCAACAAAATGCTCATAAAATATGAATTATCCAAATTCAACAATATAACCACAAATTTTACAAGAAACATATCTGAATGTGCAGAGCAACGTTAGATATAAACTGCAATTTGTGCAAATTAAATAAATATCTTCAGATTTTTATTTATTTATGTGAATACCTCACAAGAGTCCCAGCTGCTCCCGTCTGGGACCAGTGAGACTATGGCATCCCCATTTGGGGTATGTTGTGAGTCTGAAGTTAGTGGGGAGGGGAAGGAGATGGGAAGGGGAAGGTGGGGAAGTGCCTGGCTTTTCAGATCTGGTCACCAAACGCGAGAATATCTTCCACTCTGGAATGTGCCGCAAATATACTCTAACTATAGATTATTTTTAATTAATTAATTGTGAAATACCTAACACAAATAAATCAAATAAAATTTAATTAAATGAAGACATTATGAGCGAAACTCAATCGAAAATCTGGAAACAGAAAAATCAGAAAAAGATATTGGCACCTCTGGGACTCGAACCCAGGACCTGTCCCAGAGGTGCCAATATCTTTTTCTGATTTTTCTGTTTCCAGATTTTCGATTGAGTTTCGCTCATAATGTCTTCATTTAATTAAATATTACAGTTTGAGGTTTTACTCATAAAGTTAAAATAATAAATAATACAAATAAAATTTATTTGCGCATGCCGGGATTCAATCCCACGACCTTCAGATTGCGAGTCAAGAGCCTTATCCCTCAACCTCGGAGGCCGCCTGGAGATAAAGAAACTGAGATGATGGGTTCCTGATGACAGTATTACATAAACATGACAGGTTACAAAACAACCAAAAAAACCACAATCATTAACTAAAAATTCAGAGGGGGTATTTCACCATCCTCCTCATAGTCAAACAGTAAAGTAAATTTTAGATTAATTATAAAGGATTTATTTATTTAAAAAGTCTGAGTTTACTATTTGGCACTTGAACCTATGAATAATGGCTACATGTAGGATAAGTTAGCTGAGTTTTTTACCAGTTGTAAGTATTTATTTGTTTATTTATTAATATTCGTTATGTGTATGGATAAGCTATGAGGAGGATGGTGAAATACCCAGTGTTAAATACCCTCAGTAACGCCTCGGTGAAAGATCACCATTCAGAATTGAAAAACTGCTTGAAATGATTTTAGCCATGTTTGGAGACTAGATCCGAGTAGCCAGTTACTTTCCTACATTAATCTTCTGCGTTTCTTTTGCTTCCCCACCCCCTTCAGCCCCACAACATACCCCAATTAGAGATGCATAAATCTCACTAACTCCAGACAATTGGGAGCAGTTGGAACTCTGGAGAGTATTTGCATTAAAATAAAACAATAAAAATGATTATATTTACCTCAGTTTGTCAATATCATTCTGCGACTGCAGATGTCCATTGGAGTTGGTCAAGTCTAGGCACGAGGTTGAGAGAGCCCTCTGCCCACCGGAGAGCTGGTGGGGCTCCATCAGTAGACCCTGCAGCAGACCCTGGTGCGAGGACTCCATCTGCAGGCCCTGCTGGGAGCCCCCAAGCCCACGGTGCCCCAGGAGCTCCAGATCCAGTAGACCGGGGACACTGACGGAGCTAACCTTGTTGAGAGCTACACAGTCTAGATCATCACGACTATCTGAGAGACCGTCATTCTGTTGGAGAGAACAAAAACAACCACTTGCTGAAAATATCAATTCCGTAAAGAAAAGACAGTCATTATTATGAACACATGCAAAATGTTTAATATACATTAATTTTTTAAATTATGTATTGGAATTGGTATTGGACTTATTATTTTCTATCATTCTGTTGTTGGACATTGGACATAGACTGAATATAACGTCACCTATAAGTCTGAGGAAAGAATAAATCGTTTGGGTAAATATGTGACTTGTTGAGTGGCGAAATATGATTTATACAGGGTGGTCCTTAACTGTGTTCGCGGTTTGTTTCGTTATTTTTTTCAACAATACATGGGGCTAGCGCGGTGCGAGGGGTAGCGTTAGACGCTCTATTTCATGGAATTTTTAGTCGCCATGGAGCCGTTCACGGGAGAGCAGCGCGCGTTTTGTGTTCGTGCGTATTACGTAAACAATTATTCCATGACGATTTCGAGACGAATGTACCATGTTCATTTCAGTTTACGAGACATAACTCAAGCACCAAGCGCAAATTCTATTCTGAAATGGATCAAAATGTTTGAGACAACCGGCTCAACAGTAAGGATAATCAATGTAGGCCGCCCGAAGACAGCGAGGATACCAGAAGTTATTCAGCGTGTTGGTGAATCAGTAAGGGAAAATCCACAGTAATCGACTCGCAAGAGAAGCCAAACCTTACTCATCAAAAGGTCAACTTTACAAAGAATTTTACGCAACGATTTACATTTAAAAGCTTATAAAATTTCAGCTGACGCAAGAGTTGAATCCAAATGATAC
Source organism: Glyphotaelius pellucidus (assembly GCA_936435175.1). Taxonomy (NCBI): domain Eukaryota; kingdom Metazoa; phylum Arthropoda; class Insecta; order Trichoptera; family Limnephilidae; genus Glyphotaelius; species Glyphotaelius pellucidus. The sequence continues at coordinate 10,717,718 of OW386550.1, forward strand.
CGATCTTCGACTTAATTTTGCTAATGTGATGCTAGAACGTTTTGATAATTTTTTCAACATAATGTTCAGCGATGAGGCCAATCTCCATATCAATGGCCATTAAGGTGGTCCAAAAAATTTTTTTTAATATTTTTCATTTGGCCACCCCGTGAATTTGTTACATGTATTCATTGTAATAACATAGTAAAATTTCAGCGAGATAGCACAAGCAGAAAGGGGTGCTCAATCGAGTGTTGTTTTTGAATTTTTTTTGTAAAATGCTTAATTTTTACTTTTTGTTACACGACAGTTTCGCGTGTTAAACTTTTAAATATATATATTAAAATAAACCAATGAAGAGTTTTATAGACAAATTTAAACAGTTTTGATACTTATTTTTGACTTCACAGTCAATCAGTGTAATAAAATGTGTTCATCTAATCGAAAAAAAGACGAAATTTTTCTACTTGGGGTTCGAGATATTGAGCCATTGGTGAGGCTTAACCAACTTCCTACTCTTCGGCAAGTTTTACTCCGTTATCACCACATATTAAATGAATCCAAAAATGTGAAAGATTCCGCGCATATACATATTAAAGAACTTACATATTGTATGGAGTAAATATACTTATTAAAGAACTTACTTATTGTATGGAGTAAATCTAGTATTCCGACCAGACAACAAAATAACTGCAATGGAAAAACTGATTCAGTTTCATAAGAACTGGCTGCTATTGAAGAAAATTAGAGGAAAAAATTCTGAAGCACAAAGAAAAAGAGAATATTTGTTTACAAAAGAACTAGACAAACTTTTTGATATTGCCCATGCAAGCGCTTTGAATTTGATAAAAATTGCAGAAGACGGTAATGGTTGTGAAAAACTATTAGGAGTACCTAAACTTACTGCGGGAACGGGGGAACAAATATCTGATGCTGTTTTTGACACAATGCAACAGTGGAATGTCACAAATAAAGTCCGGGCTATGAGTTTTGACACTACTGCTTCTAACACCGTTGCCAAAAAGGGAGCTTGCACTCATTTAGAAGAAAAGACAGGACGTGATCTTTTGTGGCTTGCTTGTCGTCATCGCGTATTTCAAATAATGCTTTCAGAAATATTTATTCTGTGTTTTGGGCCATCAAGCTCTCCTCAAATCCCACTTTTCAAAAGATTCAGCGATATTTGGGAAACATTATCGAAGAAGCACTACAATTGTCTTGACCTCAATAAGAACGCAGAACAGTTTGCTAAAAATACTCTTAAAAGTCTTACAACCGCTCTTTCTGGGGGGAATCAAGTTCGTGATGATTACGAAGAGCCAATAAAGCTAGTAAATGACTTTCTATTTTGGAAAAGCTTAAAATTGTACGAAGCCATTGATTCCGAAATCAGTATAGCAGCTAGGGGTATCTTAGAGCGTCACTTATGATATTCGTCAGATGAACTAGTTGCATTTGCCTTACTTTCTGACAAGCTGTCTGATGCTGAGAAACAGGCCATTGTTCAAAAAATAAGTTCTGTTGGCGGTAATCGTTCGGTACGAGGTGATTCTGCTAAGCTTGCAGAGGTTACATTAGAAGCTTTTCAACACAAATAACTTAGTTCTCGATATCGAGGACTCTTTCTTGCGATTATCTCCTGAGACTTGGAATGACAATGTTAATTACCTTCAAGGCAAAAGCTGTCTCAAAAATTTGCGTGTTGTTAATGATACAGTGGAGAGAGGTGTTTAACTATTAGAAGATTACAACACGTTATAGAATGAGGAAGAAAGGCAATTTTTACTTCACATCGTTGAACAAAATAGAAAAATCGTTTCTACTGAAACATCCAAAAAGAGTTAACAAACATAGTTTTGAAAGATTGTGACTAATATTATGTAAATTATTGCTTTGTTTCCAAATTTGGTTCACATTTAAATACTTAGTATATGCATTTGATTAAAATACTTGTAATATTAATAAACCTTAAATTACGTGTTTTACTTAAAATCCTGAACTTTTGTCAGAAACTTCTAATTCGATGAGCACCCCCTTGTATATAAGATAGGGGGCTGAAATTTATTACACATAATATAAATGGTACGTGTAACAAATCAAGGGGGTGGCGACACCTATATTTGAAATTTTTTTTTTTACTATGAGGGCTTGGACCATCTTAATGGCCATGTTAATAAACAAAATTGTCGGTATTGGTCTGAGAAAAATTCCCGAGAGAAACATCAACGTCCTTTACATAGCCCGAAGGTCGTTGTGTGGGCTGCAGCTAGGGGTATCATTGGCCCATACTTCTTTGAAAATGAGAGAGGAGTTGCTGTGACAGTGAAATCTAAGAATTATTATCAGATGCTTCAGGAGTTCTTGGTCCCAGATCTCCAAGAATTTCAAGGCCACAATTCCAGGACCTGGTTTCAGCAGGACGGTGCCACCTGTCACACGGCTAAACTGTCCATGGACCGTTTGAGGGAGATGTTCCCCGGGAAACTCATTTTACGTGGAGGAGACATTGAGTGGCCCCCACGGAGCACGGACCTCAGCCCGTGTGATTATTTTTTGTGTGGATACTTCACCAAGAGTCTATGAAGACAATTCAACAACAATAGATCAATTAAAACAAAACATTGTACGGGAAATTAACGCCATCCCACGGGCAACTTATCAATGTGTTTTTGAAAATTTTCGAATCCGCCTTAGACAATGTCAACAAGCTGATGGAGCACACATGGATGATACAATTTTTAAAACTTAGACGTCATAAAAATTTCCATTTATTGTAGTTTTTGAAAATATAATTAAAACATGCCTAAGTTATTATTTATTTATTATTATTTATTTTTTGTTAAATGAAACTAGGTATACAGTTATGGGCCACCCTGTACATTCTAATAAGAATTCCATTTAACTATACATTCTAATAAGAATTCCATTCAATTATACATTCTAATAAGAATTCCATTTAAGAAGCCATTCAACTATACCATTTAAATATACTGCAAATGCAGCAGATTTCATTTGAAATGTGGTAAAATGAACATTTTGTGAAAAAGGTACTTTCTGCTCAATGTATTTTGTCTCAGTTTGATTGAGAATGTGATCGCGAATGTTCATAAATTGCTGTCGCATCGTACAATGCATATCTACACGTGTCCCAATGGCTTCGCAAACCCGAAAGCATTTTATAGTCTGACAAATTCGATCATCCGACACTGCCTTGCAAAACGTTTGTCGAATTACTGCGGATCAACTGTATATCGATGGTGGAAAGGATAAAAATTGTACAAACTTGAAATTTAGGTTGGGGTTGATGGTGTGTGGCCTGGTTGCTAGCTGAATTTATGGCTTCCTGGTGTTTCATATAGAAGGTATGCTGCAAAACACACATTCTCCAAACGTATTTACCATCTTCCGCGGAAGCAAACACAAAAGAAGCACTTTGGCTGGCGTTCTGACACTCGATGCTGAATGTTCGCTTGTGGTTTATAACGTTTGCTATGTCAGTCCACCTGCAATAAACAAATACTTTCTATAGATATATACTTAAAAGTTAATTGAGATAAATACAAAAAAAATCTTCAATAAAATATATTTTGTAATTTATAGCCTTTGATAGTTTATTTTCATAAATAAGCTGGCAAAGATTATGTCCAAGGAAGATCATAATATTTCGCACAATTAAAAGGATCAAACACATGAATTGGGTCATATCGATAGTTGGAATAATAAATGAGTTTATATAAGCATTATTAAGGTTGAACGTGGAATGAGCAAGAAATTCATAGAGTAGAGGTTTTCAATTTGGGAGGTGGTCATGGGAACCCCCGCCTGGGAACCATTATTTATGGACAACCAACACCTCCACCATACGTCACCCCAAGTGGTTTACTACATTTGGTTCCTTAGCGGGGGTGCCTGGGTTCATGGGGTGAGGTTTTTATCATGAGGCTTCTGGATCTTGGCGGCGGATGCGTCTGCCCACCAACTGCGTGGCAGGCCTGATCGGAAGAGACTGGTTAAGGTTTTGACCTCTCCAGCAGGACTCTCTCGGAACATCCCCTTGAACTCAGTGGGAGGGATAGATTCATACGTCTGTCACTCCTGGAAATAATGACCCCCAGATTCCTCCTCACCCCTCACACCTTTTTCCTTCCCAAAATTTACTCTCCTACTTTTCCTAAAAAGACCCTCCACACAGCATCCCCAAAGATGACACAGGCCCAGAGGGGAATTATTTTCCTCAGGGCCTCCTGTGCGGAGCTAATGTTAAAAAAAGGTGTGTGGTGCACCAATTTCACTGCCTACTCTTTCGAGTCATGGTTAGTAAGTTTGCAGCTCTTATCAAATCAGCTAACCGCTGTTTTGTTTAATTGCAGTTGCAGTGATTTATTTCTGATGCTAGAAGTGCCTTTGTAAAATTTGTGAATCACTCAGGAACAAAGATTGCTTATTGATTTCTTGGCATAAAAAAAGCTGAATTAACATTTTGACTAATACATTAGATAGGCCACAATTTAACCTGTATTAGTATTATATATCAATAGCACTTTAAGAAGGGACGTTTTACGTTACTTTCTGGTACTACCCAAATCAAATTACCGAAAACTAACATGGCACTTCTAGTATTAACACCCAGATTTATAAGCAGGAAAAGAGGACTAGAGTACAGGTCTCGACGCCTTACAGATTTTGAGGTGTCAAGCGCCATAATAGAGCAACGATAGTTTGCAAATGGCTGCGATTGTTGTTGATACTCGTTGTTACTTCTGATTTGTAAGTGGTTTTACCGTAAGCATATAAATAAACAAAGCAATTAGACTATTTTCAACAGTGAAGTTTACATAGCAACATTGACTTTGTAATTTGGCACTTGCGCGCCCAGACCTGTACTCTAATCGGCCTTGTACTTACTCTAATGACGCATAAAATTTTCAGGCGGGAAAAAATTGTATTATTTATAATAATTGATAATAAATAATTTGCTTGTATTTACAAATGAAACATTATTTATTCCTTGGCGTTTACTAGTGTTTACCAAGTAAATAAAACACTTTTTCATTACACATGAGAGCATTGTGGCACTTCTTTGGCTAAGAAAATGTTGATATCGTTCAATTTACCTGTAGAATGTGGGTGTTTCAGTGTTTTCTGTGGCAACCATAATGCCTGTGAGCGAGATGGCTATCATGACTTCATTCTGTCTGGAGTGATCACGAGCTATAAAAGTCTCCTGGCCATAACCACTCAGTAGTTGGCAGGAAAGGATATAGCCTTCTTCAGCTTGAGCCTGGAAAATGTATTTAACTTTTTTTTAATCGCGATTTTAAAAAAAGTGCATGAATGGTTAATAATAATACCACAAAATGGGAAAAAGTGTACAGAGTTACAAAACTGAACATAAAACAATGTTAAATATTTAAAATCAAAAGAATTTAATCATGCGGAAAAACCAGATATTAAAATTAAATAAGATTAACCTGTGAGACATTATGGAGGGCCTGGTGATGTTGTATGACAGCAGCAGTTAGACGCTCTAGCTGTCCCCCTTCCACCAGCTGGTTTCCGTCTATAATCTGTCCACCCTCAATCATCTGTTTGGGAAACACCAAGAGGTTTTTAAGGTAATCCACAGTGTGTCTCTCGGTATCATGATTGCCATATTCAGCTTGCCGACTATGCGAAGCCAAGACAACGGCCTGCTGACAATCACACACTATCCTTCCTTCGGTCAAATCATTCTTCAGCTGTAAGAAGTAGTGGTATCTAGTCATCTCATCTGTTATCAGGCCAGTCCCCGATATAACATAGTACATGACCCGCAAGTATAGCTGGTGAGATGAGGCGTGTTTGTCCAGCTGCCTCTTCAACGGCCTTTCTAAATCCACCCATTTTGGCTGCTGGCTCCTCGAGATATACCGCAAGCCGAAGAACTCCGGCTGGTTGATGACCAGCTTCTGACAAACGTTTTCTAAACATTCTTGTCCAGTGCTGTCAGATCCGAGAGTGCATTCCACAACCACTCCATCCAGTAATTCTATACTAATCACAAACAAACTCTTTGACACGACGTTGTACTGTCTGTTCTTTTTTAGTTTTAATTTAAAAGGCATTTTACTTGATGACCAACAACTTGTTTACATTTTATTTCTAAAAAGCACCATTTAGTAGGCGGATGTGGTAAGTGACGGGAGTGAAATTTGATCTCCTTTCGCGACTTTTCACTTTCGTTTTTGCAAGGCACAACAAAAACTGTTTATTTCAATTCGTTTTTTTTAATATTTTGGGTAAAAAAGTAATTTCTAAGAAAGTTTAACTTAAAAGTAAAAATTAAAATATGAACTAAATTATGACACATACTCGGGCTGCCATCTTTTCTTTTTAAATAACAAAACCATAGAGCATAAATGAACTAATACCATAGAGGAAATTATAAAAAACAAAACATTACAAAGTCTATTATCGCGTTAAATTCTAAAAAGTCCCACTCACCGTTATTGGAAGCAGTTGATATTTCTTTTATCTAACCGCCACACAACAGGCACAAGTTATGGAAATTACACCTTGTTTCACCAAAAATGTTCTATTGAAGAAATGGCAAAAGATGGAATAAAATTCCACTTTTATTCAATCAAAATTCAAAATTTCTCTTATAAAACAATTCCTTTGCCACCATTTTGGATTTTTTTTAGTACAGATTTTATGTTTGGGGAAATTCTGTTTCTAAATAAGCATAAATTACTTAACTCAACCCCTACTAAAAACCTAATAACTTATTTTGTGCATATAAATAGTTGTTTTTTGTAGTAATTACTGAAACGAAGTGTAATTCCCGTATTATGTGCTAAAGCGCGGTAACTAGGTAAATATTTACCAAATAAAACATAAAAAGTTCTCTGGTTTTGTGCCGTACATTTAAGGTACGGTCACACGCAGTGGCGTAGCTAGCATGGGTGGCACCCGGGGCGGATGACGTGGTGTCACCCCCCCCCCCCCATTGAAGTTGATTTTGGGAATTTCAACTTAAATTTCTTTTTCGCCGTCGGGTGTCACCCCTCCGGTGCGGGCCGCATCTCCCCAAAGCTACGCTACTGGTCACATGCAACGTTAAAAGAGCGAGCACTTATCTGTTGAACAGCGAGCGCTTATGTGTTGTACCGACACACTACACTATAAAATATTTCTTCCTATGGTAGGAGAGGGGGTCAATTGAATTAGAGAGCTGCCCAACACATCATTTCTTTGGACAGGATATGTCAACTTGACAGTTGTCATCCGCACTTTTATCCTTCCTTCTCCTCTTTACGGCGGAGAGGGGGTCGCATAACTTTTCACATATCGCGTGAGCAGCGGTTACGGAGTTTATCTTTGAGTTTCGCGCGCATCATCTGCTTAGGTGTGATAGGTCTGTATGGGATTGTATAGCGAGCGATATTGTGCGTGCGATGATCTTTATCTTTGCGTACGACACTACATTAACGTTGCGTGTGGTCGTACCTTAAAGAAGAAACTCAAGTATCAGTCTCATGCAAACATAAAAGCGTGAGCACTTATCTGTTGAACCGCGAGCGCTTATGTGTTGTACCGTCTTATATATAATATTTCTTCCCTTGTTAGGAGATGGAGTCGGATGAATTAGAGAGCTGCCGCGAAATGTCATTTCTTTGTACTGAATCTGTCAACTTGACAGCTGTCATCCGCATGTTTACGTAGCTCCGTAATTAAAATGTCCCCTCCTCTTTAACGGCGGAGAGGGGGTCGCATAACTTTCGCATATCGCCTCAGCAGCGGTTACGGCAGATTACGGCGTATAACTTTGAGCTTCGAGCGATAGGTCTGTAGGGCCCGTATATCAGTTTCTGCTAAGGAGCACATTCCTCGCTCAACTTAAACCGACCAAATCGGCCGCTTAAGCCGCAGAATAGTTCCATTTCTGGACGCGATGTGGCGCTATTGGCAATAACACATCTGTCAGATTTGACATTTGACAATGGTTCGATTTCCATATGCATTTGCTACGTACGTAAATTACATTTTAAGAATAAAATAACCAACAGCATGGAGTTTGAGCTTTCTTCGAGCGTTGAGGATTTAGATATCGATAATTTCGTAGAACATTTAACAGACCACGCAAAGTGCGAATATATAGAAGCAGGGCTGACGACTTCCTGGCGTGGATTAAATTGAATTTCATAACAGGTCTCGTCTCTCCAAAAGGGTCGTAAATTGCTTGCTAGATTTGATAAGGGATGACATCAAATCTAAAATGAACTGGTAAGTGAAAATGCTTTTTAAAAGGTATAAAAAAAGTAGCTAACAACGCAAATACATATCTAAATAGTGTGTTTTCATTTCAGGAATAAAGCACTCACTCCAAAACGCCAGATACTTTTAACAATCAGATACCTAGCATCTGGCTCCATGCTGATAGCTGTGGAGGACTTTATCAGAGTTCACAAAACACCGCAAGCAAGCACATTTGGATAGTTTTACAATCAATTGCACATTGACAGAACTGCTTTCATTATTTTCAAAAATGATCCTGAAAGTTTGGAAGAAAAAACAAAGAAGGTTGCAATAGCAAGAAGGTGTGCAATAGCACGCTTCCCCAAGTGACTGGTACTCTTGATTGCAGGCACATGCAGTCCTCCGGTAAGTTATCCAATTGCTTGTCCCAATATCAACAAACATTACACCAAAAATATATAATGCTTTCTATAAGGCTACAGAAATTGATTGTAAAAATATATCCACCAACAGCAAGTATAAAAATGTATTAAAGTCTTGGACAAATACCATTGACACAAACATTTACTTGCTGTAACATCTGACCTGCTGTAACTTAACAAATTTTTATTTATCTTTATGAACATGTCTTTTGAATATGTATTTCAGTAAACACATCTATTTTTTATGTATTTAATTTTTTTTTTTTTTAATCTTCTACAAAGATAGTGTATGTTTATTAGTAAATTTCTGTCTTAAAAACACTCAAGTATACCCACGAACTGGCAATGCCTATGTGGGATTTTTTTGGTTAATCTGCTAATCTATTTGTATTATTTCTCCACTTTTTTAAAACTGTTTATATAAAAATTTTGTATTACAAAATTTTACCAATTGTACCAAAAAAATTGTTAATAAATAAAAAATGTCGCCCCTTTGCTTGCTTTCCTTATTCAACTCATGAATGCGCAGACTAATCATTAGTGTACCATTATTTTAGGTGGACGCAACCCGAGATTTATCGGAACCGAAAAGGTTTCTTTTCTGTCAACCTGCAAGCTATTTGTGATGCTGATCTCAGATTCACCGATATTGTTTCAAGTTGGCAGGGGTTACATATTTTATATTAGTGTAATTATTTATCTCTTGCATTAACATAGTTGTAAATTTATCCCAGGCCTCTTCAATATTCTATCATACTGTAAAATGTAAATTAATAATGTATCAAAATAAAAAATTGTCTGAGGAAGTATAACAGGGTGTTTATTTTTTAAATGTCTTTATTAAGGTGTAATATTCAAAGGAATACAAACAAATTACACAAAAGAATTCTTTACAGACTACTCCGAATTGAAGACATTAAGATAATGATGGATCAAAATCTGGATATATTTCAGGTGAAAACTATCACCAACAACAAAGAAATAGTCAACTTTATCTAATGGTTACCAAATAAAGTTGGTTTATATTGTCATGCTTGCTAATTGTGACAATCTGTATAGTTATAGTAAGTATTACGTATGTCTGTTTAAATTGTAATTGAAAATTAACATCCTGTTGGCAAACTACTTATTGCAGTTTAACGGGAATGTACCTTGAAAAACAATAAAAAAGGTGAGTATTTTAATTTGAATTATAAATATTGTTATTTTTGTGTACTAAAGTACAAATATTACTTCATATGGAAGTAGTATTAGTTCTTAAGTTATTTCTCCTCATCAGCAGTTCCATCCTGAGGAGGTGCTCCTCGTGTTCTTCATGCATTTGGTTTTGAGGTTTTCGGCCCTGCAATGCAGATGTTCTTTCTCGTCTTCCTGGCGTTTAGCCTTGAAGCCCTCCACCTTGAGGAGATTTTGGAGATTTGAAGTTTAATTTTTTATTTTAAATTCTGCCAAAGATCTCCACTGGTGGTTGCGGTGGTAGATTTTCTTTTCGCTGGAACAGAAGAATATAATATTATAAAAAGTTGTACATAAAAATACCAACAGTTGCTTTAACTCATGTATTTCGCAACATAATTGTTAAAAAAATTTATATTATTACATATATGTTTGCAAAATAAACATTTCATCCTGCCATTTTGTGTTAAGAACCTAAGAATCTTCTTTGATGTCAACTGATCAATTTGAAAAGTGATGTAGGAATTAACTAACCGACATTTCAGCGGGCAGAGAGGACAGACCGTCACACAACTCAGGCTTAGCATAAATTCCTTGCTTCATCCATATTCATACATACTCTTATATTATACTGTATTTAAATCATCCATGTATATAAATTTCTGGGCAACATGCCTGTTTTATGTACTTAAATAAAAATAAATAAATTATTCTGATTCTTGACATGGTCCGACTCGCCATTGGTCTTGCCGACTTCTTCTACCATTCATATTTGCAACAGATATTTTCCTAACACTCCTTCCTTCGTTAATTCGCTCTACACACCCATGCGACCCTTTCTGTATTATATTATAAATAACGCAGGTTATTTTGTTATGAGTACTAAAAATGCATTATTGAAAAATAATAAAATTAAACAACACAATTATAAAAACTTTTCTAAATTAAAAAACCTATCACCTTGGTGATACATCCACTCAGAATCCAAATGCTATTTGAAATCAGTGGCAGTCTGTGACCTTTCAGTGAGCAAGTTTTTTTTTTTTACATGGGCTCCACACAGGAGGCCCTGAGGAAAATAATTTCCCTCAGGGCCTATGTCATCTTTGCGGACGCTGTGTGAAAGGAAGGGGAGGAGAGTTCTGGGAAGGAAATGGGTTTAAGGAGTGGGTAGGAATCTGTACTGGCAAGGTGTTGTGTGAGCAAGTGTGCTAAGATATAATACAAACCCAGGTAGTTCGTGTTGGTTTGATAGTGCTCTCATCGTTTTGGTGTAATTTGGCTGCAATTCTGATCAATTTTAGAATGCTAAAACAAAAATAGTAATATTACTTACCAAAATGATGTAAAATAGACAAATCTTTAACATGCCATGAACACCAGAAATGGAAACAGAATTTTTTATGAGTTCAAATCAATTTTAAGTTAAGTAAGTAACTAACTAACTGTCATACGAGAGAAAGAATCGCCAAACGTGCACAACTCAGGATTAGCATAAATTCCTTGCTTCATCCTTATTCATACATACTCTTATATTATACTGTGTTTAAATCATCCATGTATGTAAATTTCTGGGCAACATGCCTGTTTTATGTACTTAAATAAAAATAAATAAATTAATCTGATTCTTATGGTCTGACTCGCCATGTCTTGCCTTGCCTTGCCGACTTCTTCTAACATTTACATTTGCAACGTATATTCTCCTAACAATCCTTTCTTCGTTAGTTCGCTCTACACACCCATGCTACCCTTTCTGTATTATATTATAAATAACGCAGGTTATTTTGTTTTATGAGTACTAAAAATGTATTATTGAAAAATAATAAAATTAAACACAATTATAAAAAAATTTCTAAATTAAAAAACCTATCACCTTGGTGATACATCCACTCAGAATCCAAATGCTATTTGAAATCAGTGGCAGTCTGTGACCTTTCAGTGAGCAAGTTTTTTTTTTTTTTACAAGGGCTCCACACAGGAGACCCCGAGGAAAATAATTTCCCTTAGGGCCTATGTCATCTTTGGGGATGCTGTGTTGAGGGGTTTTTTTTTAAGGAAAGGAAGGGGAGGAGAGTTCTGGGAAGGAATCTTGGGTTCAGTGTGTCCTGGCAAGGCGGTGTGTGAGCAAGTGTGCTAAGATTGAAAAATATTTATAACAGTAGTACCTAGTTGAAAATGTTTTTTTTATTTCAATTTTTTTGTATGATATTTTGTGGCTGCTTTTTATATAAAAGATTAAAATTTTGAAAAAAAAAATTTTTTTTTGTTACAACATTATCAATTGGTATTTTTCAATCTTACCACTCCAGCTACGAAAAATCTAGAACTGCCCCTGCTTCAAATGCTTTAGCTTTCTTTGGTTATCATTTCTGATAAGTCAGGTACTTCCGTACCTTCCTCTACCCTAACTCCTTCACGTATCTATCTCATTTACCCCTCACAACATACCCCACAGAAGATGCCATCTCACTGGTTTCAGTTAGCAGGGAGAGGTTGGGACTCTTGTGCGATATTCACATTAAAAAAATTAACAGTATATTACAAACCCCGGTAGCTTGTGCTGGATTGATAAGTGCTCTCATCGTTTTAGTGTAATTTGGCTGCAATTCTGATCAATTTTAGAATGCTAAAACAAAGATAGTAATATTAGTTACCAAAATGATGTAAAATAGACAAATCTTTAACATGCCATGAACACCAGAAATGGAAACAGAATTTTTTATGAGTTCAAATCAATTTTAAGTTAAGTAAGTAACTAACTAACTGTCATATGAGAGAAAGAATCGCCAAACGTGCACAACTCAGGATTAGCATAAATTCCTTGCTTCATCCTTATTCATACATACTCTTATATTATACTGTATTTAAATCATCCATGTATGTGAATTTCTGGGCAACATGCCTGTTTTATGTACTTAAATAAAAATAAATAAATTAATCTGATTCTTATGGTCTGACTCGCCATGTCTTGCCTTGCCTTGCCGACTTCTTCTAACATTTACATTTGCAACGTATATTCTCCTAACAATCCTTTCTTCGTTAGTTCGCTCTACACACCCATGCTACCCTTTCTGTATTATATTATAAATAACGCAGGTTATTTTGTTTTATGAGTACTAAAAATGTATTATTGAAAAATAATAAAATTAAACACAATTATAAAAAAATTTCTAAATTAAAAAACCTATCACCTTGGTGATACATCCACTCAGAATCCAAATGCTATTTGAAATCAGTGGCAGTCTGTGACCTTTCAGTGAGCAAGTTTTTTTTTTTTTACAAGGGCTCCACACAGGAGACCCTGAGGAAAATAATTTCCCTTAGGGCCTATGTCATCTTTGGGGATGCTGTGTGGAGGGGTTTTTTTTTAAGGAAAGGAAGGGGAGGAGAGTTCTGGGAAGGAATCTTGGGTTCAGTGTGTCCTGGCAAGGCGGTGTGTGAGCAAGTGTGCTAAGATTGAAAAATATTTATAACAGTAGTACCTAGTTGAAAATGTTTTTTTTATTTCAATTTTTTTGTATGATATTTTGTGGCTGCTTTTTATATAAAAGATTAAAATTTTGAAAAAAAAAATTTTTTTTTGTTACAACATTATCAATTGGTATTTTTCAATCTTACCACTCCAGCTACGAAAAATCTAGAACTGCCCCTGCTTCAAATGCTTTAGCTTTCTTTGGTTATCATTTCTGATAAGTCAGGTACTTCCGTACCTTCCTCTACCCTAACTCCTTCACGTATCTATCTCATTTACCCCTCACAACATACCCCACAGAAGATGCCATCTCACTGGTTTCAGTTAGCAGGGAGAGGTTGGGACTCTTGTGCGATATTCACATTAAAAAAATTAACAGTATATTACAAACCCCGGTAGCTTGTGCTGGATTGATAAGTGCTCTCATCGTTTTAGTGTAATTTGGCTGCAATTCTGATCAATTTTAGAATGCTAAAACAAAGATAGTAATATTAGTTACCAAATGATTTAAAATAGACAAATCTTTTGAGATGTTTTGAATGCAGAAATATGCCGTGAATAGCAGAAATGGAAACATAAATGTTTATGAGTTCAAATCAGTTAAGTAAGTAACTAACTAACTGTCACATCAGAGAATGAATCGTCAAACGTGCATACATCATACCGTACTGTGATTCTGACTATTGACGTGGTCAATACGTGAAGTATTAGAGTACTTGATCAAGCCTGATGTCAACCTCGGCTTCTTCTACCATTCACATTCATGCCATATATTTTCCTTGCACCCTTTCTTCGTTCATCCTCATATACCTAGTCAATTGATATGACAAACATAATAAGTTAGTATTTCATATTACAATTGAATTTGAGGGGCTTTTTTCAGAGAGGCTGCTCAAGGGAGTTTTGGATAGCCAAAATTTAAACTTTACAATCAATGAAATGTCCCTTCGACAGCTGTCAGAGTTGTGAATTCTAAAAAATTTAAAATTAAATTCCTTGGTTACTTGATATGCATACTTAATAATAGTTACCTTTGAGGACTGTTGATTCTACTCCGGTCGACTGGGTGGGCAACAGTCCCATTATACTCCCATCGATCTGGGTGTACCTTGCATCGACAGCAGGCCCTCCTGTCTGATACGATACTTTATATTTGTGGCAAATTTTCGCCTCATGTTCATTTGGTAAAATTTGGATATTGGTGGCCACGGCTATTACGAATAATTTTTAGAAAAAAACTTTAGATTTGCCTTAATCACTATAAAAGGAAACTTATTGCATCACGGCTGGCGGAAAATAATGCATTTTAATTTTCAATATCGTTAAATAAAATTTCACTTCGCCAATCGATCTACGACAGCCCGCCCGCTGCCGGTTGCCGCCCGCCATTTTGTCATTGTTGGTATCCCTGACCTCACAACTAAATACGATTGTAGGCAACTTCGCGTGATACATGATGGGCGCGTAATTATGAAAAATGTGTATAATAATAATTGTAATAAATATTGTGTAGCGGGCTTTTGTATGTTATCTTTACTTTAAAAAACAGCCTACGTTTTTGAATGGTTTGTTTGGCTACGCAGGGTTTGTGTAGCGGGCTTGTGTATGTTATCTTTACTTTAAAAAACAGCCTACGTTTTTGAATGGTTTGTTTGGCTACGCAAAGTTTGTGTAGCGGGCTTGTGTATGTTATCTTTACTTTAAAAAACAGCCTACGTTTTTAAATGGTTTATTTGGCTACGCAGGGTTTGTGTAGCGGGCTTGTGTATATTATCTTTATTTTAAAAAACATCCCAGGATTTGAATGGTTTGTCTCCATTCCAGTACCTACGCGCCTTATTATTTATCCCGCGAAGTCGACTACAATCGTTTGTGTGAAGTCAAGGATACCAACAACACAACAGTTGACAGAATGGCGAGCGGCAGCGGGCGGGCTGTCGTTGATCGATTCGCGAAGTGAAATTTTATTTAACGATATTGAAAATTAAAATGCATTATTTTCCGCCAGCCGTGATGCAATAAGTTTCCTTTTATAGTGATTAAGGCAGATCTAAAGTTTTTTTCTAAAAATTATTCGTAATAGCCGTGGCCACCAATATCCAAAAATTACCGTTCATTTTAATGTTGTCCCACTTTTTTTCCAATGCATCTGCCGAAATTGTATTGAAATTGAATTCTCAAGTCAGCTCATTCAATTCCAATTGACCGCTTTATTATCCAGCTCTTTGATGAGACCAGCTCAACCAGCAATTTTATCCCCTGTCTTCCGCGAAGTTCGGTGTTCTAGTATTTTTGATTTCTGAAATTATTCACGTAAAGCAAGGTAAACAAATAATTTCAAACTCGTTATTCAACTAGTCAATTTTAATAATTAATCTAAATCGAAGTAAAAACATGAAAACTATAGTGAACAACACAATTGTGCATAAAACTTACCACAAATTAATAAAAGCCTTGGAAAAAGCATTGACACTTGACGTTGACGCCATTGACGTTTGAAGTTTGAAGCTTACCATAGAGTCAATAGATATTAACAAAAATAGATTGGTTCGACATAGAAATCCTCGGTTAGTATCATAGACTAAACGTTTAAAATTGGCCAACTCTAGGTTTACGACTGATATACGGATTACGTGCAAAGCCCGGCTTAAGCCTCACTTTGCGTCAAAGCCGAGCTTTGGGACAACTGATATACGGGCCCATGTGATTGTATGGAGAACGTTATTGTGCGTGCGATGAGCTTTTATCTTTGCGTGTGACACCCGTCTCAAACCGAAACCATAGAAAATCTTCATTATAATTTTTTAATTGAAAGGGCAGAAAAGGTGGGAAAAATAGGTAGTGATTTATATGGTATTTATTTTACTTATAATTTGTGATAAAATTACTGTTTTGAAGCGAGTTAGACAGTGAAGTACTTTTAACCCTGGTAAAGTCCGATCGATAGTGTATTTTAAATTTAAATATACCTAATGGAATTCCGTCAATTCAATATTAGAAAATGTACTAGAACATAGTTGATCTTTGATCGCTGTGGTGCCGGCTGTATACATATCATTATTCATTACAATTTTTCCTCGACAGGCTGGTCTTATCACCTATTTCGCTTTTGCAAGTCATTTATCGTTGGACCTCGAAGTAAAGCACAAAGCACCGCCAGCTACAAAACATGGTTACCAAAGCAGTTTGCGTTCTGAAGGGTGATGTTTCCGGCACTATTTTCTTTGAGCAGGAGGTCAGTTTTCTTTTATTACGCAATTGCTTATTATGTACTTATTAATGCTATCATTTGAACTCGTAATCAGTTTATTATTACCGGTTTGAATTTAAGTTTGTTTTCTCTAATTTTTGACACTGGATTAGTGCAGGAACACTGTCATTGCAAAACTTTAATAAATTGTTCAATTACACTAATTAGCATAAATTAACTTCTCTTTGATGCACTTAATACAAGAAAATGTCCTGCCTTTAGTCATTCAAGGCCATCGTTACATTATTTTCCATGTTTTCTTTCAGTACACTGTGAAACATGGTTTGACATATGACCTTATATGTCAAGATAAAAAATAAATTATGGAAGAAAATGGTTTACTGCAATACAGAATGTTAATTTATTGTGAATATTCCACTAACGGCTGCACAATAGGCACAGATGTTGTAAATTACACTGCATTTCAATTCAATTACTACAAGAAACAACTATTTACGTACACAAAATAGGATATTGGGTTCTTAGTTTAGGTAAACTAAGTAATTCAAGCGTATTTATATTGAAACAAAACTTTGCAAATTTCAAATTTATACAAAAAAAAAATGGTGGAAATGGAGATGTTTTATATGGGAAATTTTTCCATCTATCCCGACTGAAACTGATTTTTCGTTTGGTAATTAAGTTTAAAAGTAGTTTATTTTTCAAAATCTACGCCTATTAAAAGTGTGGCGGCTTATGGATTATTTACCAAATTCTCAAATCAAAATTAAAACGATTCTTTTGCTGCCATTTAAATTTTTTGAAGTGAAAACTTCTTTAGCAATGTTGTGATTTGAAACTCGATGAAATGAAAAATAGCAACACTAAAAAGAGACAAACATTTACAGCTGTAGGATTTAGCCTTCGAGAGAATGAGATAGTATAATCGGTTTCATTTTTGTGCAGTTCTACGTAGCCTCCCCACTATTGTCTACTTTAGTTTTCTGAAGGTTTCATTTCTACCGCATGTGAATTGCACACTCTGTTTTTTTTTGTATGTATTAACATTTGCTTGAGTTTCGTTTCAATCTAAACACGCATGAATTGATATGATTTTTACGGTCAAAAGTATTTTTTTTTAAAAGAATTAAAACACTTTGTATTTAAACCACGTGGTTTAAATACAAAGTGTTTTAATTCTTTTAAATATAATGTCTAACCACAAAGTAATTGCTTCTTACGAAAAAACAAAAGTATTTTCTTTATTTCTGGGGTATTATACCATATTGCGCTACCTCTTTCTTTAGCCAATGTTTCGGACAGCGTTACAGTGTCCATCATCAGGGCAGATGTGTCTCACACACTTTAACGCTGTCTGAAATGTTAGCTAAAGAAGGAGGTGGCGCAACACGGCATAACACCCCATAACATGCAAAAATGCATGAATTACGTAATTAACCCAAACTAGAACCTAATAACTTATTTTGAAAATGAAAATAGTTGTTTCTTATAGTAATTAATGTAACAAAGTGTAATATCCATAATTTATTCATAAAAGTGTGACAGTTAGGGGAATA
Source organism: Glyphotaelius pellucidus (assembly GCA_936435175.1). Taxonomy (NCBI): domain Eukaryota; kingdom Metazoa; phylum Arthropoda; class Insecta; order Trichoptera; family Limnephilidae; genus Glyphotaelius; species Glyphotaelius pellucidus. Next base: position 10,735,772 of record OW386550.1, read on the forward strand.
ATTACCTTAATTTGAATTGTAGATCAACTATCAGCATTTTTCATACTTACATAATTATATGTCATACAGGACTATATTTTTATACTTATGTACTTGACTTACTGTAACCAGTGATTCCTAACATTATTTGCAGTTAGAGATTTTGGTCTCCATTGACTTTTCAGATTTTTTTTGTTTTGTTTTCAAATCATAAAAAAATCAGTTTCTATTGGATAGTTAGGTGAGGTTAGTAGAGGTGAGGGGTTGGGCGGTTGAGTGACTCGGCTGAGTGACCAGTGATGACGACATGTGGAAGTTTTTTTTGTTTGGTTTGAAGAAAAAAAAATTAGGAAAAAAAAACATAAAAATTTATCAGAGACCAAAATTTCATTTACATTATTGTTCCAAATGATGTCAGGAATCACTGGTTAAAGTAAGTCAAGTATGTCCCTTAACACCCTGTATAAATAATATGCAGTAAATATTGAAAAGCGTTGAAAATATTTTTTTCATGGTGCTTACGCTTTGTTGAGATACTTGTGAAATTACAGAGAGCATGACACAAGTACCAATTATCTCTTTATCAGTGTGTTAATAATAATAATAATAATTGTATTTTTCTACAGAGTGCTGATAAACCTGTGGTAGTAACTGGATCAGTGGAGGGGTTAACTAAGGTATCTTATTATTTTTAATTATCACTCCTAGATTAAGAATTATTTTTAGTGACATTGTGATTTAAGTGTTGTGGTTTTCCTACTGCTGTTATTCTGTTTTTATTTGTGACTATATTTGTGTATTTCAATTTTAAATTTAAGAGGGAATAACCAGACAAAACCGGAAAAATGTCATTTTTAAATCAAATTTTAGATGTATTGACTCTTTTCCACAAAAAATTATAAGTTGATTTCGAAAGACTGTTCTTTTACCTAGTAAAGCTATTTTTAAAATTTTGAGAAAATATGTTTATTTTTAGTACAATAAGGTTTTAGATTGCAGATTTGTTACATTTTCAAACAAAATTTTGTATTATACAACATACATTTCAAATTATATAATCATGCAGTAAAATAAATCAATAAATTATTTGGGAAAGCTACTTTTCAGAATTTTAATTTTAGTTCAAATAAAATCATTAAAAAAAGATCCGCACCTTTGTTTTGTGACGAAAATACTTCAGTTTATCTATTTAATTACGGTCTTACAAACTAATATATTTAAAAAAAAATCCATTCTTATTTTGCTTAGACATTATTGAAAAATTATAAATACTTATGATCAAAAAATAATTACAAAAAGTACATAATTTTAATTGTTTTATCATCACGAGTTTGAGCATTTTTGAATGTGGGTATTATTTATCAAAGCAAATTTGGAATGAAATAAAATCGATATTGAGTTATTATGTTAAAATGCTGGTATGGAGAATAATTAATGTTTCTCATCGGAACCGCTCCGTACTGTTGCAAGGGTACGATTGCAAGATCATGGTTCGATGAAATTTAAATTCTTGGCCGCTGGTTAATTAATGGCTCTTAAAGTGTTGTCGTTTTCCTACTGCTGTTATTCTGTTTTTTGTGTATTTCAATTTTACATTTAATATCTCTCTCTAATTGATTTTATGCTGGATCTTCATCTCTATTTTGCAATTTTGAAAGCTGATATATATTATATTGATTAGCATTAGTAACTTAACATTATTTCCGTATGAATAAAAATGTGTCACAATTTTTTTATTTATATTAAACCTTGCGCGGACCCCCTGATGTTGTTCAGGGACCCCCAACTCAATTTTAATTTTCCACGGACCCCCTGAATGATCCTGAGTATGGCCACTTTGGGAACCACTGGTTTAACCCATAAGTTCTCGACCTTATTTTGGGCACCACCCATCAATAATTTGATTAAAAATGTATTAAATTATTTGTTTTACCTTTTTGTTTAGCAAGTTAAAAAGCAATTCTTTTAGTACATGTAAGATTATTAGTATGTGATTAGCATTTTTTTTGTAATTTTTAGACCATATGTTTTTACCTACCCACGCCCTCACTTTGTCATCTCAATGCCTCCTAATTTTCTCTGGGTCTTTTACTCGCCCTCCTTTAAGTCTCAAACGCCCACAAGGGGGCGTTATCGCCCACGTTGAGAACCTATGGTAAAGCTCCATGTTGTTCAAACACCCCAGTGCAATGTGAAAATTTGTCTGCCTGGAGAAACCCACCAGATTGATAATGAAACAGTGATATTATTCAGCTATCAACAGGGCCGCCGATGGGGTGGTTTCCGGGGAGGGGGATAAATCACGAAATGTCCTAAATCAATTGTCTCAAAATTCTTTCAGTGAGAGCAATTCTGTGGTACAAAATTATATTTCAGCACATAAATAACCCTTTATATAAAACAGGCTGGAACACAACCATAATACTCGCTTTAACTTTAATGAAGGACTAATTGTACCTAAGCATTCAAATAAATATGGACAAAGAACGTTAAATTACATGATTCCCAGTTGTTTAAACATGTTACCTGCTGAAATTAAAAATTGTGCCCAAAACAAACAATTGATGATTTTACTGAAGACTTGGCTTAATGAAAGAATTAATTTGTATTAGCTTACAATGACATATTATTCTAAAGACTTTAAAATTGTTATTTATGTTTTCATAATTTTTTTCTCTCTCTATATTTCAGTAAAATTTTTAATGTTTATTTTATAAAATTGTAAAAATGTAACTATTAACTCACTATAATAAGATTTTTAAATGTAAAGAACCCGTTAGACAAACTGCTAAAAAGCAGTTTATCGGGACTTTTTGTCTTATATTTGTAAAGTGTTTAAAATAAATAAATGAAAAAAAAAAAAAACATAATGAACCCTGGTGACTGGTAAAATGGTCAGCGAGAGCAAACTAGATAGCGGTATAATACCCGAGTATGTAAGAGCAAATTCTGTAGAATAGTTATAATACCTCCCAACTTCCGACATTTCCCATACATTTTGATGCAGTTAGCTATACCAGCGCCCTCTAGTTGCGCGAGTTGTGTGGCTTGGTTTTCTTCCATACATTTTAATGAATTTTATGCCCTGCTACACTAGTGGTCAGAGTTCCGGCCAATACAACATTTTACTAGAGTTGGGCATGTTATTAATGTAGTTATGTTTATTAGTATATGTAGTTGTAGGATAATTGAGTGGCGGATTACTGAGTACTTTAATTACAAAATCGATTAATGTGTAACATAACTTTTACAGGGTAACCACGGTTTCCACGTGCACGAGTTTGGGGACAACACCAATGGTTGCACCTCGGCCGGGCCCCATTTCAACCCCTTCAAGAAGACCCACGGAGCCCCCGATGCGGCAGAGCGCCACGCAGGGGACCTCGGAAATGTGGTCGCCACGGAGGAGAAGGGCGTCACCAAGGTCGACATCAAGGACTCCCAGATTTCTCTGCAGGTATTATTTATTTATGTGCGGAAGTGAAGATAGGGGTAAAAGAATAATAAATTTACTCGGGGACAGACAAATACAAAGTGATGGTAACAGATAGTTTTTCCGTTTTGCTATAAAATCAAAATAAATGGGATGTTTCTGAATAAATTCAAAACTAAAAACTGTTTTGGAAAGGTGACTAAATACGTTTTCAAACTTTATAATTTGAAATAAACAATTTTTGAAATATTAAAATTTTGCATGCAAACATAAAAAGTTTTTAAAATGTCTCACCTTATGTTTTTTCTAACTAAAATTACTGATAACGAAAAAAAATAAAAATGCTACATAATTTATTACACAAACGTTATCATTAACTCACTTTTTTGTTGTTTCATGTAAAAATTATTAATAATTTCTAACCATGATAGTAAGGGGGGTACATCGATTTCTACGAGACCTTTATAAGTTGTTCCGAAAACCGAACAAATAGACCTGACGGGTTAATACTTAAAACTTTATTTATTAACAACTTTTTAAAAGACTTGCCTCAAAAACCAAGCTCAAAGGGTTATTATTACAATAAACTTAAAAATTATCGATCTGATTATATGTATAGAGGAGCCCATAAGATGTATGAAAAACCAACAGCTGTAACGAAGCTGAAAATGATGAAAGCATGAACTGAGGATGAAAGCTTAACTAAATACTGAGACATTAATGTTTGTAAACAATATGCACACAAGTCCTTCTTGTGCTTTCATGGATCGCAAACCATATTTGAAAAATATTCAAACGCTAGTCAAAGCAAATTTCATTTGTAATTTAGTGGAAAGATGTTTAGTACCACTAACCAGCGTAAGACAGCCCTCACTCGAGGTCGTAAAAACATATTTATGGTTTAACAATTGGCAATTGAAATTATGAGTTTAAAATGTCATATTGTGATTCATTCAAAAATCATTTCATATTTATTAAAAATACATATTGTCAACATGTAAAATTTTGACAAATAATAGTGCAAATTTACGGTGGGCAAAAACCGCACCACTCGGCGAGTTCACGATAACTTGTAATATATTATCTAAATTTTTGCCATTTTTTAAACAAAAGCTTGTTTCTGTTGCATTCGATAAATACTTACATAATTTTATTATTTTACCCAATAAATAAACGGTACACCCAAATGAACTGCATATTTAGAGACATAATTTAATAACATAAAATAATTTAATAAAATAAAATAACATTGTTCGACCACCATAATACGGCCATGTGTCTAGTTTGGTGGGCTGCAGTTTATTGTATTTTACAAATTTCTCATTCATATTTCTTGGGGTGATTTTTCACAAAAACGGCACGACACTATACAAATCATTCAAGTAATGATAATATTGATTTTGCGTTCACCATGAAAATAAAATAAATTAATATGCATTCTGATCCTGATGCCACTTTCGGGTTAAATTATAGATTATATTTAAGTAGGAATCTGTCTTTAAAAATAAAACTAAAAAATGTTTAACAATAATAATCTTTGTCTATGTGCTCAAAGAAATCTGTTTGGGCGTGGGGGTCCAATGGTCTTATAAAAATAATTTGGCAAAATTAGTTTTCTTTTAAGTCTTCTATTTTTCTTTCCAGGGAGACCTGAACATCATTGGGCGCACCCTGGTGGTGCACGCGGATCCCGATGACCTTGGCGTGGGCGGCCACGAACTCAGCAAGACCACTGGCAACGCCGGCGCCCGCATTGCCTGCGGAGTCATTGGCCTGCGTCAAATCTAGACCCGTGCCAACCTCCATCAACTAGTCCCCATGGACGATTAAACAAAGGAGATATGCATCGAATCATTATTAGTAAAAAACTGCGCGCACACAAGTGTCGCCAAACTGTCATACTGCTGCTCGCATTTATGTGCTTGTTTCTTCTTTGATAGTCTGTGCAGTTTGGTTGTACCTCGGCTTCAGTTGACACGCTTCCACGCCTTATCTCCCTTTGTTTCTATTATCCATATGGAGTGACTCCCACTTTCGGCTACCCTCCCCTTTCGAAGCCCGTAGCCTCTTTGTTCGAAATATAAACCATTTATTGCATAATATTATTGGTATAGGATTTTTTTTATTTCCCTTGTGTGTTTTTTGTAGGTATGTTTTTGGAAACTTTAATTTGTCAAATGTGATGAGAAATATTTTTCCTATGAATAAAAGGTGATATCATAAACTATTTTTCTTTCTTATTAATGGCCCTTAACACCAGCGAACAAGCTCTGCTACCACAACATAAACACGTTTAAAAAAAAATCGATTTGATTTCCATGTTTATCCGTGTTTCATTTCACTTACACAAGGTGTCCGGGGGTAAAGTGCAGGGCCGTCCCTGTGCAGGTGCAATGGCAGGTAATCTGGAAAGCTGTGTGGCTGGATATCATTTGCATAAAATGACAGCTATGTGAAATGGTCCAAAAGATGTTGTTTTAAGGATTTAACCCAGGTTCCCAAACTTTTTTTGTGTGGAGCTGATGATTTAAAAAAAAATACAATTTACACTACATTTATTAGTAAGGCTGTTACAATTTTTTTTTTAAGTTGGATAAAAATGAATGAACTATTTTATTATACACATTATTTTTAAATACATTATTGGATTGAATCACGCCTATCTATGAAAGAATAGATTATAAGTATGTATTTTTGAGGCACACTTTTTTGTTAACTGTTCATCACTTGAAATCTTTGTCCAGAAGTTCTCTAGGAGCATAAAAGCACAATACATCAACACATTTTAATTACCACTATTAAACTTATGACTGACATGATATTCAATTACACCAGCTCCAACGGCTGATTCGAACGCCACAGATTACCTGCCACTGGAGAAGTCCACACCTGGTGCCGATGACAATAACTAACACTTAATAGATCGCACTTGAGATTTTTGCTAAAGCCAGGCACTGATTGGCCCTGGTAAAGTGCACTAACTCCGGTAGATGATTCTACATATTAGTATAAGTAAAAAAAGAAGTGAATTATTCGTATAGAAAAAAAATTCTTCTACTGAAAATAGATTTGTATGAAAAAAAGGTCAACAGAATTTCGAAAAGTCATTTTATTTGTATTTTTTTACTTCTCGGGTGGGACCCAAATGCGATGTCAACTCAGCCACTGACCGGTTGTGGCAGTGATGGTCAACCTTTACCTAGAGTTTGACATTAAATTTGCAGTCGGAGATGTCGCAACCGCTCAAAATAATAATAAAAATCTTATTATTTTGAGCGGCTGATTCTAAACATTGAAGAAATACTGAAGTTTTCCGCTCAAAACAACAGAAACCATTGAATATTTTTCACCTCAAACTTTTTGATATTTTATTTAGCCAAGTGGGAAGTAATTAAAAAGCTCGCAGACCGCACAAAATGGACGGGTTGCTCATCACTGGTGTATCATCAATGATGAGCGAAGTTAGAGCACTTAAATCCGGACACCCTTTATAAAATTAAAAATCTAAAAGACCAATTCAGTCATTGTATTTAACACATACATATCGTCGTAGGAAAGCAATACTGCTGTAACCGCCACTACCTATGAAAACACTTTTTATATTTGTTCATATGAAGCATGAAGCTTTGCTATCAAGCTTTGTGATGTGAGATTATAATTTAAAAATAAAACAATAACTTTGTTAACACCACTTTTATAAAAGTGGTGTTTACAAAGTTATTGTTTTATACTTTGTATACACCATTTTGCAGAAGTTTTTTTTCTGCGTCGATCTATCTGGGTCCGGTGACTCTACAACGATAAATAAGAACTGTATGACGTTGGAAAAACTAGCCTCAAAATCAACAATTGAACAATTTGGTTTTTGGCTACGATATTATGTTATTACACAAAATTTCCACTCTTCAGTTAAGGTGTCATATTTTTACACTTGCAAGAAGACTTCATTTAGTAAACTTATTCAAACAAAAAGGTAGAACGAAACGAACCGACAAAACATGGGACAGAATTTATAGACAGAGGACCAACAGATATTTTCTAAAACAACAATAATTAATCCTGGTAAAATGGTTAGCTATAGAAAGCTAGATGGCGATATAGTAACTGAGCTTGTAAGAGTAAAATGACCCAACCCGTCAATGTTCAAAGCTCGGCGCTTCGAATATCGTTGAATTATATTGCTTAATTTTGCTTTCAACTAACAAAGAAATAAGGGCTATAAAGTAGTCGTCGGATAATCGAGCGGCGGGTTACCGAGAGAGTAAATTGATGTACTAATAAAAAAAGATGTTCTCTGACATACCGTTATCCCTTCGACTGTCCTGACGAGTAATCTAAAGAAACAGGGTTGTGCCTAGTCTTAAGATCCTAATACAATTTTACTTAATTGTATGAATTGACTAAAGCTAGCTAGTTGGCAAGTTTAAAAGTGGGCGAATCGGCGAGTGCGATTGTGATAATGACACTGGAACGTTCCACTCGCTCAGTAGCGGACTAGCTAGTGAAAAGCTGAGCTAAAATAACGACTCCCACGCAAACTAATTCTGTCAAAATTTTGTAGACAACTGAGATATTCGCAGCTAGCTCACCGCTAGTAGCTACTTGCCCAATGTAATCGAGGCTTAACAGATTGTACATAACGTAACGAATCATCCAGATCAAGCAGTAGTTTGACAGTTACGAAATCAGCTGTTGGCGGGCCGCCATCTTGCCATCCGCCGCACCTAGTGACTAGCAGCCGCACACGTTAGTGAGTAGCGAGCAAAGTAGACCCCCTTTCAACTTTTTTCATAGATTGTTCACAATCTGCTAGTAACATGATTACATTGAGCGAATTTACTAACAGATAGTGAATTCGCCGGCTAGTAGCTTGTACACTCACTTAATGTAATCGAGGCCTTACTGAATAAAATCATGAAAACGCCAATTTCATGTTTTGTCATTACGTTCCGTAGCCAGTGATAAATGAATAAAACAGGCAAGAAGTAAAATAGATTTTACATTGTTTTATTTACAAATTCATTGATATAAAATATATTTGTATAATGATACAAAAAGGGCATAAAAATATATCAAAAAAAAATTTATACAAACACAAACAGGTTTCGATACTTCCCAGTAATATCGAATTTCAAATTGATGGATGGAATAAAATTATAAAGTAATTAATATCTAGTTTATCATAATGTCAACAACATAAACAAAAATGTGAAAATATTGATATTTTCCCTTTGGTGCTGTGCTTTGTCAATACCTACTTTGTCAAATAATACATGTGCCTTTAATAAATCACTAATCATTACTAATCAAGTGCACTGGAAGTTTTGAATTGGTAAACATTAATTAACAAGAGATAGTATAAATAATTATGCTGACAATTAAGAATAAAAATTTGCGAAAAAATGATAATACAGGTGAGTCACATATGTTGATTATTAAAAAAAAAACAAAATAATAGGAACCTTTGTACCACATCCTTTAGATATTGGAATAAGAATAATGAAATGTGAATACAGAAGATGTATCTAGCAGCCATAATATTTCACATCCGCAAGCATTAGGTTGTTTGTAGAAATGCAACATTTTCATAAATGCAAAATTAAGTGAAAATTTAAAAAAAAACGTTAATTGGCGTTCACAAATTCACTAAACCTAATTTATAAAAAATATATTAAATCCCACGAAGCGACACTACATAATTTTGCCAAACACAAAAGAGCCAGCCCTTGTTAAAAGCAATACTAATTTTTCTAGTCACCAATACCTTTACAATGAATTAATTTGGTTAAGTTAATCATAGTATCTATTGGGGGGCGGGTATGATCGTTGGTGGGGTTTGAATCCAATAGCGGGTGCGAACTGCGGAGGTGGCTGAGGCGGCCTTGAGGTGGTGCCTCGCCACAGCATGGCCAACAGAATATAAAACCCGCCAATTACTTTACTTACAAACTCCATGCAACCCAGCATTACAGGAGTGCTAGCGTTGATAAATATGGAAGCTTCCCGTACCAGTTTGATACTGAAGTCTCCCAAGAAAAATATCAAACTAAACAAACCAGTAAACAGAGTTGTAATCAAAATAACCAAAAATTTGAAGATACCAAAAATTGAGTCAACGTTGACACTACTCACACAAAGAATTAAGTTTCGTTTCCAGGAATGCATCATTCCTTCCAAAGATATCTGGATATCTTCCACGGAAACTTGTTTCGGCTTCTCATACTTTACATCGGGAAAGGAACGCAAGCTTTTGAGATTATATGTTAACTCTCTGTCAGTGAATGTGACAGAGGTGATTTGAAACCAGTGACATCCTAGTGGAATGTCTTTTAAGGTGACCCATAGGGATGGCACCGGAGAGGATGAATAGGAGGTGAATACATTTGGAGACAATGAGGCACAGGTTTCACTGGCGAGAGCTAAATCTGATGCCAGTTCGGTTTCTTCTGGTGATAGCCAAATAACGTCACGATATCCCTGGTACTCGTCCACTAGTCGTCGCTCCATATAGTGGCCGCAAAAAGCGCGTTTCTTCAATCGTTTTTCAACATTGCGTCGCTGGGTAGTAGCAGAGTCCATTGTGTCTTCAAATGCGGACTTTGCTCATAAAATATGTCCTTGTAGTTTGTATGTAGAATCTATATTGTTATTGTCCTTTCCAAGGGTTAAAATAGTTAATTGTGCCGTAACTATATTCGGCAGACTTTGACATTTGACAGTGACAGGTGGTGATAGAAATATAAAAATATAAAACCAAAAACAAAAACTCAGTAATTATATAGCAATATCCACAGATAAAATATAAACGGATTCCCGAAAAAAGGGATCCGCTCAATCTCGCTCACAACTCTATAATATTTTAGATGTCTTTAGACCCTTACCAAATGCCTTTTAATTAAAATATCACCACAACGTCGTTCGAGTTATCTTTGATTATATAATTTTTTCAATAAAATGAAAAATATAATAATCCAGAAAACCGAAATATTTTTCAGCGTGTGAGGGTGTCATTTATATATCTTGATTCAAAGTACAAAACTCAACCATCTATTATCTTTTTCACAAACCTGAAATTTCATAGAAAATAAAAATATATTTCACATGGTGCTTCTCCATTTAGATTTTTTGCATTTAATTTCATTTTGTGATTTATAGGATTGTAAATAGTTTGAATTCTTCAAAATCTTATTTTTTACTATCCATATTTTCAAAAAAATGGCAAACGAAGTAGCAGAAACTTCTAACAAGGAGGAGGTCAAGTCTTATGCCGGCATACCTCAGGCTGATTTCATCGTAAGTCGAAGAAAATAATTTTTCGCATCAATTTACCAAATGTAATAGCTAATGTAGTGGTTTTTTTAATATTTAAAATGATGTTCAATAAAGTATGCCAACGATCATTCGTCCTCAGAACGTAGGCCACAAATTATAGGCTAGGATTTTAAATTCGTTCTGCTTATTTGTCGTGGGTGAACCCCACCTTCGTTCTGTTTATAAAACTATTACGATATCTACGTGTTGCTATTTGCGGTTGCAGGAAGATGTAGATGCCTTCATGGCTCTGACAGACAACAGCGATGGAGTGGACAAGGTGCTTAAGAGATTAGATGAACAACACAGCAAGTACAAGTTCATGGAGTACAATCTGCTGTCCAAAAGGAAAAGATTGAATCAGCAGATTCCCGACCTCGCCAGGTCGCTGGATATGATCAAGCTGCTCAAACAACAGAAAGAAGAACTCCACACACAGTTCTTGCTTAATGAGCAAGTGTTCGTAAAGGTAAACAAATATATATCATCTTCAACCCTTCACACTCAGCTATCAAATATAAAAGATCATAGCACGCCAAATAACGCTCTCCATACAATCCCTTCAGACCGTTCACACCTAAGCGTTTTTAAGCGCAGATCAATCATAGACATTACACATCTCAGACGTAACCGCTCCAGACGCGATATCCCAGAAGATAACTCTCCCCCTCTCCGACTAAAACAGGAGAGGGGGTCATTGTAATTACAGAGCTGCCTAGACCCGTGGATGACAGATGTCAAGTTGACAGATTTCAGTACAAAAAATATGCGTTCCGTTGCCGCTCTCTAATTCGACTGACCCCCTCTCCTACCACAGGAAGAAATATTTGATAGCCTCGTGTGAAAGGACAAAAGATAAGCGCTCGCGAATCAACAGATATCTGCTCGCAGATATATAGCTCAGTGTGAACTAAGCATTAACACAAATATTTTTTAGATAAAAACCTTTTGATTCATTTTAATTATTATAAAAGACAACTAATTGCATTCAGGGTGATGGAAAGTAATGCATTAAAAAAATTATTATGTTAAATGAAAATTAGCTTTCGTCGTATAGGATGACAGCTGACAGACATTTACAATAATTTATGTTCATATTCTATTGTATTGACATTTTGTATTGAAATTTTGAATGCTGTGATTTCCATCGCCCCAAGTGCAAATAGTTGTATTTTATGGTAATAAAGGTGAATCAAAAGATTTTTCTAAAAAATATGAATATTAAGCGCGCGTACCGGCGAATGTTTAATTTATCTTTGCCTTTAATTTTAAACTGTTAATGTTATTAGTTTTTTTGTAAGAACTATTTACAAACATTGGTTCGAAACAATTATAGCCATATAACCTAACTCACAACGTCTGCTTCCCCCTTCGATGGCATTAATCAGTTTGATGCCTTGTTTATTTTCGATTGTATTTCAGGGTAGTTTAGTTTACAGATTCCCGTAGCAAGATGAAACTGTTTTGGTTGAAAATAAACAAATCTTATGTTGACCGGTTGGTGACTGAGTTTGCAATGCGTTGGGCTTCCACCCAGGCGTCGCATACTCAATTCCTCGGCTGGCTATCTCCATCATGACACAAGCAACATTTCCGCGTGGTGTGATGCTAGTAGCAGATTTTTATTCCGCATTTAATGCAAAAATAAGATAAATTCTTTTTCATGAACACATATTTTATTTATCTGAACATTGTTTTTATATTTTCAGGCCACTGTCCCTCCAACGGAAACTGTTTGCTTGTGGCTCGGAGCCAATGTGATGCTGGAATATTCATTGGACGATGCTGAGAAATTATTAGACACCAACATGACCAATGCCAATAGAAATCTGGGCTATGTTGAACATGACCTTGATTACCTGAGGTAATACTACTTTTGTTTCTTATTAGCTTTGTATTTACTAATGTAGTTTTGGAAATTACATGAAAAAAGATGGATCATTTCATGGCCGCCTCAGCCACCTCCGCAGTTCGTACCCGCTATTGGATTCAAACCCCACCAACGATCATACGCTGATATTAATTTAATGCAGTACGGCAAACTGACTGGTTTGCTACCCGTAATGCTTAGTAATTTTTTTTTATTTTTTAAAATAAAACTAGTAAACAATAACTTAGTAAACACCACTTTTATAAAAGTTATTTTTTTTATTTTATACTAGTTTGGGTACCCGGCTTCGCTCAGGGAGTTTGAACTGACGTTCAAACCCACGACGGATCTTGCTTTATGTACCCCTACCAATGGGTAGCTCCACCATACAAAAAGGCTTCGAATGGCTGTTCCAGAACATGTGGAATGTTCGAGAGTGTTCTGGAAAGTTCCACAATGATCCGGGGTGTTCTGGGATGTTCCTGAATGTTCCAGAATATTCCTGAATATTCCAGAATTTACCAGGATGTTCTGAAATGTTGTGGAATGCTCTCGAATATTCTCGAATGTTCTGGACAGTTTTAGAAATTTCTAGAGGTGAAACTTCCAGCTTTTTTTATCTTCAAAAGCACGCCCTTCAGGTAAAAACAGGAACATTGATGGGGGAAAGAGGGCTACCACGCCATATAACTTCCTTGATCGTTCCGGGAATCGTTTCTTTCTAGCGGCACGCACATTGTAGTACACTTTCTTTTAAAATATATATTGATTACAATGTCACATCACAAAGTATCTGCTTCATATGAACAATTATTTTTTTTAAATGTTTATGGATTTTTAAATGTTTAATAATTATATGTAGAAGGCCCGTTTTTATTGGTAATAATAGTCATTTTAAACATCAGAGTTTGGTAAATGTGAAACTATTAAGTACCCTTTTTGAAATCTATACACTATATTTCTGCATTACGAAACAAGTAACTCCATTCTCATACTCTGGTGAGTCATCGCCCTATAGGTGATCTTCACAAAAATGACGCTTTGCAAATTATTATTATAAAGATGGAAATATGAAGTTTTGGATGTAGTTAATGTGGTGTTGGTGGGAGACATAATACTTGCATTCTCACGCCTTATCTAACAATTTGGGAGGCGGGTATGGGTACCACCGCCCCGGGAACCATTTAGTGGATAACCAACACCTCTGCTACAGGTCACCCCAAGTGGTTCGCTTTGGTGAGGCTTGTCCAGGTCTTGGCGGCAGATGCGTCTGCCCACCAATTGTGTGAGATCAGGAGAGATTTGTTGATGGAGACCTATTGATTTCTTCAGCAGGGCGCTCTCAGAACGTCACCTTATACCACAGTGGAAGGGATGGAATCATTCGTCTGTCACACCTGACACCCTGACCCCCAGATTCCTACCCACTCCTCATACCTTTTTCCTTCCCAGAACATCCTCTCCTTCTCCACCATTCCCGAACATGACATAGACCCTGAGGGGAATTATTTTCTTCAGGGCCTCCTGTGTGGTGCTATTGTAAAAAAAAATATTACACCTCAAAAAACATTGATAACCATTTGAAATCGACTGAAGCCTTCACATTCTTGTTGTCACCCTCCCTAAGTCTCCATCATTTAATGCTTTCTATATAATACATGTATATTAATTAACATCATTATCACAGCCCTTCATCCCAGAGTGGGATTTGGCCTTCTCCACAAATTTTCTCCAACTATCTCAAGGTTGCTTTCACTTGGGCATCCACTTTTGTACTGCCATCAAGTCTTTTAACATGTCTAGCCCGTTGCTGCTTTTCGGACCTACAAAATCTTATGATGGTCTCACGGAATTTTTTTTATTATTTTGATTTTAATGTTTTTTCTAATTATGTATGATTTATTTTTCAGCTTAATTCCAAAGATTTTTGTTACGTATATGTTTCTAAATTTGTTTTTCATTTTCAGAGATCAATTTACGACAACAGAAGTTAACATGGCGCGCGTTTATAATTGGGATGTGACAAAAAGGCAGGCGTCTAAAAAAGTGGCCCTTTAATTATTACACCGAGGAAATCTCAAACCTAACCTCAATCTGCTATTCTCACTCGATCCAACATTGAAGACTTCCAGAAATTACACAACTCTTTGTTGAAATGTAACATAATGTGTTTGCTACAAGATGTTACAAAAACATTTGAATTGCATTCTGTTATCTGATTTTTTTCTTGCAGCGTTACTTCCTTTGGTGTGACTTTTCTGTTGGTAATCCAAACTGGATTTGTTTAGAAAAGCTCTCATCATTTGCATTTTGAACAAGCATTTGACATAATTTATGGAATAACTTGTGCATGCAGCATAAAACCAATCATTATTCGTTACCATATTATATTTCATTTTGCATTTCTGTCCAATGCAGGAGTAAATCTCGGCACATCAATTAATTGAAACATCTCTAACAATTGATTCATTTTCATAATGGTACATTGTTATTTTATCATAATATATTATATTGTCCTGGTTGCTTTTATATTAAACATTTTAAATTCTTGAAAAAGTAAATATTGTTACGCTCCAAATTTTTACCGTTATTTATTGTTTAACAAACATACAATTGAATTAAGTTATTTCGCTCCCTCATAAAATTTAAGTCCATAATGTATGTAAGTTAAGATACTTAAATTTAAAGAAGAAAAAAAATAGTCAAGCACATTTTTAATGAGTTTAAACTAATTGCTTTGTCTAATTTCGTAATCTAGCTTTATTTGAATGAAAAATAAATTATCCTTATTTGCAATGATTATTTATTATTGAACAAATTTATTTTAGCCTTCCCCGTGGAATGATTCTATACTGCCCTTATTGTATTGTGAATTATTATTGTAAAATAAGTAACCCCCGACACAAAAAAAAAACTAAAAAAAAGAGCTGATGGTCTTTAAACGCCTGAACAGATTTTCATGAATTGTAGCTTAGAACCATCTCGATCACATTAGCTTTCAAACAAAAAAACTGCATCATAATCGGTCTATTCGTTTAGGAGCTACGATACCACAGACAGACAGACACGTCAAACTTATAACACCCTATTTTTTGTGTTGGAGGTTAATAATTATTTATATCAAATAAAGGAAGCTCATCCAAATAATTTTTTTCTTTGTTTCTATCGCAGTTAATACACACCACTGCTTGCTAATGTCTCAAAGTGAAAAGTTAGCTTCAATAACCTTCATTGTTCATAATTGCTTGTTTTATAATAAAATCGTTATTAACATTTGAATGTTTTAATTTATAAAAATATTTTTATCCGCCAATTTCTTCGACTTTCACACTTCTCAGTATTGGGGGGCTAATAGTATACTGTACTTCAAAAGTGGTATTGCCCACAGTTTCACTGACTGGGAAGTTTGGTCTTAGGTAACTGCAGCATATTTAATTCTTTGGTCAATAAAAAGAAGAAAAAAATTAATATGCTCGGGGTTCTTCAAAGCTTGTCGCATTTGATTGACGATCAGCACCACTTTGACATTTGGATGGTTCATCCTTTCTGTTGCCATCAGGGGTATCCGAAATCCCCAAAACTACTATCCTCTGTGTACAATTTTAAAGAGACCTTATAGTTTTGTTTTTATTTTGCTTTTCTATAAAACCTGTAAACCAAAAACCTAAAACACTATCTAGATAAAAACTTTTTTTTAAATATACTTATTTGGAGAGAATGAAGAATTAACTTATTGGGTATTAAATCAATATTATTGTATATGATATGAAATTAGATATGAGCGTGTCAGAAAAATGCTGCCTGCTCATTAAATAATGATAATATTATAAGTATTTTTACTAGTACTTTTTTTTTTAATATGAATACCGCAAAAGAGTCCCAACTGCTCCCGTCTGGAGCCAGCGAGACTGGCATCCTCAATTGGGGTATGTTGTGAGGCTGAAGGTAGTGGGGAAGGAGATGGGAAGAGGAAGGTGGGGAAGTACCTGGCTATTCAGATCTGAAAGGCTATTCTCTAAAAATTGGGATAGATCGTTCTCCCGCAAGAAGTGCTGTCAGATTTGTGTGATTTTCTATGGCTGTTATTTGCTTTTTCTATCGGCCGACGTCAAATTTCAGCTGTGAGCTGTCACGTATTTTAATTTGGGTCGTTTTAAACACGAATTCCTGCAAGTATGCATGATTATTTATTAATTTAACAGCTGTAGAAAATCACACAAATCTGACAGCACTTCTCGCGGGAGAACGATCTCTTATCACAAATTTTAGGGAATAGCCTTTCTGGTCACCAAACACGGCTAAAGCCGTTTCAGGCAACGTTTCAATTCTAAATGGTGGT
Organism: Glyphotaelius pellucidus; assembly: GCA_936435175.1. Classification (NCBI taxonomy): domain Eukaryota; kingdom Metazoa; phylum Arthropoda; class Insecta; order Trichoptera; family Limnephilidae; genus Glyphotaelius; species Glyphotaelius pellucidus. The sequence goes on from OW386550.1 coordinate 10,752,704, forward strand.
CTTACGCCAGGGCGATACTGAGAGTATCTTCCATTCTGGAACGTGCCACAAATATACTATACATTATTTTTAATTAATTGATTGTGAAATAACACAAATTAATCAAATAATTTATTTGCCACGCCGGGATTCGATCCCGCGACCTTCGGATTGCGAGTCAAGAGCCTTACCACTCGACCACACCGGCCGTCCTTGCAACAAATATTATTTCTTGCGTGTTGGAACCATACCGCAGTTGTTTCCGCCATTGAACGTGCATAGTGACTCATAGTTGATCCACGCCATCTCAGTCACTCGCATTATTGAGCCCTTGACCGTGGATAAAAAAATCAGGTGCTGTATTTTTTAAAGACAAAGAAACAGGTACTGTACTTGTTTCCAATTGTTGTTCTCTATTCCTTGATTTTAAGTTGGGTTATGGTTGTTCGTATGCAGCCATACATGCTGACGTTCAAGGTAGTTCCCGGCCAAAAAAAAATTGCAGTGAAAAGCTGTCATGATGGAGGGCTTAACCAGCTGAGGAATCGAACATGCGACGTCTGGTTGGGGCCCATCGCGATGCCAACTTAGCCACTGGCCAGTCAACTATATGTATATGTGATACAAGATGGGGAAATCAGTCTTTTGTGTGGAACGATGTATCAAAAGGAAACTTAAGCTACGAATACACATGCCCATTAGTCGCATGCTCTCTTGCTACTAATGAGCAAATGATACCTAGCAGCATGTGTCACGCCCAAATGAGCGTGCTTACAAATCAACCGGTTGTTGATTTGTGAGCGTGCTCATTGATTCGCAGTGGAAAGGGTAATGAGCATGTGTCAGTACCATTTCACTTTGGCACTGGAGATGAGCAAATTGTTATTTTTATTGTAATGATTTGTACCAAGGCGAAAACCAATTTTAAAGTAATAAAATACTTTATTAAAATGGTACAAAAACTGTTCTAATCTCTCAGCCTTTCAGTGACGCATATATATCCACTCGGACCCATAAGCTTGTTTTCACGATAATATAAAATTACCAGACATGTATGAGGCGTACCTTATTTATTAAAATAAAACAACATTTATAGTCAGCTACATTTGTTATAATTGAAATCAAGAATATTACACAATAGTAACACAGATAATTTACATAGAATTAAATGGATGAAGAAATGGAAAATTAAGTTAACTTAAATGACACTTAAGGTATCATTATTATTTAAATAGCAGCACCACCATTGATACATATTAATTTTATTCACATAGAATGGAATGCAATATGAATGGAATGGACCTTTCAGTACAATTTTTATAATTTTATATTCAATAATAATATAGTAATGTTCAAATAGTACGTAGCTATGTTATAAGATTATTAATTATAAATTCTTTTATTTAAAACTAATAAACTTCTATCAGCAGATACAACAATATAATATATAACGTGATAGTTATTATTCAAAAGAAATATACACCTTTAAAGGTGATTTGATTCGAATACACCTTTAAAGGTGATTTGATATTCGAAAAGAAAACCACCAAGAAGTGATGAGAAAATATATCAAAATCCTTTTTGAGAATTTCTTGTGGTTTTCATCGACTATATTTATCATTTTTTAAGTGACGTATGATGAAATCTTTAGTTTATAGATAATTTATATTAATTAAGTTGATTTACTAACACTAAAACTGATTAAAAAGAATAATACGCAAAAAAGCAAATGGTATGGAATAATATAATGATTAATACTGGGTAACGTCGTAAAGTTACAAGAAATTATAATGTCAACATAAAGCTTTCGCATACATTATGACAGTTTTTATTACCATGAATTGAGCCTTTCGCCAATGTAACGTTTTATTAGCGTTGCAGGTGGCCAGGTCAAACAAAATTACAAAATAATACAGGTTTTAATTTAGATAGGTAACAAAGCAATTGGATTATTTCCATTGTTAATATAATGGAGATAATTTTGTACAATTTACAGCTGCACATTATTATATTCGCTCTTTAATCAGAACCTAACTATTATTGACTAGGACCTAGGAACTAGTTTTAAATGCAAGATTCTAACTGGAGCTAACCTTCTGGAGCCGGTGCTCCCTTAATCGCGGCAAGTTCAGTTTCTAATTCGGCAATTCGAGCGGTTGCGATTTCGTATTCCTCGATGGCTACTCCGCCAAGATGTTTACGTACGTAGTCCAAAGCATCCTCGGGCTTTTCTGGTTCCTCGTACAAACTGACCAATACTTTCGTCAAAGCGTCCATTATTCCTGCCCGGTCCAAATACTTTCGGAACTCCTCTCGTTTTGTATCTAAGGGCTGCAAAAATGTTACCGTGTTATGATTTTTTATAATTTTAGACAAACACAAGATATTTACATTGAAAAAGTCTTGGTATTAACCAACCTTGTACGAAGACATCGTTCATTCAAATTTAGCAATAATGCTCTTCAACTGTCGACAATTTGTTTTGTTTAGGATGTTTTAAATCATACAACGGAATCAGAATCAAAAAATTGAGATTCTATTAAATTTTACTGCAACAATATTGGAATGTTCTTTTTTCGAACAGTCAAATTAAGTGATACCATACGACAAAAATATAATAATCTTCAAGCACCCGAGTAGGAACTCACTCCTATGTTCATATTATTATAATTTTTATAAAAAAACTCATTTATCTAAATGAAAAGGAGAAATTGATTGGTAATTCCCGTAACCCAAGACAAATAATTAATTTCTTCTTCAATAATCGCAAAAATTCACTTTTGTCGTTATTTTAAGTTAATGAAAATAAATCACTTTGTATACATACGTTTATTCTGCTATTACATTGATTAGGTAAATAATGGTGCACAAATATCTTTGGAAGTGCATTTTATATACAGCGTGTTTTCATTGTTTATTTTTGGGGCATTATGCCGTGTTGCGCTTTCTCCTTCTTTAATTCTTTAGCCAAAGTTTTGGACAGCGTTACTGCACGCTATCCGAAACATTAGCTAACTTTGGCCGTGAAAATCTAAAATCATATCGTAAATTGATTAAAGTGATTTATCTTCATTAAAATAAATTAATAGTTAATGTTCTTACGTTTTTTTTATTCTTCGTTGATTTCTCTTTTGATTGCCTGACTAGATAAGATTATTGAACCGTATATTTTTTTCAAAGAAAAAGTTGTCAATGCTGTAGATAGGTAATCGCAGTTTTATTGTACCAGTTTTATTGTACTCTTTTATTATGCGCTTCCTATTTTTAAATTTAATAAACCAAAGTGTGTGAGATATCGTCGAAATTTTTTATTCGTTTGAAAGGCGTATCGATGCCATATGTTCAAATGTCCACCGTGACTTCTCTAGGTGGCGTGCATCCGAAATTCCATTTTTCCATGGCGCATAAATCAGGCTGAATTTGAACGATGGCATGGGTTATGTTGGCTTTGAGGGCCGCTGTTGTTTGTGGCTTATTCGCCGACCTGCGACTTAAGAAAACCCCACAAGAAAAAGTCTAACGGGGTCAAATCGCACGATCTCGGTGGCCAGTTCACGTCACCTCCACGTGAGATTTTATCGATAAACAATTTTATCATTTGCACGTATTGTTGAACGCTATATTTGTCCACGGTGATTTAGCAAAACAGACTGAATAAATGACAGCCAATTTGACATTATGTCGCTTCAACAATATTGGTTGAAGTCCCTATTGGAAGACCCTTTATCTACATAGGTCACTGTAGGTTTTACACCATCTCTTTTTTCAGCCCGAACATGGTTCGTGTGTTGTTTGCAGTGATGCCAATTGAAATCGTAGATATGAAAATAAAGATGAAAATAGCGATAAATTAAAATAGCGGTAAAGCGCAAAATTTCGTCTTTGGTCTCTGAACGGGAATCGGGCTGAAAAAAGAGATGGTGTAAAACCTACACTAGGGTGCAATTTTGCAGGAAATCCCCATATCACATGTATTGCTTTATATGAAAGCTTTTCAGCACTTTGGGATTCTTTTGATTTTGGTATGCGATTTGTTTTGAACATACAGAAAAGCCGAACATCGGAAAAACATAGTTACCGAAAAGAGATATGTATATCCTCTTGACACTCCGGGGGGCGTATTTCCTTTTCCGTGTTCAATACGAGGCAAGCATGCCTCGAAACCAACACGGGTTTAGAATGCTATTTCTCTTCCAAACCCGTGTTCAATACGAGGCAAGCGTCCTCCAGTTATGCACGGGTTTGTTACGCGAATTCTCTTTCCAAACCCGTGTTCAGTAAGAGGCATGCGTCCTCCAATCATGCAAGAGTTTATAATTACTACTAGTATGAAGCTCAAGCTGCATGCTATTATTATCATATGGATTTTGTGTAAATTATTTTGTAAGAATGAATGTTTTGTGTAAATTATTTTAAAGAACGCCCACGCATATTTTGTATGGTTTGTTTAGCAAGCAGGGTTTGTCTAACGGGTTTTGTAAATATTCTAATACCTAGATCGAAAAAATAAAAGAACGCGCGTGCGTTTTACTTTTAAATAAGATTTACATCCCAGTTTTTGAATGGTTTGTACGGGAAGCAGGGTTTATCTAAAGGGTATGTGTAATTATTATACAAGCGTGTGCGTTCATTTATTTATTTTCGTTCTAGGTATTAGAAAAATTACATAAGCGCATTAGACAAACCCTGCTTGCCACTCAAACCATTCAAAACCTGGGATGTATATCTTATTTAAAAGAAAAATGCGTGCGCGTTCTTTTACTTATTTTCGTTCTAGGTATTGGAATAAAAACGGACAAAACGCATGCGGTGTGAAGTAAGCGTGCGAACTTTGTGGCTATGTTCCATGTATCGCCGAGGACGCGTGCCTCGTACTGAACTTGGGTTTGGAAAGAGAATTGGCGTTACAAATCCGTGCACGATTGGATGCCGCTTGCCTTCTATTGAACACGGGTTTGGAAGGTAAATAGCGTTACAAACCCGTGTTGCTTTCGAGGCATGGTTGCCTCCTATTGAACACGGAAAAGGAAATACGCCTCCGGGGGCACTGTGTGTCTGCTAAGAGATACGTAGTGGCGTAGCTAGCATGGGTGACACCCAGTGTGGATAACATGGTGTCACCCCAAGAATGAACGTGGCGTCACCCCAAGAATGAATGTGGTGCATTAGAAAAATAATATGCTTGTGACACTCTGACAAAATCAAATAATTACACCGACATCAACAGCGAACCTAACAGTTATAATACTTATTTTTTCGTTAATTTTCCGCTATTCTTTGTAGGTAAGTAGGTACCTTCCAGATATGAGAAGAGTTCCAATTCTTTTACAACATCACGAGAGAAAAAAATACAAGATCACTTAATAATTCAATAAATGATAACCCAGGGGAAAGTTGATGGAGGAAGTGGTGAAGAAAGAACCATCCTCGGGGAGTAGGGGGGGGGAGGGTTAACTTTGTATTCCCCACACTCGATTACCAATTTGGCAGGCGGATATGATGTGCCGCCGCCCTGGGAACCATGGATGACCAACAACTCTGCCACATGTGTCACCCTTACGTTTGAGGACTTATCAGGGATGCCCGGGTTCATGTCTTAGTGGCGTCTTATGTGGCGGTCCGTCTTCTGCGCGGCGGGCTGGATTGGGAGATGCTGGTTGAGGGAGACCCTCAGGCTCACAACTGAGGGTGGGCGCCCCATCAGCGAGTATGAAAACCTTTTCATTAAACCTCTCCTTTTTGAGGGCTCAATATGAGGCGCATGTTTGGGGGGCCTGAAACATTAGGGTGAGAACCAAACGTTGCACAGGACATTTCCAAGGTTCTTGACCGGGCTAACCCGGGCTAAGCCCTCGGTGCCTAAGCACCGAGGGCTTGTCAACAAACAGCCTTCTTACGGTCTTCTCGCTTCCTAGAGTACGTGGAATGTCAACTATTTGAGGGAGAGGTCGATTCAGACGGTTGCTGATAGTTTCACCTCTTCTTCACATTCAATAAATGCTGGTGTCCCACAAGGATCGGCCTCCGTGGTCCCGAGGCAAGACTCTCGACTCACAATCCGAAGGTCGCGGGTTCGAAACCGGCGTGCGCAAATAAATTTTATTTGATTAATTTGTGTTATTTCACAATTTATTCATTTAAAATAATAAATAGTACATTTGCGGCACGTTCCAGAGTGGAAGATACTATCAGTATCGCCCTGGTGTAAGACCACCATTCAGAATTGAAACGTTGCTTGAAATGGCTTTAGCCGTGTTTAGTGACCAGATCTGAATAGCCAGGTACTTCCCCACCTTCCTCTTCCCTATCTCCTTCCCCTCCCTACTACCTTCAGCCTCACAACATACCCCGATTGGGGATGCCATAGTCTCACTGGCTCCAGACGGGAGCAGTTGGGACTCTTGTGCGGTATTAACTGTAAAAAAAAAAAAAAAAAGGATCGGGTCTGTCTCCGATTTTGTTTTTGTTGTGTGCACTTATTAATTGTAAGGCGGATGGCAGTACAGTCCATGATAGCATTTTGTTTGACACGTCCCCAAAGCTCTCACTCCAACAGCTTGGAGAACTTTGAAGCAGAAAATTGGTTTCCTAAATTTAATGTTTCAAAGGCTCATTCATGTCTGATTATGACTAAAAGGGAAGGAAATGACAATCTAGTCTCTTTCAACGAAAGCAATCTTCCCAACATGCCTTCCGTTGATGTTTGCTGTAACTCTAAGTGACCAGTTCAGGCACGGGGGCTCCACCGAAACCAGAGTCAGGAGCTAGGCGTACTGTGCAGGGGCCGCAGATACTTTAATAGTAAATAACTGCTGACCCTGTACAAATTGCAAGTGCGCCCACAGTGAATTTGGCAGCCATCTCTGACCTGGAGCCCCAAAACACCTGAAAAAAAACCCCTGGCTCTGTGGAGAAATGGGTGGATTGCGATATTTAGAGCACAGGCGTCAGGTAGGTATGCTGTCCTTGTTCTACCGCGGTATTAGGAAAGATACACCGAAGAACCAGCGCCATTGATCCGTTCAGAACCGGTGCATAGTCGGGAAACACGCCAAACGCGCACCCAACATTTTACATGGTTGACATTTGACACATGAGAAAGAGTCGTTTCTACGACTCGTTCTTGCTCTTGACTTCGATTTGCCGGCCTCTGCGCTTCCTCCCTCTTACAACATACCGGTGGCGGCGGCGGTACCTCCGCTCCCAAAATGAATATTAATTAATTTTATATACTGTGTATTCTATTACCTATAGGCTAAATTTTGATCTCAAAGGAAACTTTTTTAACCTTAATTTATAACTAAAAAATATAATAATAATTGTCCTCATTTTGGCTTGACTTTTATTTTATGGATTCTTTCATAACCTCTTACAAATAAATTACTCCTGTAATACCTGCATTATATCGATATAGGAATTACGGTGACCGGACAACTCAGAATGAAACCAACTCAGAGCCACCTCAGAAAAGTCATGAAAAAAATATATAAAAAAAATGGTTAAATAGGTTACGTTAGGTTAGGGTTATGGGCTATTTTAAAATAATTTTTTTCATAACTTTTAATGACTTTTCAAAGAGGTGTTGAGCTGACTTTATTCTCAGTTAGCATAGAACCAGAAATTAGGCTGTAATCTAACATACATTATTTTCGTTTAGTGAAAAATACTCTACAAATCTCTGCTCTATTTATGTACTGTCAAATTTGCGAAAAAATACTTACGTCTGCGTCTGGTAAAATTGTGCAATTTTGTGAAAAAATGTACCAGGTACTTAGGTATCCCTCGTAAATACAGGTGTGGGCACGTGAGAAATATTCACTTGTGTATGCTTATTTTGGTGTCTCACTAAAAAGGCTTAAAGTTTCTGTATCCCTATTTTTAATATCGTTTTGGGTAGAGGTATACTTTTTACAAAGTGTTTTTATTTGACTGGCCGTGAACAGGTAAGAAACTTTCTGGGAACGCAGACAAAGCATAACCGTGGGCGGAGTTCTCAATAAACTTTAATAATTTTATAAAGTTTGTGCTTGTTTACTGTGATTCCATAATAAGTTGCTTTTACAATTTAGGCAGTGGTACGAATATATATACTTCAGGTGAGTTTTATAACATGGCTATTGAAGCCTCGGTTTATTCACAAAGTCAAAACAAAGCCGATTCCGATGAATATACGACCTAAAATCAAATATGAGCGATCCTGCCTAAAAATGTCAAGATGCAATCCGCAGAATGCAACTTTTTCTCTGAAAGATAAAGCGATAGTTTTTAACATATAATTTAACTTATTTAGCTGATAGCTAATAGCTGTAATAAATGAAAATATATATTTTTGTTGTTGGTCGCTTCGTATTTATTATCCCCCGACAAAAAGTAGGCAACATAGGCTGGTTGTTAACATAACCTCATTTCCTTGTGTATTATTTCGAAATGTTTGCTCACACCCGTGAAATAAGTTTACCTGCCGAGTGTCAAAACTCGTAATGAAGTGCATTCAAAATTTGTTAATAATATGTATTCAAAAACTAAAACCTTAGTCTGCAACGTTTGTTTTGCTTTATTCCTACATAAAACTATAGAATTAAATAGGTGAGATTAGAAGGCAATAAGTGCCTTAAGTATTTATTTCCAAATAGATACCTACAGGAACCACATTAGTATTTTCAGGTTCTACGAGTGAGTAATTATTCTTATAAAAAAAATGACTCATTGTCGTTCGTTTTTGTCCATAATATTGCAGTGTATTTTTGACGGAAGTTCTGGCTCCAACGGTAAATTGAAGGTACATTATTTTTTGTCCCACTTCCTTGAATGTCAAATCATAATAATAATTTTTGTCACAGAACGAAAATGATTATTTCTTAGATATTATTTTCTTTATAATGAGAATTCTTTGTAATTGATTTTGGATTACGGATTATCCAGGAAATCAACGCATAGATAAGCTAAGAACCCGAATAAATAAATTTTTGTTCATATGTGTTTATTTAAGTAGGTACTTAGTTACTTTGTAAAGTGACATAATTTGTTTGTTATTATAATACATTATTATATTTTTTTATAGTTTAGACTGGCATATGAACAGTACTACGGTATATTTATCATCTGGTATAATCATCACATATATAATATCATCACCAGACAACAGTTTCTTAAGTGTTGTTGCTATTGTTTCAAATAAGGTAGATAGGTAAAACATTTTAGTAACCATTCACTACTCTCTGAATAAAATAGTATTCAGAGAGTAGTGAATGGGGAAAGAGACCACCATTCAGAACAATTCCCTTTTTTTCTGAGCGGTTAGTAGGGGAGGATTGACGTATCCCAAGGGCCCTCGAGGGGGGGGGGGGGGGGAGAAATTTAAGTTACCAAAAATATACCGCACTCTTTTTGCACTTGAAATGTCCGCAATTTGAAACTGATTAAGTATTTTGTTGGGAAAACCTTCATACGGGTAAAATGCGGGATTTTACAATAAATGTGTATTGCGTCGATATTGTGTATTTTAGAAGACATTTATTAGCAACTTGAGTTGATTTTTCTGCTTTTACGCACAGAGGGGCCCAGAGGGGCCCTGCAGGCAGGGATCCAGCCAGTATTTGCTGAAATACTGACCGTTAATATCCGCCCTTGATGTTTAGATAGGTACCTACACTCAATCTAAGTTTTTCTAACTGTTCCTAACTTCCTCCTTCTCTTGTCTCCCCTTTTGATGAAAGCATTCTGGGAACTGAAACAATCAAGTGTAAGGTATGGAACCACAATCACCGAACCCACTAATGTTTCAACTGTCGTGTTTCAGGATGCGCTCCGTATTCCTGCTGCTGGTGGTGGGCGGAGGACTCTCCCTGTCAGTGCTGGGGGCTGGCCAGGACGACTGTGGTCCCGCCTTCAAGGGCAAGTGCTCCTGCGGCCCCAGGGAGTACGACTTCAGCAGCCAGTACGTCGTCAACTGCACCAACCAAGGCTTCCACGACACCGACATTCTCAAGAACCTCCCTGTGGAAACCCAGGTCCTGATATTTACCGGAAATTATATCCCCGAGATGCCGTGGAACGTTTTCGGCACCCTTAACTCTCTTGAAAAACTGAGAGTCGTTGATATGAGCAACAACAAAATTAAAGAGATCAAAGGAAAAACTTATCATCACGTCCAAAATGTAGAAAGACTCATATTGAATCACAACGAACTTGTGATATCCGAGGACGGCGCCGACATTAGTTACCATCATCCGAGAGTTCTGTCAAACTTTGTCAACCTCCTGGAACTTCATTTAACTAATGCTTTCGAAGACAACACAGACGCAGCTCTCGCTGACGATCTTCACGACATATTCGTGAACAGTAACCTGACCAGGCTACAGAAACTGCATCTGGAGCAGAATGAGATCATCACGTTTAGAGATCACCGCGTGTTCTGCGATTTGCCGGAGTTGCGAGACTTGTATCTCGGTGATAATTTGCTGACCGGGATTAACTTTAATGTCAGTTGTTTAAAACATTTACGATTTTTAGATTTAGAAGAGAACCAGTTGGAAACTCTTACGGCGCACGAATTGAGCGTGTTTGATAAGATAAATGCGCGTCCCGGGAATGAAGAAGGATTTATGGTAGATTTTAGAGGAAATCCATTCGCTTGCGACTGCTCTGTGTGGGATCTGTTCAGTTGGCTCAAGAAGACAAACGTCACAGTTCGTCGCAGAGAAAACTTGCGTTGTGCGAGGCCAAAGATCTACGCTGGCAATGTTTTGGTGAAACTCAAGGTGAATCCCTGTTCGCTTGCCATTCCCAGGAACATCACCACGAAGGGACAGAAGGCTACGATGGGTCTCCTGGTTATAGTGACCCTGGCGTTGTTTTCTTTGATCATCATCATGATCTACACGAGCAGGTTTCAATTACGCGCGAAGTTATCACCGTTTTATATTTGTTTTTATTATAATATATTATCACCGATGGTTGAGGCAATCACCAAAAAAGTTCAGTACACAACAATTAAAAATCGAGACATTGTCGAAGAAATTTAAACGCGAAAATTGTTTTATGTTTTAATCAAAACTAATACAGCGTACTAGTTTTGATGTCGAAATAGTTATAAAACTATGTCGAAATAGTTTTAAAACTAGTACAGCGTCCTCCTATTTCGAAATAGCAATAAAACTAGTACAGCGTCCTACTATGTTGAAATAGCTATAAAACATTAAATTCCATCCATTGAAATATAAACTTATTGTTTTCATGACTAAATAAATACTCTTGATGATTAAAAATTATGAACATGTGCCATAAACAATACAAATAGGTATCAAACTAATCAATAGAAATTAAAATTCTGACCGCAAATTTTGTCAACTTTAATTATACACTAACAAGATTTTATTCACCCATTTCACTTATTTAACCATAACTTATTTAAATTAAAATTAATTCCTAGATATTTTCGTCAATACTTTTATGAGTATGAAAAATCAGTTATTCAATTTAATAATATTTAATACCCACTATTCCTAGGTTAATGGTTTTTTTTAATATTTTTTTTACTGATGCACGTGATATATAATTTATTTGTAAAATGTGACTACGTTTGCACAATGAATGAACAGGACGTATTATCACAATTAATGAACAGGACGTATTATCACAATGAATGAACATGACGTATTATCACAATTAATGAACAGGACGTATTATCACAATGAATGAACAGGACGTATTATCACAATGAATGAACAAGATGTATTATCGCAATGAATGAACAGGATATATTATCACAATGAATTAACAAGACAGATTATCACATTGAATGAACAAGACGTATTATCACAATGAATGAACATGACGTATTATCACAATTAATGAACAGGACGTATTATCACAATGAATGAACAAGATGTATTATCGCAATGAATGAACAGGAAGTATTATCACAATGAATAAACTGGACTATTATCACAATGAATAAACAGGACCTATTATCACAATGAATAAACAGGACGTATTATCACAATGAATGAACAGGATATATTATCACAATGAATTAACAAGACAGATTATCACATTGAATGAACAAAACGTATTATCACAATGAATGAACAGGATGTATTATCACAATGAGGTCGTAAAATAGTTTGAACAAACAAAAACAAATTGTGTGTAAAAATTTTAAATTTAACATTTATTTATTTAAAATCACTCATAACTTATTTAATGAAAAGTTAAAACATAATCATTTGTTAAACATTACGAAAACTTAATTTACGTGAAATTATTTCTTAGATTGCTATGTTTGAAAACAGTCCTAAATAATATGTTATTATGAAGTACTTCATTTTGTTAAAAAAGTCAACCTGTAAAAAACTTTTTTTTTTTTCAATATAATACATCTATTTTCAATTTTCGACCTAGTTGCGCCATTTCCTGGGCCGGCTAATAGTCAATTTCAAAGATTTTTGTGGTTTCACTGTTTGGCAGATTGAACCTTCCTCCGCAGGGTCTGGCTCTTAAGCTGCTGTGAACTTCTAAAATATCTGATAAAAAAAGTATGTTCGTTTGTCTGAGGATTGAACCTTCCTCCCCAGGACTGGAGCAACTGAGTTTATCCCAATTGGATAAGACCGATATTTTTTTTAATATATTAACTGCTGTAATATCATCCAATTTCAGAGAAATGCGTATTTATCTGCAAGATTATGCGTGATTGCCACCAACTTGACAGAATGCATTGTCATTGATAACGAGACTATCTGCCAAGTTTCATTCCGACCAGCTATTGGGAAATGGATTCATTTCCACTTCCAAGATTCCACCATTCAAGAAAACAAAATCGAAATTCAAATAGATGTGTGTATTTAAAAAGGTAAGGTTTAAGTAGGTACCTAAATACGTACCAACTTAAATTATCATAAATATACAAAATAATTACAAACAAAATCTTCAGTTTCTCAAATACTTCTTTTATGGTATATGAATATTAAATTATTCACTTTTACGGCGGCGGCCCTGAACATGAATCAAATTTATTTAGTACCTACCTAATTTGTATCTTTCGGTGAGCATGCAAATATATATATGTTTTATAATTTAAGTTTATTAAAATATGTTATAAAGATGAAAGATATTCTAGAAAACATTGTAGAAAACGCACAATCTAAATTTTATAGAAAAATAAAATTATCTAGTCAAAAAGCACTTTCATTTATTGTGAACATTATTTATTTAGTTGTCATGAAAACCCTTCTTTCAGGATTCCTTCTAAACCCTTTTTAGAACTTATCAACGGATTGTTTAGAGCAACGGTAGGAAACCGTTCAATAATACGGTATGAATTTATATCCACACGGCCAGAATTTGGAGCTGCATGGTCGGAGAAATATTAAGAAGATCCTTAAATCTAGTTAAAACCACTAATTAAAATATACCGATATGCCGGGCAATGATAGGTACTACCTTTATTATTTATTTGGTTTTCAAGAACTGAGAGTTGTGGCCAAATTAGTCATATTCGGGGGTTTTAATCGGACGAGAAGCGGATTTTGTCATTACAGTCTTCCTGTAAGACAAGTTTGAAGGAGTACTAATTTGGGATAACAGAGGTTGAGAGGCAACTTCAGCAAAATATTTTTTAGAGGCAGCTATTATTTTGGGTACAGAATTACGATACGCTGTTGGAGGTCATATAACTTTTTACGTTTTTCTGACGAGAAAGTTCGGGGCAGGATGGATTTATGGCTGTGTGAGAATCTGAACAGTTGATGCAATGGGGCGCGATTGGAAGGGGAGGGGCATTGATCTGATGACTTCCTGCACATTTAAAACAGCGAGAAGGAGAGCGGCATCTTTGTTTGGAATTGCCGAACCGACAACAATTAAAACACTCAATTGTCGCGTATGAATAAATTTCCACCTTGGAATAGATAAAAATGAGAAGGAAGAGTTTGGCCTTCTCATATAAAAACTACAGTTTGGGAGGGTTTCCAAACTATAGACTCTGAAGTTCTGTCCATGAAATTAAGCAAATCAGTCTTTATAACTTTTCCCGAAGATGCTGGAATAATCAGATCCGAGTTCCGAGATAAGTTCTTCCTCGGATGGGTCTTACTAGTCCCTCAATAGACCCATGCGCGAGATATTAAAGGAAGGGATGTAAGCTTTAATTTTTTTGGCAGAGAGAGAGAGATGGTCGATAGAATTAATTAATTTATTAGCATTGAGTGCAGATGTAAACTCCACAAAAATGTTAAATCTGCCCTCTGATCAGATACATGCCAAGTGGTTTTTTTCTATTGAATTTATCAAATTCAAGATGACGCAGAGATGTTGTCAGGTATGTTGTTTTCCACCTACACGATAAAGGGAGCTTTTGCTGAAGTCAGAAAGGCTACTCCCTAAAATTTGTGATAAGAGATCGTTCTCCCGCGAGAAGTGCCGTCAGATTTGTGTGATTTTCTACAGCTGTTAAATGAGTAAATAATCATGCATACTTGCAGGAATTCGTGTTTAAAACGACCCAAACTAAAATACGTGACAGATCACAGCTGAAATTTTGACATCGGCCGATAGAAAAAGCAAATAACAGCCATAGAAAATCACATAAATCTGACAGCACTTCTCGAGGGAGAACGATCTCTTACCACAAATTTTAGGGAATAGCCTTTCAGATATAAGGAAAGTGGAGGAGCGACTGTCTCTACGGGAACTAAGATCTGCGAAGAATCAATTTTTGGAAGGTCGCAAACTTTTCTTTTTTTGGAGTGGAGGATGGAATTTGAAGGTCTGAAATCTCCACCTCACAACCAATGTCTATTTCAAATTTTGAAGGGTCAGGGGGGGATTAGGTGGCTTCTTCCCCATTGCAAGGGCCAAAGGGAAGTAAAATAAAAAGAAAATAACACTTACTTTTTTTTACACGACACTTCACAAGAGTCCCAGCTGCTCCCGTCTGGAGCCAATGAAGCTATGGCATCTCCAATTGGGATATGTTGTGAGGCTGAAGGTAGGGGGAAGGGAACGAGATGGGGAAGAGGAAGGTGGGTGTCAATTCAGATTTGGTCACCAAACACGGCTAAAGCCATTTCAATCAACGTTTCAATTCTGAATTTTGGTCTTACACCAGGGTGGTACGGAGAGTATCTTCCACTCTGTAACGTGCCACAAATACACTATTTATTATTTTTAAATGAATTAATTGTAAAACGCAAATCAATTCGATTCCACGACCTTCGGATTGTGAGTCAAGAGCCTTACCCCTAGACCACGGCGGCCATACTGGATTTGGTCAGCAATGAAGGCACCCAAATAGGACAAAAAGTAATATTATATTATAACTGACAAAATTCCACAAAATTAGATTTTTCGTATTGAAATAAAAAAAAAAAACTTAACAGTGTTTTTCAATTGTCGAATTTCGACTATCTAGGAATTACTTATATGAAATACCGCACAAGATGTCCAATAATGATAAGAGTCCCAACTGCTCCCGTCTGGAGCCAGTGAGACTATGGCATCCCCAATTGGGGTATGTTGTGAGGCTGAAGGTAGTGAAGAGGGGAAGGAGATAGGGAAGAGGAAGGTGGAGAAGTACCTGGCTATTCAGATCTGATCACTAAACACGGCTAAAGCCATTTCAAGCAACGTTTCAATTCTGAATGGTGGTCTTACACCAGGGCGATACTGATAGTATCTTCCACTCTGGAACGTGCCGCAAATATACTACATATTATTTTAAATGAATAAATTGTGAAATAACACAAATTAATCAAATAAAATTTATTTGCGCACGCCGGGTTCGAACCCGCGACCTTCGGATTGTGAGTCAAGAGTCTTGCCTCGGGACCACAGAGGCCGTCAAAAAATATTATGCTTTTTTTACGTTCACCTCACGCAGGAGGCCCTGGGGAATGTAATTTCCCCCAGGATGATGAAATTCTAATCTCTCTTACTAATAAACTTAGTCTTACTAATAAACTTAGAGTAAATTTTATATTTAAAAAAATTCATCAGCGTAACGCAAGTCTTGAGTATAATTCCCCTATGGGCCTATGTCATCTTTGGAAATGCTGTGTGGAGGGTCTTTTTAATGAAAGGAAGTTTTGGAAACGGAAAAGGTATGAGGGGGGCGTATGAATCTAGGGGACATATGAATCCATTTCTCCCGTTACGGTGAAAGACGGTGGGTCGAGAGAGATCAACTGGGTCAAATGGTCTCCTCAAACCGGCCTCTCCCGATCCGGCCAGCCACGCAGCTGGTGGGCAGGCGTATACGCCCAGTCGCGATTTGCGGGGTTTAACGGGGAGTAACAAACATTTTTTTGAAGTAAATATTATTACTACACCTACTTTTTGTACCTAACCTAGAAAAAGAACTATGGAACTGTTACTTACGTCATACAACAATAATAATAATAATAATAAAAATGCGTAAAATTAGATATCGAAATTCTCCTGCAACGGTCTATCTTGTGTTCAGGACCGTTGCAGGAGAATTTCGATATCTAAAAAAAACTAAAAAAATGGCGGACCAGCGAATTTTATTTTCGATTTTTTATGGAAAATTTTTAACGTTCATAAAAATAAAAAGATAGAAGGGGGCCCTTTATAAAACAATCCCTATGTGGTGTCATAGTCAGGGCCGGATTAAATTACTGCTCCAAGTATTCATAATTAAAATTGTATTTTTACTCTCTCTTTCAAACACCACGACTTTAGACTTACGTACATTCATCATTAACTCTTCATACAAATTTCTTTCATTCTAGATACGAGAGACTGTAGAATTTTCAAAATCATCATTTGGTAGATTTTTTGAATGATTCGTATACAGACGGTAATTCGTAAGAATTCAAAATCTCAGTCCGTTTAGTGCCAGAAAGCCAAAGTTATGACCGAACCCAAGTTTGACAAAGTGCCTATGACACGATAAAAAATTGTTTGAAGAATTTTCAAAATCATTTTTGGGAAGATTTTTTGACATATTCGTGAAACGACCTTAATTCTTAGTACAAAACCAAAATATAAGTCCGTTCGGTTTAAAAGAGCCAAAGTTATGACCGAACCCAAGTTTGACAAAGTGCCCATGACACGATAAAAATTTGTTTGAAGAATTTTCAAAATCGTCTTTGGGAAGATTTTTTAATTGATTTGTGTACAGATTCCTAGAAAGAATTCAAAATATCACAAGTTCGGTGCAATAGAGCCTAGGTTACGACCGAACCCAAGTTTGATAAAGTGCCCATGAAACGATGAATATTTTGTAAGAAGAATTTTAAAATACTTCTATATATATATATATGTATTTTTTTAAATATTTATATATATATATAAGACCACAGATTTAAGTACAAATCCAAAATTTCAGTTCAGGGATATAGGGAATTAAAAATGAATAAACTTAAATTGAAGATCGATCCCAAGGCTTACATTACCCCAATAAAATGAATTTTTTTCCACAAATCCTTCTTTTTGCAGATTTTCGGTTTAATTTCTATAAATACCATAGTTTTCAAGCCGCATCCAAATTTTCAGGCGGTTCGGAGAAATAGGTCCTGAGAAAATAATTTTTTTTTTATTCAAACTTTATTTCGATGTTTTCGGATATGAATCTGCATCAAGCTTATTTTATTAAATTACAGGCACGGCGTACGACATTTTCAGGCAGGAATTTCGTGTCATGGAGTAGTTTGCCCAGCTTTCCGAAGAAAAAAAGGTTTCAGGAAATATGTATAGGTAATAATATTTTAAGTATTTTCGAACTTGAAAAGTTTAGTATAAGTGGGGAAAATCAGATGAAGAACGGAAATAGGCTTAATTTAATCTAAAAATGTATATTTTTATAATAACTTGTAAATACATCTACATGACAAAAATTCGAGTAAATTCATTTACTCGAATTTTTGTTATTATTAATAATTTTGAAAGACATTTGGGTAAAAGGTTATTTAGATTTATGCGTGTTGTAAAAAAAAAAGCAAAATAAACAAAATAGAAATTTTTTGTTATAATGCTTATGACATTTTTTTGACCCCGAAGGTGGTACTTTGCTTTGTTATTTACACAAGTTCGTAACTTCTTTTTACTATCCTTTGCTGCTTTTCAAGCTCATGCGTTACTTACGCAATTCTAATATATCATGTTATAATTTATGTCATACTATAAAGTTATATTATGTAAAAGCCGAAATAAGTTAATGATACAAATAAATAAATTCATAATTTGTCTCTCTTCCAAGCGGTCACGGTTTATACCCAAACCCGTCAAATCTTCGTGCATGATTATTAGAGTAAGATGATGAAACGATTATTGATGATGAAATGATTATTAGAGGAAGATGCGTGAAGTTGTACTCTTATAATATTTTTATAATGGTGTACGGGAAAGTACTTAACTCAATGTTAGGTACCTACGTCCTGCTTCAAACAAGTAGGCGCAGGCCATAGATCGTAGATGTTTGTGTTTTGCTTTTTGCATGTCATATTAACTTGAAAACAGATTTATTTTGCCTATGCCGGTTAGTATTTTGTGTTGTTTTATTATAAATTAGATAATTTTTTATTAGCGTGTCTAACATCTGCGAATCACAATATTCTCTTTTCTCGCAGAGTACATAAACTAAAAGTTTATTATGAGTTGTTTTGGTGAAATAATAGAGCCTTCGAGCCGTGCATTGTGGGACGATACCGAAAGCGACGAAATATCAATAAAGTAAATATGAATAATAATGATAATAACATATTTCCATTTGTTTTCAACTCTTCAGAAGTGTCAATATTTTGTTGTTTCAGTCTATCGTGGGCGAAGCAATCTTCTTTACCTAATGAGATCGATCTGCTTTTACTCATGGAGGGTACATTGGCCGTGGAGTTTGCAAAGTCCTGCTTAATAACCACAGCTCCAATAGATGAGGTGTCACCTTCAAATGTTGCATTTTACCAGATACCCAATACGCAGATAATCATTTGCACATCTTTAAACGATGATGACACGAAGTTCGGAGAGATAACTTTGCTGCTGCAGCCATTGCTAGAGAAATCTTCCAATGTTATATGCATTCAGTCTTTATCATCCACAAGATATCAGAATTTGTCTCTTCCCGTATCGAATTCTATTATACGCAGCCTACAGACTACTCACTCAACTGGGAAATTGGAGAGTAGATTGGAACAGCCCAATATTTTGAGTGGATTAACTGCTGGAGGTATGTACATTTTTTCTGTTCCGACTCTGATATTATTATCTAACCAACAATCGTACATTTTCTTTCTTCATTATTTATATCTGCGCCGCATTCCAGAGTGGTAGATTCTTTCAGTATCGCCCTAGTGAAAGACTGACATTCAGAATCGAAACATTGCTTGAAATGAATTTAGCCATGTTTGGTGACAAGATCCAAATATCTTGGTGAACAAAACTGAAATTTTTTGAAAAAAAATCATTGTTTTCAGCTGCAACAAAATCAATGAAGTCGCATTTTTCAAACTTAGCACTCTAGCTCACTGAGAAGTCACGGTCCGCACAGTGGCATTACAGTGATCTATTTTTTTGGTTTGAGACAAATCGTTCTACTTTCTACTTTTTTTTACGAGGAAAATAATTTCCCTCAGGGCCTGTGTAATTTTTGAAAATGCTGTGTGGAAGGTCTTTTTGAGGAGAGGAAGGAGTGAACACGAGTCTCTCCTAGACCCATGTTGTAGGAAGGAGGAAACACAGAGACCGGCAAATTGTTCCACCGAGCTATCAAACTCAAGTAGTCGTAGAACTGACCCGACTGATACAGAGAGGGTTTCTATTATTTCTTATAGAGATAGAAATTTCTTTTGATATCAAATCTTTTAGATTATAAACATGTTTCTGGAATGAATTATGCTCCTAAACCAAGGTTCCACAACATAAATTTAATCCCACTATCACACAAGTCTCTAACCCTTAACATAAATTTGTTTCACTGTCATCTTCTACTGGGTGCCCTCTCACATCGGTGGTTGGCTATCGTCAGAAAAATCTTTACCCTGCAGGCTGCTGCAGCCATGAAAAACTCTGTAGAACTGAACCCAGTCAACATAGAGTATGAAATCATGATGTGCGGCATCCCATTACCACAAAAGTCTTTAATCTGTGGTACAAATCATATATAATAGAAACAAGAAAGCCAAGAACCGCACGCACAAAAGTGTTGCCAACATTGTTAAGCCATACTTCTGGAAAATCGCATCTGTGCGCAGAGGCACTCCTTACTGAATCCATAACTTTCAATGGCTCCACCACTTTGATAGTCCGCACAGTTTGTTTGTAGCTCGGCGGCAGTCGGCCTCCATGATATCTCCGTTTGTTTCTATCGTCTACGGTATAAATAGAGTTCTAAATTATTATATTCTTTTCAGTCATCAGTCTCCGAGATCATCTGGACCTCTCTGGACAAGCTTACGCCATATACGACGATACTCCTATATACGGGATGGACTCTATTAACACGCAACCATTTGTGAATTTACTTAACCACTTGAGTATACCCATCACGGATGCTTTTACCCGGAAAGTAAATGTGTCATCTAATTTGTACATGTAATATCATTATCATTTATTATTATTGTCAATAAATGAACCCTTCAAATAAATTAACTACATATTTTCTAAAAGATCTATATTTTTTAAAACAAAGAACATAATGCAGCCATATAATATGTAATTCATGATTAGGTAATATAATTATTAAATTGAAAAAAATATTTTTCCCAAGTTGAGAAAATTGATTCAGACAAGGTAAGGGACATTGTTAAATCAATAATTTCACTGCAGAAAATTTATTTAACCTTCAGTATTTCATTTTCGGCATATAATCTAATATTTAAATCAATAATAATTGAAACTAGCAGTTTTGCTGCTAGGCTTTGCAGGCTAGTAGTAACTTTGTAAAACTTCACATACGAAGATGGTTTAGAGATGTACCTTCTCAAAGTCGGGTACTTAAATTTCAACCCTACAGACGCTAGTGTATTAATAATATCAGATGCATGAATGTTAATCTTCATCAGAATTACAATGCTACTTTAGTGTGTTTTAGATTACATAACATATAGCCGCTGATGGATCTCATATGCGACAGACACGTAGATAAGGTTAGAGAGTAGGTAAGGCTTTCAGCCAACCTTTAGTCTGGTGAAAAGAAAGTTAGCCTATTTTCGTTTTTATTTGGAGCGTGCTTTTTGATTAACCTCTTATTCATAAATCTTAAGGATATTATTAAAAAATCATTTCTCTGAATATAATGTACACATACTATTTTTTATAAATATATAAACACATTATCTGGCAAGTCAGCAAAATTTGAAAATTTTGCATCGGCGATTTTTTTTTTTTACATTAACTCCATACAGGAGGCCCTGAGGAAAACAATTTCCCTCAGGACCTAAGTCATCTGATGGCTGTGTGGAGGGCCTTTTTGAGGAAAGGAAGGAATGAACATTGGTCTTGAAGAGACCCATGTTGGAAGGAGGAGACACAGAGGCCGGCAAATCGTTCCACAGCCGAGCAGTTGGACACAAGAACGAGTCGAAGAAGCGACCCGTTCTCATGTGACGAATGTCAACCGTGCACGTATGTTGGGCACACGTTTGGCTTGTTTCCCGACTATGCACCGGTGCCGGAGGGATCAACGACGCAAGTTCCTCGAAGCATCTTCCATTGAAATACCGGTAGAACAAGGTTAGCATTCCCGCCCGACGCCTGTGCTCTAAAGATTGCAATCACGAGATTGAGAAGGTAAAGCACTAAAAATGTGTACATATTGTATGAAATTTGTACAGTGAATCAGCGATACCTGGAATTGTTTCCATACATGGACTAGAAGCATTCGCTCTGCAGCAACTCTTGGAACAGTTATTTTGGTGTATGCACATTTGCACAACTGTCTATATATAAATTTCATTTTAATCAGCCAAT
This sequence comes from Glyphotaelius pellucidus, assembly GCA_936435175.1. Lineage (NCBI taxonomy): Eukaryota > Metazoa > Arthropoda > Insecta > Trichoptera > Limnephilidae > Glyphotaelius > Glyphotaelius pellucidus. The sequence goes on from OW386550.1 coordinate 10,774,610, forward strand.
GCCAATAATCAAGGATGCCCCATTTCACTGACCTTAATATCTCTAAACCAATTGTATCAAAGTAGTCCCTAATTTCAAGATCGGTGAAATCTTGTGCCCGTTTGAAGGATGTGAATAAGAGTCGAGCGCTAGCGATAAAGACTTTCATAAGGACTTGAATTTGAACTGAGTCAATACCAAAGACCCAAGACAACCGCTTCTTTCCCTCTAACCCTAATTGACTTTCTACCGCATGAGATGATTACGTCGTAAAGCAAAGAAAAACAGTGGGATAAAAATTCACTTATTATTACTTATTCAGTAAAACTTCAAATTGTAATATTTAATCATTGAAAACAATATTAGCCACTTTCAAATGAAAATGTGAAACAGAAAAGATAGATGATCTTGCAACCATACCATGAAGACAGCAGCCAAAAAATGTGCTTTAAGAAAATCAAGATAATGTTGGTAGTTCTTAATCGAAGTATGATACAGTTAAAAATTAAAGAAATTGATGTGGTTGAATTAGCTAGGTAGAAGTCCTCAATTCCCAAATGCAACTGAATCTATTTAGTCTTTTTTTAATCTATTTTTCGTTTGATCAGTTCTTCAACGATTAACCTCTCGTTCTATTATTGTAAATTTATGTATATTTTATTTAACGACAATTTAAAGTAACGTAACAATGCAATATAAAGAAAAATAGTTTGTTCTCAGTCCTCCTCACTAGGTATTCCTATTCCAGGACGGTTTGTAGGTTGTTATATGGGTGTTGATCATGATTTCCTTATCTTCTAGTTTGTTGGTTTCCACAAAAAAAATAAAAAGTATTTATTTTTGTTATGGTGACATTTTCATGTTTTTTTTTTAAATGAAAATAAATTAAAAAATCAATAGGTATTCGACAGTTAGGGAGGGACGGGGTGAAAAGTTGATTGGTTACTCGGTGGAGTGACCAGTGATGACATGTGGAAGAAATTTTTTTTGTTTGATTTTGAAGAAATCTTTTTTTTCCAAATCAGGAATCACTGGTTAAAGTAAGTCAAGTACGTTTCTTAACGCACTGTATATTATTAAAAAATCATTTCTCTGAATATACCTAGTTTTTCTAGAGAAACCCTGGAAAAATGGTACAATTTACAAACACGTAATTCTGCAAAAAAAACAAGCAAATTATTACGAAAACAGAATAAGCTGGTGCATGGCGAAAATTCAGCATCGGCGGTCAATAAGTTAAGGCATGAAAATTGAAGAAATAAGACACAATATGAAAAAAAATTGTTTTTATTCGTTAGAATAGAATTCATGCTTGGATGTAATGTTTACTGTGGTGAAGGAAATTATTATTGCCTATAAATTAAAGTTTTTTTCTTCCAATATATATATATTTATACAAAATGAATTCAATGGCATATCGATAAAATATATAATACAAGAAGAAATCACAGCAGTACTTTATTAGTTCCTAGAGATTCTTTGATTGAACAATGTAAAATCGCATTTTCTTTAATGATTATTTATCGGAACTATATATTCATAAGTTTCTCTGAGACTTATTTAATTAGTGGAAAATCACAAGGTTTCCCGAGAGATCCTTAGATTGAACAATGTATATTTATTGATTGACCATTGCAAAATCATAAGTTCCCTGAAGGTTTGTTTGTTTGTTCGGTGAGACAGGACTGACTGACTCGACAGGCCTAAGCCATGTATATGAATGTGTTGATATCGTCATCATCTCTTCTCATATATTTGTGTTCTATTAACCATTCCAGCTGCTCTTTGATCATTTTTTTAGAAGGTAGGAACATGTTTTTTAGAATGTCAATTAGCTCCGCCTGAAAGGAAATATTTAGATTGGTTAAAAATAATATAACTATGTTACTAGTGTGAATATGTAGTATGTAATAATTATTATATGTTTTTTTTTTTTTTCAATTATTTCTGGCTTTCACCCATCAAGGGTGTTCTAGGCCATCATTTCAAATTGTAGAAAAGGGAAAGGTAAATTTAAATATAAATGAAGAAGTAAATTTATATATTAATATTATTTAAATGTGCAAATTTCAGAATTATATGGAAGATTGGAATCGAGTTTAGACTTAGGAGAGATGAGATGTTGAATGGAGGGGAAGTAATTTTAGATAACGCTTGATAAAAGAGAGGATATTTATTTAGAGAGGGACAACCAAAAAATATGTGATCTAAAGTTCCCACATCTAGACCACAGAAAGTACAATCTGGGGAGTCAAGGACATGAATTTTAAACAAGTGAGAAGGAACGGAACAATGTCCGATTCTCATTCGAATAAGAGAGGAAATTTCTTTTTTGGAAAAATGGGGGAATTTTTGAAACCACGGTTTTGATGGAATAGTCCTTTGTATTGAGGCATAGCAGGCTCCCTTGGATTGACTAGCAATGTTCCAATACTCTGTCCAAGCATTGCGTGATTTAGACGCTCCTTGTTTTGCCAAGGAATCCGCAATATCGTTACCCACTATGCCAACATGTCCAGGAATCCATATCAGAGTTACAGTTTTTCCAGAGCTTTGAATGGAGGCTATCATCACTCGAATAAGGCATACAAAATGATCATCAGGATGAAGAAGAGGACTCGATTTCAGTTTTTGGAGGGAACTGAGAGAGTCAGAGAGAACAAGGGAATGTTCAAAATTATTTTTGATTATATATTTAAGTGATTCAATTATTGCAATGCACTCGGCAGAAAATATTGAAAATTGGTTTGAAATTGAATAAAATATTCTATCATTAGAATTATTGTGGTAAACGTTAATACCTATACCACAGTTAGGACAGTCTGGAGATTTGGAGCCGTCAGTAAATAAAAGAGAAGATTTGGGCCATTTAGATGAAATAATGTCATTGAACATATTATTGACAATACAGGCAGGGAGATTGGAATGACTTTTAAGAATGCCAATCCCTTCTAAAATTGTTGGGGATAGGGTGACATGACTATATTTTAATTTGTACAAAGGAAGAAGATCATTTTGGATAATTTGAAGCTCTGATAGAGAGCGAAAATTTTTACAGATGGCAGGAAGAGGTTTAGTTCGAGCTCTGATTGTAGGTGCATTTGGTGGGTTGTTGAACAATGAGACTCTCGGAATAATCTGATGACATTTAGAATTTATACATTTAAGAACAAATTTGTCAGCAAATAGTTGACGCCTTAAATAAAGTGGGGGATCAGAACATTCTACTTGAAGGGAATTGATGGGTGAAGATTGCATCGCTCCAGTTATTATCCGCAAAGATTTTGATTGAATTTTGTCTAATTTACTGAGTGCATTTTTTGATGCAGTACTAAAAAGTGGGCAGGCATAATCGAGATGGCTTCGAATAAGTGCATTGTAAAGCAATTTAATGCAAGTAGGGTGGGCACCCCACCATACGCCAGTCAACGATCTGATGATATTTAAATTCTTTTCACATTTAGTAACTATATTATGAATATGGGAAGACCATTTAAGTTTCCTATCAAATGTTACTCCCAAAAATTTAACTTCAGAGGCGTTGGGGATTGGAGAGTTTTTAAATAAAATTTGAACGTGGGGGTTTTTGTGACGGTTTGAGAAGACGACACACTGACTCTTTTGGACTGAAAGTTCAAGACCATTTAAAGTGAGCCATGTGCAAAGGGCATCCATGGCTTCATTAAGATATTTGACGGCGGAAGGGATGATTTTGGATGATAAGAAGAAAGCTATGTCATCTGCAAACTCAATAACTTTTACTTGAGGGGGAATAGTGACATGCATATCGTTTGTGTATATATTATACAGTAAGGGAGATAATACATCCCCTTGGGGTAAACCTTTCCAAATAGATCTACTTTGAGGAGTAACATCTGGTAGCTCAATGAAAATTTTTCTATCAAGAAACAGATTGATAATCGATTGGACAAACATGAGAGGTAGACCGAGGCTTAAAAGTTTTTTTTTGAGGATTGGGATGGAAACATTGTCAAAAGCGCCTTCTATGTCTATAAAGACTGCAAGACATACTTCCTGGTTAGAAATGGATAAATTAATATCAGTGCTAATGATGGCAAGGTTATCTTGAGTAGATTTTTTTTTCCTAAATCCAAATTGAGATGGAGAGAGAAGCTGTTTACTCTCGACAAAAAATTCTAACCGGTTTTTGATTAATTTTTCATAAATTTTACTGAGGGTGGATGAAAGAGCAATTGGTCTGTAGTTGGAACCAGAATTGGGTGATTTATTTGATTTTAAAATTGGGATGATTATTTGGGAACTCCAGTCATCAGGCATTATGCCAGTCTGGAATATTTTATTTAAGATGCCTAAGAAGTGGTTTAGAACATTATCATTACTATTTTTGATTACGCTGTAAGGAATGCCATCTCTGCCTGGAGATGAGTCCTTGACTGTTGATAAACAATTTTTTAATTCAATTAAATTGAATGGAGAGTCTAGCCAATGATCAGACATAGGAGTATGGTAGATGGGAGTTATTTCATCTAAGTTAGGTACAGAAGGGGGGGCAATTTTGTCTAAGAACTCATCTATCCATTTAGAATGAGACGCTCGAGGAGATGTTGAACTGAATGAGGATCGAAATCTTCGAATCATAGACCAAACTTCCGAAATTGGAGTGTTTGGAGATACTGAACTACAGAAGTTGTACCACCCAGATCTTTTTTTTGACCTCAATACCCTTTTGGCATTAGATTCGGCATTTTTGTATACAAGATAGTTCTCCATAGTCATATTGTGACGATAGGAAAGAGATTTAGCTTTCCGAATTCTCACTACTTTGGAACATTCTTCATCCCACCAGGGAGTTGGAGGGAGTTTTTTAAGAGATTTAGTTTTAGGGGGAGGATTTGATTTATTTATTGCAGATATGAGCATTGATTTGAAGTTGACATAGTCATCTTTGACAGATAATATATCAGAAGGGGATAAATTTTGAATAAACTTATCCATATGCGAGTTAAATTCGTCCCATTTGGTGTATTTTGTTTTTATCTTTGTCGAAATATGGGACTTGTCTGAATGGAAAGAAGTTTGGTAAGTGATTGTGATCGGGAAATGATCACTGGAGCAAGGGTCGGGGGACACCACCCACGAGGAGAGAGGTGCCAGGCTAGTAGAGCATATGGAGAGATCCACTGCACTGGGGTTTGTATTGGGGCGAGAGATTCTAGTAGGAGATCCGTCATTCAATAGGAAAAGGTTGGATTCATCTAGAAAATCCATCACGCTTCGACCATCTCGATCAGAGAAAGCAGAACCCCAGATGGGGGAATGGGCATTAAAATCGCCCAATAAAAAGAAAGGAGGGCTTAGCTGACGGACAATTTGCAACCAAGATTGCTTATTGAAGTGCGCTGTTGGGGGAAGATAGACAGAAACAAAGGATGTGTCCTTTATTTTAGCTGCAACCATTTGAAAATCAGCATTGGGGGGTTTGATATTATTTATTGGGAAAAACGGCAGGGATTTTTTAATAAAAAGGGCAGCGCCACCGCCCACACCTTCCGGTCGATCATCGCGGAGACAGGAGTACCCTCCCACTTTAAAGTGGGTGGATGGAGTAAACCATGTCTCCGAGATAGCAGCCACAGAAATGAGGTTTGAATTTAATAGGTTAAGGAGGTTCGATTTGTTAGAAATAGCACTTCGGCTATTCCACTGAAGAATTCTGACATCTTGAAGAGTCATTTTGAATAAATGATTTTAATGTGGAAATAATAGAAGCAGCGTTGGACGGTAGATTAGTTTGAGAAGAAATTAGGTCAATTAGAAGCATAATCAGAGTTTGAATAAATGAAGAATTATCTTGGGAGAGTTTTTCAGAAAGATTTTGATGGTTCATGGAGGACAGATTATAATTGTTTGCGCACCCATTTGTGGCATTTGAAAGAGGTAAACCATTGGGATTTAAGAGTAGTGAGTTATGTTGTTGCTGATCGTATCCAGGAGTCGGTTTAGAAATAGGATTTTTGTATGTGAATTTAGTTGAACGAGAAGTTGTTGTTGAGGAGGAGGGGAGAGGGTTGGATGAAGAAGTGCTAGATAAAACCTCAGCAAATGATTTTTTGACAGGCGGGAATAGTTTAGAAGCCTGCAAAAAAGACAAGTTCTGAGAGGCCATAGAAATTTTAATATTTTTTTGGCGAAATTGTTCTGGGCAACTAGAGTTGATGGCGGAATGAGCGCCTGAGCAGTTGAAACATTTAGTAGAGGAGAGAGAAGAACATTGGTCAGCCGTGTGGTTTTCTCCACATTTGAAACATCTGGGAGGCGATCTGCATGCAGCTTTGGTATGACCAAAACGGCAGCAATTATAACATTGAGTGGTGGGATAAGTATACATTTCAACCGGTAGAGAATTGAAAAATAAATAAATATGGGAGGGAAGGGATTGTCCTTCGAAGGTGATGACCACAGATTGGGAGGGCTTCCAGGAAACGATGCCTTCAGAGGAGTCCTTGTAATTAAGTCTCCTTGCTTTTATAGGATTGCCGATATGTTGGGGGGTTGAGAGTGAAGACAGAATTTCTGCAATGGACAGATCGGTCGAGATACCTCTGACCAGGCCCATTCGAGTGACATTGAAAGTTGGGATATAGGCCTTGAATTTTGAATTTGAAGAAATGAATATATTTTTGATGAAGTTGTTGGCGGCTGAACCAGTAAGAAATTCGACAGAGATTCGAAAACGACCCTCGGCTTTTACACCTCCAGGTTTAATTGATAAGTTCTTGCTATTTGATAGGAATTTACCAAATTCAAGAGGGTGAATGGTTTTGCCTTGCTCAGTTTTTTGAGCATACACTATGTAAGGGCCACAGGAATGAGGAGAATAAAAGTTTGTTGGAGGAGGTTGCGGAAGAGCTGGTGGAGACCGTGAAGTGGAAGGTGAGTCATTTTTTATTGGTAAAGAGGGATTAAACTTCCTTTTTTTGTAGAAGTCAGAATGACGGATTCACTGTCTGAAATTACTATATTTTCACCATCTGGGGGGACAGGAGGAGGATCTGGGGGCTTTTTAGGGTGTCCAGGAGGGTAATCCTCCTCCATTGCTTACAAAATTATGAAACAAAAATATGTATGGAAAGTGACAGAAGTAAAAAGTTTATAAATATCTGGAAATCAGCGACGAAAAGCGACTCCTGGAAGATCAGAGGGGAGAAGAATCCTCAAGGCACAATACACTACACTTATTTTGACCAGAAAACATAAAAATATTGGAAAAATTAATAAAAAACACGATTTTTAGTAGGAGCAAAACAAAATAACTGATGACAGCCAAATGTTCAAAATTCGAATCATTATTATATGTTACAAACGGGAAAATAAACATCATGTTGCTAACCTGCAGTGATGCATTGGAAATGCGTTTCCTCATCTTGAGTATTTTAATTATTGCTTCCTGGGTTCGTAAAATCCTCAATTGTACGATAGAATGATTGTCCTCAATTTGAGATCTCTCTGTGCTCAGTTGCAGGCGTCCAATCAAATTAATTTTGCCTCGTCTTTGCGGTTTACCATTTTTGACCAGCGCAAACTCTTGATTAACCCAAAACTGTGTATTTTCCGCAAAATCTTTAGGGCCCTGAGCGGCGGGTTCGTACAACAAAAGCTGTCTCTTCAGTTTAGGGAAAGCCACCAGAGACCAAAGAGTTCGGCGCAGCTCTGGATCGGGAAGTTCTGTCGCCAATCTCAAGTTCTCGTAAGTAACTCTTTCTTTAGGGCGCTGGTTCCAGGCAAACAACACGGCCATTTGGAACGTGGTTACATCCAGATCGAATCGTCCCACGGCATTTGCAAAAGTGACGGTGCCATTGCTCATGTGATGATACCATTGTAGTTTTCTACCGGAATGTTTCTTTTTGTAAAAGTCTTCCACCTCCGGGATGTAGTCTTCCAACTCGAGGGGCAAGCTAACAGACACACGGTCGGAGCCACGCGCCCATGCCCCGGCGTTGAGGATCTTGATGTTGATGGTGTCGTGACGAGATGTTTCGGCACGGAAATGAGCATTAAGATCTTCACTCACTTTCACATCTTGGAACATGCGAGCTAGTTTGTTGACATAGTCTGCTGGCATTCCGACTTCACGCAGCCATTCAACCATGTCTTCTTCTTTATCAGAGTCGGCGCTGCAATCTAATATAAGGCGGCGGGTGAGGTGAGCCTTGTGATAGCGCATGAACACATCCTTATTCTCTATGTATTTCAGCACCAGGAGCACGTCACGCAGACGAGCTTCAATTTGCTCACCTGTGAGACGCTTGCTAAGTGGGGTCCGTCGCAAAAGCATGTCGCAGTAGTTGGCTAACAGTTCGGGGCACTTGCTCTCGGGGGCCGCAGCTCTAGGGACCCGACCGGGCCCGCTGAGCTCCAGCCTGAACACTGTAGTATCATTCACAACGCGCTTGTACGCCTTGTCACGGGCAGTTAGGAAGCGAGGGTCGTCTTGGAAGGCGTCCCGCACCAGGGAGCTGAATCGACGGAACAGTTCCAAAAGACGTTCAACGTACTTTTCAGAGTCTTGCGTGACGAGATCGGCTGCGGCTACCATGTCGGCAAGGCCGGCGGAGAGGATGTGTGCTTCGAGATCGCGGAGCATGGGCTGAACACCTTCAGGGACACGGTCCAGAAGTCTGAACATGAGTTGCAGTCGAGCTGTCTCCCCGGCTCGTATGAGAGGCGCACACTCTGCCAACAGGGTGGGGAGGGGTCCGGCGAGGAGAACCTGCTCGCAACGTCGCACCAGAGCCCCCACACTCCCCGCTCCGGCTTCCAGATACCGAGCCGCCCGGGCTTCTTCCTCACGCAGCTTCTGTTCGGCGTAGCGCATATACGCCTGCACCCCATTGGCCTGCAGCTGTTCGCCCCCCTTGTGGCGGTAAAAGGCCTCCGTGGCCTGCATGTAAGCTGCTTCAAAGTTTTCCCTGTAAATCTGAAGTTTGTCTTCCGGGTTCGAACAAAGGTTGACTGTTGAGAAAATTATTTGTACATTAGATCAATGGTTTGGTTATCCCAAATAAGTAAAAAAAGTAACATAGGAAATTAATTTTATCCACAACACTGGCCTTCAAGAATGTGTATTTCATACTCATTAATTATTTATGTGAATTAAAGTGCGAATGAATAGTCAAATAATTGTGATTCACATCAAAAGTTACACATTCAACCAACTTAGAATAATTCATAAGGCGATTAAATATGTAAAAGGTTGGTGACAGATATAAATCCATAAAAGATATATAAATAACATTGGGGAAAGTATTTCATAATTTTTAAAATTTTTCTTCATTGTTTTGACGGTTACATAATTAGTGGATTTTTCGACAACCATGCTAGACACGACATGCCCGTGTTACGATAGTCGATTAGATAACTGATTAGAATTGAGGAAACAATGTTCAACTTTAGGGCTTAGAAAGTTTTGCAAAAATTACCGTATGACTCCCTAACTCCTATGACAAGCTGCGAATCAAATGCTTCACCATTCCTTTCAGCGTGAACTAACTTCATGGCGGAGTCTTGTAGGCGTTGCTTTATGTCATGGAATATGCTCTGGTTCCAAGAATCGAGCATGAGCTTCCTTACAATGCTCTCTTCCGTATTTGCGGTGCCTTTCTTGTGAGTTCCAAAGCTGAGACCGCTGCCTGGCGTTTTGTTCAACAGTGCTGTCTCTAACTGCCTGAACGGTGTCGGTAAATAATTGCACTGTGTAAAGAATTTCCTCCATTCTGTTATGTATGCTTTAAGCAGGGCCTGTTCTTCACACTGTGCTAGGACGCGAGCCTGGGCCTGTTTAATGAAGGCAACAATGTCCTCCTGCAGCGCATCTCTCACCTTGACAGGTCCCTTATCATCCCACAGACAAACTAGGTGAACGGAATAAAACAGATCCTGCCATTCGGGCTGCGTTACAGGCTCTTGCTGTAGAACTTTTAATACGATGGGGCGCATAGACGGCCATTTATCCTCGAAAAACAATTGCCCCTTATCCTGTAAACAGAATGAGATCAATACAACTTAACCTATAACATGATATCCCATTTACTTTGAATAACTTTATCCAGGGATATACCTTCAACATTGCTATGATAACCGCATACGGGTAATTCTATTTTAATATAAGATCATCCAACAAGTGAAAACAAAATGTTTACTGTCAAATATAACGGACATTTCACTTTCCTAAAATACCGAGATTGGCAACGACGTCAAATCAACATTTTTTATCTGTGGCTTTTGATTCTCCTTTTTTAATTGTTTTTTTTTATGGCTCCACTTCATTTACGTCCCCAACCAGACGAAAGAGCATACATAAACCAAACCACACACACACAATAAACCTGAATAAACCAAACCACTCATGAGAGAGAATCATGGGGTAGAGAATTTTGGTTGCGGGAGCAGTACGGGCAACATTTCGCACCTGTCAGATGCCTCATAGCTCATAGAAAAAGTTGAAAGGTCGCAGTCGCAGTATCGTCTATGGTCCTTTTAAAATAAACCTGAAAATGGCGACCTCCGAGAGTCGCGGCGTTAGCGTCTCCCAAGCAAATTTGCATCAGCAGGATTTATCGAAATTAGTGAGTACTTTGTTTGAAAATGCGTAAATAATTCAACTTATCCAACGAATACCTTATCCGGGTAGTACACAGCTAGGGAAAGTGAATTAACACGTGGCGGTCCATAGGGTTATGTTCGCCCATCAAATCGGATCTTTTAAAATATGTGATTACACGTAGATTTTGAGACACGATGGTTAACGCCGTTAATTTCTCGAATTTTTGAATGAATTTTTGCTGCTATCATATCGTGATTTGTGTTTAATAATATTGCTGACGCAACGCTGTCATTATTTTGTGGTTATTTATTTTACAACGGTTGGCGGTGGACCAGAATTAAAATATGCAAATGCTTAACAATCGAGACCAGCCATACGTTTCAATAAAAATGCATTGGTTGTTTATCAACAAATGACACCGCTTTACGACAGACAACAATGTTTCCAGCTTGCTGTTATAACACAATTTCATTGGTGTACCTGGCATTTGTCTCCCAAGTTATCAAGTCAATGATTTTAAAACATAAAACAGCCAAATGAAATAGCTACCATTATCTTTTTATATTTTTCTGTGTCTTGTTCTCTTTCATATTTTCGTTTAGATTATTAGTGTTATTTTCGTCAATGAAATAAGAAGTGCTTTTTATGATTTTTAACTGATAAGATTCAATCTTAGCCTCTTGAAATCCAGCGTATCCAGGATAAGTTAAAACAAATATTTCTCTGAATATATCTAGCTGCTCTGGGAAACTATGGTAGATTACATATTATTTTTATAAATATATAAACACATCTGGTAAGGTGGTACAATTTACAAAAACATAATTTTGCAAAAAAACAAGTATCGTAAGACGAAAATAGAATTAGATAATGCATGGCGAAAATTTTAATGTTAATGACATTTTGACGGAAGAGTTAATAACATTTTGAACTTGTGTAAAATTTACCCCCTTGCATTTAATTTTTTGTACTGAAAAATTCCTCTGTTGATATGTACAACTTTACCTAATCAGCGTTAATGTATATTTGTCTAGGATGTGAGTAAGCTGACTGCCGTGTCTCCCGAAGTAATCTCCCGGCAAGCCACCATCAACATTGGAACAATTGGCCATGTAGCCCATGGAAAGTCCACTGTTGTGAAGGCCATTTCTGGCGTGCAGACCGTTCGATTCAAGAACGAGCTGGAGAGGAACATTACAATTAAATTAGGTACGCAGATGTGACATATTTTCCTCCTTGACTTTCATGCACTCCTGATCCTATTCCGTATTGTTGAATTTAATTTTTTTAATGTGAAAACCTCAAGAGTCCCAACCGCCTGGATCCAGTGAGACTGGCATCCCCAATTGGGGTATTTTGGGAGGCTGAAGATAGTGGGGAGAGGAATGAGATAGGGAAGAAAAAGTTGGGGAAGTTCCTGGTTATTCAGATCTGGTCAAACTAAATAAAGCCATTTCAAGCAATGTTTCAATTCTGAATGGTTGTCTTACACCAGAATATCTTCCACTTATATTATTTGAAATGATTAAATTGAGAAATAGCACAAATCAATTCAATAAAATTTACTTGCGCACTCTGTGATTTGAACCTGCGACGTAATAGCTAGTAATAAAACGTGTAGTTCCGTAAATAATCTATGAAAAGAGATCTTTTACATACACCATTTTGATATAATATTTGGAGGATTGCACTACATTTTTTTCCAAGGCTCTAATCCTACTATGTACTAACTTTGGTAATGTCTATTGAAATTCCAGAATTGTGATTTTATATTTATATTTAGTTATTATGTGTGTTTATTGTTTTAAGTGCCGAGAGTGACGTTTGTAATTCATCTTTATTTTCGTTTTTATCAAAAATAACATTTATTTATAATGTGTCAGTGAAGTTTATATAGAGTAGTTTCACCATTATTAGATCCCCGGGTATAGGATGGTTCATATTAAACTAACTCAAAAATATATTAATTCATTCGAGGGTACATAGTGGTCCAGATGCAAAACGGCTGTGTTAATGCGAAATAGCCGCTCTCCTGGTTAAGTGGTCAGAATATTTTTCAATATTTTTATATAAGTAAATAATATTTTCTCATCAAGTTTCTTTGAACAAACATTTTAATTAAAATTTTAATGGAGTATAAGTTTTTGAAATGTTAGTCACATTAGTAATAACTTATTTTATTTGTCATTGTGAAGGAACACCACGTCCAAGTATTGCCATGATAACAATTGATGAAAAAATATAACTTCGCAAACTCCCTATAGCTTTGGTCAAAATGTGGCTCTTTGGATAAGATTTTGAACACGTGCACTGCTGTCCACTATCGTCCAACCAATGATGTAGCTCGAACAGACTTACATATGGGTTTATAAAACACGGCCTCCGTAAAAGTGTTATTAAAGGATCATATAATGGTGAAACTACTCTTACTATGAACAGTGTTGTTTAATCTGGAACATTTATCGGTTGCATTCTTGCACATCACAGTCAATAATATAAATTTGAGGTTAAATACTATCATTATTACCCAAATATGGTGCTACATTTTTAATCTTACGAAATCTTGATTTGTCGTTGGATAAATTATGTTTCTATTCTAATAATCTATATAAAAGTGTTTGTATTGATCGGGTCGGTGGGAAATATAACCGGTAAAACTTGACGCAAATTTGTTGGGAATTTCAAATTAGACTTGAAGCACTACATTACAATAATGATTTGATAATTTTTACCTCATATTTATATAAAGACGTGGTTGTTGCAGAGAAACTGTCAGAAGCAGTTATAAGCAAATACTCTCGGATGGAAAACCGGCGGACCTATAAAAGAAAAGCCAGTCCAGATAAGAATCCAAAAAAATCCAAGCGTGTAGAGAAAGAAGAATATATTGTAGAAGCAATAAGAGACCTACAAGCTGTGGCTGGACATCCACTATTCTTTATCAAATGGAAAGGCTGGCCGGAAAACAGTAATACTTGGGAACCCGCAGCCAACCTGCAGAATTGTCCCATCTTGCTGCAGCACTTCCTCGATGAGTTAGCAGAGAAGCAGAGAGAGAGACTACAAGAGGTGAAGGAGCAGCTGATTGGAGGCGGGCTTCTGGAGCGTACCAAGTTGGAAGCTCTATGGAGCTTGTGCGGTCACACCAAGTGCAAGCCTGGCTCCTGTTTAACCCTGTTGCTGTGCCTGTGCACGTTGCCTCCTGAGGAAGAGGCCTGGAAGCCTCTCCTGGAGGAGGCTGCTCGCTCCGCCCTGCAGGAACAGGAACTTTCCGAGACTCGTCAGCGTCAACTCAGCTCCCTGCGAGAATGGGAGGCGCACATCAACTCTGTAGATCCCGACGCCAAGTTAACAATCACCAATGATGTCGATCTTGAAGGTCCACCGCCAAACTTTACTTATGTTAACCAAAATGTACCGCAAGAAGGAATAGTGATACCGGAAGATCCACCGATGGGATGTTCGTGCACTTCCTGCAATGTCAGGTCCCAGTGCTCTTGCGCTTCAGAAGGTGGACTTTTTGCGTACAACTGCAAGAGAAGGCTACGTGTAGCCGTGGGGACTCCGATTTATGAGTGCAATAAGTTGTGTAAATGTCCCCCCGATTGTACCAATCGCCTTGTGCAGAGTGGGCGCACTGTTCGCTTGCGAATTTTCCGTACCGCGTCAGGGTGTGGCTGGGGAGTACGGGCGGGTCAGCGCATCCCTGAAGGACACTTTGTGTGCCAGTACGTGGGGGAGATCATCAACTGCGACGAGGCGGAGCGCCGAGCCAGGAAAGATCCCGAAGCACCCACTTATCTTTTTGACCTAGATTTCAACAGTGAAGACTCGATGTATACTGTGGACGCCGCCGCTATGGGAAATGTCTCCCATTTCATCAACCATTCGTGCGAGCCCAACCTCGGGGTGTGGGCCGTCTGGGGGAATTGTCTGGACCCTAACCTCCCCATGCTGGCCTTGTTTGCAATCAGAGAAATTGCTTTGGGAGAAGAAATATCTTTTGACTATGCTCAGACGACCCCCAATACTGACGGGTCACCAGATAATGTGCCAGCCGAGGGTGAGCCTTTGACAGTGGAGGATCTGCCCCAGCTGACAAATGGGGAACCAAAAGGAATGTTGACTCCGACTAAGGTGTGTCCCCCCCGCCCTGAAGTATTGCGATCTCCTCTCAAGTTGAGAACGGACCTTTCTAGTATTAATGGTATCTCTGAACGAGTTCGTCCTGTATGCAAGTGTGGTGCCAAGACGTGCAGAAAGTATCTTTTTTGATATTTAATATTGCTTCGGTGTTCATTATTTTATGAATAGATAAAAATATATTTTAATTTCTAATGTTACTTTTGAGTGTTTGTATTGTAATTGTCATTAAAACAAAATAATATGGTACCACGAATAAGAGATAGAATTAAAAGTTGGCAACTTGTAATATAAGTATGTAAGAAAATAAAAAAAAGAGTTACTTTATTCAGAAATACTCGAAAAACAAGAAAAATTAAAAAACCTCAACCAAATTCTTGTAATTTTCAAAATTTTTTTTTTATTAATTTCATTAAATAAATCTTATACCTATACAGAAACCTTAAAAGCGCACGGAAAATTAAAAAAAAAAAACTTCATCAATTCAAATTAATATCTTATAAAAAAAAATCCCAGAACTTTCAATCATGCACCTAGTATTCCCAGGCAAAGTTCGCATCCGCATCATTACGGAGCTTCCTTCAAAGGGAACTTCAGTTGTAACTTGCTTCTTATAATAATGAGTGACAGGGACCATTCTTCTATAATTGATGGAATCTTTACATTATAATATATTTATATTAATAATGTAGTGTCAATAAGTGCCTACATAGATTGTACAGATACATGATTATTTTATTTGTATGCATACATTGATAAATATGTGGAATCGAAATAAAAACACGAGTTAGTGCAAGCTTTTTTATATATTTGCATTTATTTATTAGTTCCGTCGTAAATATGTGCAAATAAATAAAAATGTATGGAGATTAAGTTTTATTAGTTACATTTTACAAATAATAAAATGCATACATTGATAAATATGTGGAATCGAAATACAAACACGAGTTAGTGCAAGCTTTTTTATTTATTTTCATTTATTTATTTGTTCCGTCGTAAATATGTGCAAACAAATAAAAATGTATCGAGATTAAGTTTTATTAGTTACATTTTACAAATAATAAACAAAAATTTTGTTGAATAACATTTTCACAAAAAAAGAAAACGTAATATATATTTTTTTAAATGTTCTAATATTTCCTATATTCAAAATTGGGTGCTTCCCATTTCATTATGTTGACATTTCAATTTTGAATTGGAAGTGTTACAAATCTAGAAATAAATCACCCCGGACAGGAACTTATATAAATTTTAGAACTTTATAATGAAAATATCATATTATTTTATGGCAAAATTGTTAACAAATAAATATGTATTAAATATTAAATGTGGCCTCATCCTGTGCGAATTTTTATTACTATTTTGTGCGTTTTATAAAATAAAGCATTTTTTTTGCTTGCTCTTATATCTTGCAAAACCGTTGGTTATACTATTCGAAAGAAACGTACATTCTCAAAATGTCTATAGAAATATGATCAAAAACATTCAACATTCTAGTAGCTTCTGTCTTTTTTGTTTTCATTTCATTCAAACAGACGATTTTTATGAACAGCTTTTAGGACGATTGTCGATGACATGCATACGATCTCTTCCTGGGACTTAGTGTACATGGGGTAGTTAAAACCTAAAAAATGCTTTTATAATAATATTTGTACAAATTGTTAAGACTTTAGATTAATTCTATAAATTATCCAATTATATTTCTTATTACATACATACCGTTATGAATATATATTGTGTTCACAAGTGCTTCAAACATAATGTAGACCTTACACTTCCAAATGAGCACACAAATGCTCTTCTGTTTATTGCTTAGTTAACACATTGTGATCGGGCAGTTTTCGGCCGCGTATCGTGCTGGTAACGGGTGATTTTTCGCGTAATTTCGCGCTAACGTAGACCTCTAGAAAAATTGCGATAACTTCAAAAATATTTGTTTGATTTCAATAATTCTTTTTGCAAATTATTTATTTTAATTCATTTTATTTTATTATATTTAGAAATGTATTCTTTATCGTTAAACTAGTGCAGAATTTCACATAAAGCAGGAAAGTTATGAAAAAATTTATATTTACACTACCTCGGTACCTACCGTACACCCCATCTATTGTTCTCAAAAGGTTTTTACCTGCATGGCTACAACCCTACAGAGGCTATATAGCGAAAACTCAAGTATATTGGAACCCGCATTTTAACGTGACCCGCGCTCCACTAACAATCTATCAAAAACGTATAAATACGTGTTCCGCTCTCTAGCATTAATTTGCTAAACACGTATTAATACGTGATCAGATTACAATGTGTTAAGTTTACAGTTGTTAGTATATTGCAATTAATGTTATTACGGGCAAGGGTTCAATTATGTCTTCAATGTGTTCCTCATGACTGCATAAGGTAAATTAGTAAGTTGTGTCTACAATGACAAAAAATATCATTAGATTGACAAATTTGAAGTTGTGCATCCCCCTAAGTATCTAAAAGCAAGTGCTCTTATTAGTAACATAAATTTTTTTACTTATTTATATGTATACTTATTGACGCTGGAAAGGATAAATGGTTGATATTTACAACAAACCATAGTTGCTCATTAACCCGTAGGGGATGGCAAGAAATTTCGATAAATAACACTATTCTTAATTCCAACGCACAGACAATACCATACTTGATACAGTGACATTTTTATATTTATCTTTAACTATCAAACTTGCCTCTATTTTATGGTATTTTGAACCAAAATGCTCCTAGCATACTAAAATATATTTTATTCACTTGGCAAAGGAAATAATGTATGGTAATATTATTCTAACTTGTCGTTTCGTCACTTGCAAACACATTTATTTTACCTTTGAAAAAGCACATAATTCCATGTCAAATGTCAATTCTGATTTTCAAATCATGATGCTGTATTTATGGGTACATAGGAAGGCCTCATATTATTTTTGTTGTGAATTAAGAAAGAAATAAATTGTTTCTCCCTGCATGTCCTTTCCCATGCGTCCCATTCCTCTCCCGCATGCCCCTTCCCCTCTAACATTTCCCTTCCACCTTCGCCGCCTTCCCTCTCCCCTCTCCTGCTCCCCGGTTGTACCAACCCCCCTCCCGCGTTCTATATATTCAATCCCAGTACGTTCAGTTTTCAAACAGCTCGCGTTCCACCTATTAAAATTTTTTTTTTCAAATTCTCATTTTTCATATATTACAAATACAATTAATTTTTGTATATTATAAGAACAATCATTCAAATTTGGTATCTATAACCTATTTAAAACATCTATAATTCTTGATTCGACTCAAAGTGTTATTTCAAATAATTTCATTAATTGAAAGAGTTTCGAAAATTGAATTTTGAACTAACAATCGATGGTTTGCAAAACGTCATTATCAGATTGTGACATTTTTGACAGTTTTGTAAGAGATTTTGTAATGGTTAAAAAAACTTTTCAGATGTATTGTCATGTGGTTATAATAATCTAGAAACCTTTGCGAAGACGGAAAGAAGGTGTTTTGAAAGTTTCAAACATTTCATATGCATAATATAGCATTATGTAGACATTTCTAACTCATAAATCCCCAAGCAAACATATTTTGATTTTTATATATTATATATATATATATATATAAAAATATAAGGAAAAAAAAATACAGACATCCTGTAAAGACAATAAATTATTGTTAAAAAATAGTTATAAGAAAGAATTCAGCGTAGTGGAGATACATTTAATTATATATATAAAGCTTTAAAAAATATTCTTGTATTTCTCAATAATTATATTATATATTTTTTACAACATTAGAGAGGAAAGAACATTTCTCTGAATATAAGTATCTATCCTGGGAAAACTATTTAGGTTGGATGTGTAAATTTTCATAAAAAATATATTAACACAATATCTGATAAGAGATAATAATTCACAAACACAATTTTCCAAATACAAGTCAGTTATTGAGAAAATAGTGTCAGTCAGCGCTCGGCGGGCCACTCGGCGTGTTACCTTGGCATTCTGAGGAAGTTAAGGCTAAGTGGTTATATATTTGTTTTAAATGATTGTATTTTATTGAGTTATGAAATTTTTCTAATGTTAAAAAAATTTTGTGATATTGATACCGATTATTATATGCGAAATTAAATTAAAAAGTGAACATTTTATAGGAAGGTATAAGTCGGGGGTTTGCTGAATAATAAATCAAATAAATAAATTGACAATAAATCACAACTCTTTTTCTTAAATACCTTTATTCTATCTATCCATCAATCTATCTAATATAACAAAGAGTATCCGTGGCGGACGGGCACTGTAAAAATATGTCTTTTATCTGTACAAAATGAAAGTGTTTTGAAGTGTAAGTAAAGCATTTGAATTATTGTAATCATAGTGTTACTATATTAGTAATGTTTTTATATTTTCTTCACAAGGAGAATTTTTATATGTAGTCAAGTCAGTAAGGAAGCCAAAATGTAAGTAGTGCAGAAATGTTACTAATACAGAATGGATTTGTAAACCTGAAAGTTAATTGTGTAATTTCCAGATTAAATTAAGTTTTGAATTTGCCTGACATTCAATTTTGATACAATTCATCTTTATTCTTTCTGAATAAACTGAATGCATTTAGTATTCAAGAATATGTAATAGAGAATCAAATGGTAGTAATTATTTAGCCAAATTGTAATCCATTTGTAATATTTATATGGCTGAATGGTTGGCAGAGTAGTAGACTGTTTAATGATGCGGTTTTGTCCATGAATGAGTAGTTACTTTTAGTGGTCTTATGATCTGCTAAATTACAATGCAAAATAATCAAATTACAATTATGATTGGGGCCTATACGCTTCCTTGGGCTATACTATACCAAATGACACAAATAGGGTTACCCTGCCTGGTGACTTGTTCTTGAGTTCATCAATGTTCACTTCTTCCTCTCCCCAAAAAGACCCTCCACCCAAAAATCCCCAAAGATGAGGTAGGCTCTGAGAGACCAAAAAGACCCTCCACCCAAAAATCCCCAAAGATGAGGTAGGCCCTGAGACCAAAAAGACCCTCCACCCAAAAATCCCCAAAGATGAGGTAGGCCCTGAGAGACCAAAAAGACCCTCCACCCAAAAATCCCCAAAGATGAGGTAGGCCCTGAGGGTTGTTTTTAGGGCCTCCTGTGTAGAGTTCATGTAAAATAAAAGAAAGACAAATACCTACATCATAAAACAAATTTTTGTTATGTCAAAATTAAAATTAAATTGAATCCAAATGTTCTCATTCTCACTCTGCATCAATTAAAAACATTCTCATTCTCACACTGTATCTAAATTCAAAACCTACTCATTCTCACTTTGTATCTTAATTCAAAACATTCTCATTCCCACTCCTTAATTTTAATTCAAAATGTTCTCATTATATATTTGTATCTTAATTCAAAACATTCTCATTCTAACACTGTATCTAAATTCTACTCATTCTCACTTTGTATCTTAATTCAAAATGTTTTCATTCCCATTTTGTAATTTTTATTCAAAATGTTCTCATTCTCACTATATCTTAATTCTAAACGTCCTCATTCTCACTTTGTATCTTAATTCAAAATGTTTTTATTCCAGGTTATGCCAATGCCAAGATCTACAAGTGTGACAATCCGTCATGTCCACGGCCGGCGTCCTACACGTCGGGTGGCTCCGGCCGGGAGGACCGCCTGCCATGCCTCCGACCCGCCTGCAGCGGTCGCTTCTGTCTTGTCCGCCACGTTTCCTTTGTGGACTGCCCCGGTCACGACATCCTCATGGCCACCATGTTGAACGGAGCCGCTGTCATGGATGCTGCTCTGCTGCTCATTGCAGGTATTGTAATAATCTACGTACATTGATTCTTTTTCTATTAGTACCTTTTGTACACAGAGTTCTGTGCGGGACGTGCCGCGCGCCACTTCAGGTCGCCGCGCAAAAAAGTAAAGACCGAAAGTAAGATCACGGTTTACAGCGCAGTTCACTGTGAGACTTTTCTGCTCGGCGGCCTGAAGTGGAGTGGGGTACATCCCGTTCCAAACTCTGTGTGTAAAGGGTACTATTGGAGGTTGGCTATTGTTGTTCTCTGCTGCCCAGAACAATTCCCACAGATTTGCACTCGTACCACTCAAGTATGAAGAGTAAAGTGCAGCATCTAGCTCTTGTTTGTCTTCCATCAATCTTCCCCTGGATTATCAATTGGGCTGTTTTATATTTTTATACGTCCAAGATATTGCAGTTTTCTTTTATAGCTGGCGTAATGGCTTTTATAGCTGGCATAATATAGCTTTTCATAATTCTTTTAGCCATTCGACGGAGATCTATTTAAATTGGTTACCTAAATTATTTAAATTTTTAGGGTATTTAAAGGGTTATTTGGTTAGGGTATTTTGAGGATGCCTCTATGTAAATAGACTGAATGCCGTTGGCGCTAACAAAAAACTGTCCAGCGAAGCTAGCAGTCCACAATGGAGTGCTGGTGTATGGCAGTGAGGCATGGAACTGGCAGAGGAAGGATGAAAGTAGACTGATTGTTGTAGAAATGAGATCCCTGAAGTGTGTGCGTGGTAAAACCATGTAAGATCGTGTGAGAAATGCGGATATCGCAAAGAATGCAAGGCTGATGAGTAAGATTGAGAAAGGGACCCTCCGAAGGTTTTGACATGTAGAGCAAATGAATGAAGAAAGGAGTACTAAATACAAAGCCAGTATAGAAACTTTGGTGGTGAGGGGCGTTACTACTAGCTCAAATAATAGAACCATATCCTACTAAAGTATCCTGCTTTGAGACGCTAGCTTACTAGCTTCCTCTCTAGTTAAAAACATGTTTTGTCTACATGTGGCTAGAGTTACTAGGTTACTAGCAATAGCTTGCTATCCTGGCTTGAAATACTGCCTTGCGTGCACCAAGCATTAGGGGCGGGAGGTCTCTTGGCTGACGAGTGAATTTTTTTGTTTGTATTTGAAAAAAAAAAAAAGGTAAAGAAATTTATAAAAAAACAATATCAAAGGTAACCGGAAACCAAAATCCCATTTACATTTTTTTACTCTAAATAAGCTCAAGAGTCTTTGATTAATCCCTACGAGATGAGTAACATTTAGTAAGTCCGCACCTTCTACAATATCAACTTTTTAAATTTTGTATTTTTATTGACAGCAATGAATTACATTAAAAACATGTTAAACTTAGTTCTACGTACTACACATTGCAGTGCACCTTCAAGGTAGTCATAGTTTCACTGAACTGCAAATGTAGCTAGCTGCACTACAGGGATTAATGTTTATCAGATGCATTCCTTAATACGCTGTATGTATCCACATTTCAAAGGCTTCTATGCTTGTTTCAGTGTTCAGTTTAAAATGATATTTTTTTTTAAATTGTAACTTGTAGTACCAACCTTCTTACAATGCACAACTCTTGCTAAAGAGGAATTAATATTCTTGCTCCACCCTTCTTGACTGCCAGCCCTATGTATTTATAATCCACTGGGCTATAAGGATCACCTATTATTTAAAATGTGGGTTTACAGATCTTCCAGCAAATCCCATATTTAAAAAAAAAAATATTGTGATGCTTGTCACAGACCCATAATCTAAAAATTATATTATTTAAACCAAGGGAATTCATTTTTGTCTAAATTCTAAATACTTACTAGCAGTGGTGACTCGTGACTGTTGGGTATGCTAGAGTGCTTATACAGGGGGGGCCACAAAGTTTTGCGGATTTGAAAAAAATCACAATAAAAAAGCTAATGGTCGTATTGACATAAAAAAACATTTATTAGAATAAAAAACATGGGAATATTTTTTTAAATTAAATCATCAATGTGTGACCCATCTCGACGCAAACACTCGTCGAACCTGGAGTGCAAATTTGCAACAACTCTCTTGCACATTGCGCAGCAATGCAATTTGAATGGCAGCCATTTTTTGGATGATGATTTCTTTCAATTGGGTAATTGATGTTGGCTTTCCTATGTATAGGTCTATTTTTCAAGTATCCACATAGAAATACGTCAAGGGGAGTTAAGTCTGGACTCCTGGGAGGCCAAGAATATCCCCTCGGCGCGATATCACTTTTCCCGGGAACATCTCGTTTACAACTGCCGTGTTGAAACCATGTCCTAGTTATAACCTTCAAATTGATGCAGATGCGGACAGAAAAAATCACGTGTACCGGTCTGAATTCACGGTCACAGATTCTCCTTGCTGGTTTTCAAAGAAATAAGGACCGATCACTCCTGGGATGAAATTGCTGCCCAAACTGTGAATTTTGGTGAATGTAGGGTCTTTTGATGTTTTGATTTTGAATGTTCTGCTGCCCAGTAAGGACAATTTTGTTTGTTTACATGCCCATTTAGATGAAAATGGGCTTTGTCCAAAAACAATGTGTTGTTTAGACTTTGAAAGCATTCCAACATTGTTACGACAAAAGCACAATGTAAATTTTGATCATTCTTTTCAATTCTTGAACCAATTGAATCTTGTACGAGTGCAATTTAAGATCTTCTTTCAAAATGCGACGTAAAGATCTTCGTGGTACTGCAAGCTGAGCTGATCTCTTTCGAGTTGGTAGTCCAGAATCTTTTTGTACTGAACTGCTAACAACACTGACTGTTTCTAACATTCTTGTTGACCTCGGGTGCCCCGTTGGCATCCGATTTACAGTTGATCCGGTAGCCTTGAAATTTCTAACCCAAAAACTAACTAAAATTTTGCTGGGACTTAGATTATGTAATCCATACTCAGCACAATAAACGCCGAATAATAATGCAAGAATCACTGTTTTTAAATGATGTTCAAAAAATGTTTTACACAAAATGCATGCTGTTCTCACGTGAAGTGCTCCATTGTGACTGAATTTCCGTGAACCGAGCTACTGATCCCCACCATCCGTGTCCCCGTCTGCAGCGCCATTTAACCACAATAATGTTTTGAAATTCGTAAATCTTTATGGTCTACCCTACCCTGTATTTAAAAAATGGCTTTATTTATGTTGTAGTAAGCGAAAATTTTATTTTTGAAAATCAGTTTTTTGTATGAAGATTTTCAGGGACCCTGTGCGGCGCACTGCCTTAACTAAAATTAAATTAACCTAAACTAAACTAAACCTAAACTAAAATTTCCTGAAAGTTTTCATAGAAAAAATCAATTTTCATAAAAAAAAAAAATTTTGGCCATAACAACATCATTAATGCTGTTTTTTTTTTTTAAATATTAGCATTCTTGTACACCCAAAAGTCAAGAGCCGCCACTACCAGTATGTTGCATGCCCTGTTTATTATATACAGACGTAATAAAACTAATGAATTGATGTTTCCAGGTAATGAGTCATGTCCACAGCCCCAGACCAGCGAGCACTTGGCTGCTATAGAGATCATGAAGTTGAAGCACATTCTAATCCTTCAGAACAAAATTGACTTAGTGAAGGAAGGACAAGCTAAAGAGCAGCAAGAGCAGATCCTCAAGTTCGTCCAGGGAACCGTGGCCGAGGGAGCCCCCATTATCCCCATCTCGGCCCAGCTCAAGTACAACATTGAGGTGCTCTGCGAGTATATCACAAAGAAGATTCCCATTCCCCTGCGTGACTTCACCTCCCCTCCGAGGATGATTGTCATCAGGTCCTTCGACGTCAACAAGCCGGGCTGCGAAGTGGCGGAGCTCAAGGGAGGTGTTGCTGGTGGCTCTATCCTGCAAGGAGTACTCCGTCTGGGAATGGAAGTGGAAGTACGCCCAGGTCTTGTCAGCAAAGACTCAGAAGGAAAGCTGGCGTGCCGGCCTATTCGCTCGCGTATCGTGTCACTATACACCGAACAGAACGAACTCCAGTTTGCCGTGCCTGGAGGTCTGATCGGTGTTGGAACTCTTATTGAGCCGACGTTGTGTCGTGCCGATCGTCTGGTGGGACAAGTGCTGGGCGCCGTGGGTGCTCTGCCCGCCATCTTCGTTGTGCTTGAGGTGTCGTATCACTTGCTGAAGCGACTTTTGGGAGTGCGCACGGAGGGAGACAAGAAGGCAGCCAAGGTGCAGAAGCTGGCCAAGAACGAGGTGTTGCTGGTCAACATCGGCTCCCTGAGCACCGGAGGGAGGGTGGTGGCTACCAAGGCTGATTTGGCTAAGATCGCTCTCACCAGCCCCGTGTGTACAGAAGTAGGAGAGAAGATTGCCCTCAGCAGACGTGTTGAGAAACATTGGAGGTAATATGCCTGTTTGTTATAATATCTGCTGTACCGCTTAATGGCGTATTTTGAAAACTTCCTAGTCATTATTATTATAAATATATGAGCAGACAATTGACTTACACCAAAAATAATCAATTTATATAAATGCATTTAATATCGATGATTGCGGACTTATTCTGCGTTTAAAAAGAACTTACCAAAATTCCTGTGAAATATTTAATAAAAAGTTCTATGATTAATTTTTTTATAAGAAAAACTCTCTTTTTATAACTTTTGAAGGCTATTCCCATCATTGTAATATATCATTGAAGACAAAGATAACTCTAATAATTTTTTCTAGGTTCGAGTTCCAGTTGCGACCATTATCTTTTTCTATTTTTCTGTGTCTTGTTCTCTTTCATATTTTCGTTTAGATTATTATTGTTATCTTCTTCTTCAACGATATATTACATTGGTGGGAATAACTTTCAAAAGTTATAAAAAGAGAGTTTTTCCTTTAAAAAATTGAATATTCACTTTGACTTTTATAAAAAGTCAATAGTTCCATATAAAAATAAAAATAAATCGGATATATTCATCCGAGAAGCTATCTAGGTTACAAACCAATTCTTAGAATGATTGTCTCCAGTAACAAAGGGTAGTTGCCTATAATACGGAAAAAAAAAACATTTGAAGATAATATTGTTAATTCTAAAAATTTGAAATATGAAATTGACTAATATAACGGTTTGACAGAAGGTGGCAATGGCGGAATTGGTGAACGCGCACCTCCCGGTTAGACAAGAGGTTCCGGGTTCGAGTCCCAGTTGCGACCATTATCTTTTTCTATTTTTCAGTGTCTTGTTCTCTTTCATATTTTCGTTTAGATTATTATTGTTATCTTCTTCTTCAAAGGTTCTATGATTCTTCATTTGTTGAATTTTGTATCATTCTTCCGGACATAATAATTTGTAATATAATTTATTTATAATCCATTTTCTTTTTGTTTTCCAGGTTGATTGGTTGGGGACAGATTAGGGGAGGAGAGACTATTGAACCGACCACTAACTAATCTGTGAACCGATTGTCTCCAGTTTTATGTAAAAACTTTTATATTGAAGTTATATATACAAGGTGTTATTTATAATAAACATTTTAATAAATGGCTACATTAGTTATTCCTCTAACCAATTATAATTGAATGGCAACAAGTTCTGGTCAACCCATGCAAAAATTTCTTTGTACTTTTATACCGTGGCACTTAAATCTAGGTAATTAAGTGAACCGATTACTTCTTTCTTTTTATTCTGCCATTAATATGACTTCCGATAATAAATTATTATCATTTCTCCTGTTACCAACTTTTTTCTCCTGGTCCCATGTAAGATGGTACATCAATTAAATATTATTTATATGTCCAATTTTTATTGTATATTTGCTTCTTTTTATATGACAATGTCAAGAAACAAAATAACAGAGCAATAGATGTATGCATAAATAAATTTTTCTTTGATAACGGAGTATTTTTAATAAGAAATTCATATGAGTTTCTTCCCCAGCTTTATTCAGAGACAGAAGCACAAAGCAGGGTGACTGGCGCTTGACGTGAAAATATTAATTAATTAATAAAATTTTCTAAGAAAGGTCTATTTACATGCGAAATATCCAACTGACACTTTTCCCCGCAAAAAAATATGTAGGTATAAAGTCTAGATATTACCCTCTCATTACTATTTACATATTTAAAATACACTAAAAAAGCATATTATAATAAGTGTAATATATTTTAAAACAAATTAGACATAATAACGCTGGTAAAAAATATCAATGGAAGATTATATATTTTTGCCAAAATACTTTTTCATAATTGTCTGGGAGTAAAGAGGTTAAGGAAAGTAAAGTTTGTTTTACATATATTTATAATCGTTGTGTTTTTTATTTGGTTTATTTATTTTTCTGCTTATGAAAAATATACTTACTAAAATGTAATTTTTGGAAACAAAAAACTTCAGAGAACACAAATTGCAATGCCAAAACACACATGCATTTTATTTTAAAGGATTTATTGTTGCACAATACTACATTTAGTTATGTCAAACATTTATGTATTTTTTATTACATATATGTAATACAGGGGGTATTTCACCAACCTCCTGTCAGCTTATCCATACGATAAGGAATATTAATTAATAAACAAATAAATACTCACAACAGGTAAAAAAACTCAGCTAACTTCTCCTATATATAGCCATAATTCATAGGTTCAAGTACCGAATAGTACTCAGACTTTTTAAATAAATAAATTGTGTTTAATTGATTGAAAATGTACGTTATCATATGGATAATCTATGAGGAGGAGGTGAAATACCCTGGAGTTTCACAGTTTCGATAGGAACATTTATTTATGACTTCACAATTTAACAGCTAAATTAACCCATGGTGCATGGGCGGTAAAAGGGTGTATTTTTCGTAATTATTCTCAAGCAAACGATGAATGGCATTTCTTTAATTAAAACTCGGTCAATGTATACATATAGAAGACTACAAATTTTTATACATGAATCTGAAGTACGGTTTGCTGTGTACGTCGCTTTCAACAGGACACTCCAACGAAATTGCTGCTCGGTGGTTGATAGCGATTAAACCATACGGTTCATCAGAAAAATAAAATAAAAATATATTTAGAAACTAGATATGTAGGTTTATGGCACCGCGAAGGGGAATTTTGATATCTAAAAAAAAAAATGGCAGACCAGCGAATTTTATTTCCAGTTTTTATGAAAAATTTTTATCATTCATAAAAACAAAGATAGAAGGGATCCTTTATAAAAAAATCCCTACGTGGTGGTGCCATAGAGACTGGATTTTCAAACAGTTAAAGACTTGGTGCATGCAAATCAGATGTACAGTTTTTTTAATACGTTGTAAACCAGGTTGAAAAAGCTTTCAAAGTTTTGCTGAAGGATAATTCAACATACAAACTGTTCCAAATGGTTTCACATAAAATCCTTTATCTCCATCAATTTTACGAATTTCTTTAAAACATTTGGTGAGAGCATTCTTAACAAATGCATCTTTCAGAAAATGAAATAAAAAAAAAATACAATTTTTTTTAACAGTGGGCTGGTGGCTTTACATTTGACCATTTTACGGTCAGTGGCTGAGTTGGCATCGCGTTTGGATCCCACCCGGGCGTCGCATGTTCTATTCCTCGGCTGGCTAAGTCCTCCATCGCTCCATCACGACACAAGCAACATTTTCCGCATACTGTAGTGGTAGGAGGAGATTTTCAAATATTGTTGGGTTATTCGTAACCTGGGTTTTCATTCTGAGTTGTTCGTCACCGTATTTGCATACCTTTCTTGGAAGAATAAGTTTTTAGACGACAAAACTATTCATTTGCATATGATTTAGTATTTTTTTTAGTCATTGGTATTTACAGGCGCAAACTAACAATTCATCTTAATACAAACTTGTAAAAAGGGTTTTTTTCTAAATAATTAAATTATCACCGTTTACGAACAAACATATTATGAATAATTTTATGTTTACCCTTAGGAAGTTATTCTTAAAATGGAAATAAATTTTAAAAAAATGGGATAGTAATTTATGAACAAACCTACAACCCACAAGGACAAATCATAATAGAGGTTACATGCATTGATGTCAGAAGAGATAGACTCGCACTTACATGAAATCTGGGTATCATTTCGAAGAGCTGGAAACAAAGCATGTGACAATCATTCTTCTGGAGAGTTCCAGCGTAGCTTGAATAAACGACAACATCATTCATTCATTGTCATTCAGTAAGGTGTTTGTAGCGCAATCCATTGTGGGACTTTTCTATGCATGGTCTCAGTGCGCGTTTATAACTGAGCCGTTTAATACTAACACATGGAGTTGCTTAGCGATATAAAATTACATATATATTTTTAGAGAATCATGGGTGTGACTTGTGTACTTTAATAAAATATGCAGATAATTTTTTCTTTTGCTTTCTGATTATTCCTCTGTGGTATTATACATTTTATTTGCTTAGATTCAATATTTATTTATTTTTTTACAGTAAAATTATTGTATCCTTAAGGATATATAATTTTTTTCAAAACCTATTAAAAAATACATATCAATTTATTCTTGCATAAAATTATGGCTGAACACTTAGGCGTATTATTTTAATTAAATTATATGTGTAATAATTCACGTTAATTAATTGTGTTGAGGTTGCGGACCCACTCCCGGCTAAGTTGTGTAACTAGAGGCAATAATGACACATATCTGGCAGTGGCGGTCCGTGAGTTTTCAGTTTGCTAGAGTGCTAAGATTGAAGTATATGACGTTATTGATGTTGTTGTAGCTGAAAATGAATTTGATTTTTTTTCAAAATTTCAACTTTTTGAATGAAAATACTGAAAATCTTGGTACAAAATATCGAAATTTTGAAAAAAATAAAATTCATTTTCAGCTACAACATCAATAAAGTCGTATTTTTCAATCTTAGCTCTCTAGCTCATTGAAAACTCACGGACCGCCACTGATACCTGGCTAAACAGATCTGGTCATTAAACACGACCAAAGTCATTTCAAGCAACCAGAGCGATACTTAAGAGTATCTACTACAACCTAGGCGCAAATAATAATGTACTCGCTGTGCATTATTTTATTTTAATTATTTATGTGTGAAATAGTTAACATAAAATAATTAAAATTAAAAAAGATTGTTGTGTTGCTTTTATGATAGGAGCTTTTGTGTGACAACCCTAAACATATTGACTGTCCCAAGAACAATGTCTGATGTGAGATTTTGTAGTTTTTGCAGTAGAGCTATTTAAAGTTCCGCTTCTGCATTTTTACTGTTTTTGAGATCAAGAAATATAGTGTTGTTTTGATATTTTGCATTTCATTTCATTCAAAATTCCGAAAATACAGTCTTTTAAATCAACAGAACGATTTTATATTTTTAGCAGATCTAACATTGTTCTTCGGGACCATCATTATGTACCTATCATGGATGTTCATTCAACCTGCAAATGTACGCTATGGCGGTAAGTAAATTATGATTCATTTTAAGGGTCTATTGTTTCTCTTGTCTCTGGCTACATAACTATTCTTCAAAGAAAGTTCTTCTCTTCATCGATACATCGTACTTAATAAAAAAAAAGTTTGCTTAGTTTTTCTCACATTTAACATGTAGTTAAACTGATTCTAATACAAAAGTACCCTTTACACATAGAGTTCGGAGCGGGATGTGCCCCGCGCCACTTCAGGCCGCCGCGCAGAAAAGTAAAGACCGAAAGTAAGATAACGGTTTACGGTGCAGTTCACTGTGAGACTTTTCTACGCGGCGGCTTGAAGTGGCGCGGGGCACGTCCCGCTCCGAACTCTGCGTGTAAAGGGTACTATTATGTATTGTAACTTAAGAATTATTGTGAATCTAGGGCGTGGCTGCAATCTGTTTTTCCTCATTGAGAGGCTCCTGCTCTTTAAGCATTGTCGGGGGCTCTGATTTCTTGAAGACCGCACAATAGAAAAGAGTTGTGATGGTAGATCCAAGAAGCGGTCCAACCCAGTAAACCTACAAATAATAAAATATTTAAATTACCCGTATGTATGAATCAGTAGTAATTTAGATTCATTGTAAATATCTTTTTAGTATGAATACAGTACAAGTGTCCCAACAGCTTCAGATTATTGGAGCCAATGGGATTATGACACCCCCAATGAGGAGCTCCTAATTTTTTATTTTGACGAAAAAAGTGAAGAAGATTGTGAAGGTTGGGAAGTAACTGGCTATTCAGCTGCCATTTCAAGCATTTCAATTCTGTTTGATAGTCTTTCACCAAAGCCGTACTGAAAATATTTACCACTCTGAATACGTAAGCACTTCAAAAAATATTTAAATTTTTTTATATTCAGGGTGTAGCAGCACATACCCGGGGGATTTTATACAGCGATTCCTGAGCATATTTGGAGTAAAAATCATTTGTCAAAGTAATAATAATAAATAAAAGTCATTTTGCTGTCCGAAGACATTTTTTTCAAGTAAAAATATTTTTCTATCACATGTCGCAACTGCCTAGTTAGAAGAGTAGCGCGTTTATAGCCTAGCACTTCATAAACACTGGTCACTTCATAAATATTACGTCTCGTTCTAACAGCTTATTACCATACGAAACAGAGCCTATCGCTCAAACACATCACGTCGGGATATATCCCATATCGACAGAAACAGTAGCGACGTGTAATTGAAAAATATATTTTTTGTTTTTAGTAGAAAAAAAATATCTCCGGTCACCAAAATGACAACTACATTTTTTACTCCAAATATGCTCAGGATTCGCTGGTTAGAATCCCTCGGGTACATCCTGTTACACCCTGTATAAATATAGAAAAAAATATTTTTATACATACTTAAATATAAAAAAAATATTTTTAATCATGAATAATTGCTGAAAATATTTTATGTTAAATAAACATAAATATATTTTTTTTTATATTTAAGTATGAAAAAAAATATTTTTACGCATAAATAAAAAAAAAATATTTTTATACATACTTAAATATAAAAAAAAATATTTTTACATACTTAAATATAAAAAAAAATATTTTTATGTTTATTTAATATATAAAATATTTTCAGCAATTATTCATGATCTGTGATATGTTTTTTTAAAATACTGTTTTGGTATTGTCATGTTTAGCACAAATGTGTTTCTTCAGAAATGGTTAATGGTTTCTTCAGAAATTAATTTGAACTGGAAAAAAATAGTATTTTTACCCAATGGTTATCCCAATGATTGGTCCATACAACTGGACCCAATGATCTAACAGGATTCATGCTGCATCCGGTGAATGAACTCTGTAAATAACACAACATTGGATTATAAAATAACTACCCTTCAAATCCATTTTGGACTTTTTAAACTACTGAGAAAAGTATACAAATAATCTTCTATGAAACTGTGGACTGTAATGTTATAATCAGTAATTTCCACATTCCTTATAAACTAGTCACAAAATAAAAGTGGTTAAAAAACACAGAAAATCATTTCAATATAATATAATACACTACGCCTAAAATATCTAAAAGTGTTGATAGTATCAAAGCGGAATGATTTCTGTGCACAAATCACTGGGTTGTTTTCGCACTATTTTTGCCGCTAGGTGCCGCAAACAACAACCTACAGTCCGCCTCGGAACGGGAATCCCTTGTGCGAAGGATGTGAATAAACTACTTTACTTTGTATTTTTTAAATAGTCGTTAATAATAAAAATATATTTTTTTCAAATCCAGATAAGCGATAAAGTACTACCCACAATATACAGAATGTACTTGACTTACTTTTTAATCAGTGATTCCTGATATTTTTTGGAGGAAGTAAAAAACGTAAATGAAATTTTGTCTCCGATAACTTTTTTGATGTTTTTTTTGTATAAGTCAAGTATCACCTGTACCTCCCTGTATATTGGCAGACAATACTTATTTTTATTATATACTAGCCGGTACCCGGCATGCGTTGCAATGCAAAGAAATAAATTATTTCTCCCCGCATTTCCTTTCCCATGCGTACCCGTTCCCCTCCCGCATCCCCTTTCCACCGCGTTCCCCTTCCGCCTTCCACGCCTTTCACTCCCTCGTCATCCCTCCCCCTAACCCCAACTCCTTCATTACCTTCCCTTCATGCCTTGCCTCCCTGCCGCTACAATAAATAAAATACACGCATTCTCATTTTTACAAACTTCTTAACGCCAGAGATTACCATTATACATAGCCTATAACCGTCGCGGGTATGCGTACAACAAGTCACCAAAGTTTCATCGCAATCGGATGAACGGTATGGCAGTGCATAACATACGAACAAACAAACAAATATTGATTTTTATATATAAGATTTGAATTTTGCATCCATTTCCCACCTCATCTATTATTTGATATATTTAATAGAATCTATGAAATAGATCAACGGGAACAAGCTTTCTATGCCATAGAATGCCCAATAGAAATATAAATTCAATGTTGAATCAACTTTGAAGTTCATTCTATTCTATATATAACTTACCATGTAAAAGAACCTCTGGGTTCCCACTTCATCTATTCTGATCTATTTCAAGAACAAAGAATATATAAAATAGAAACCCATATTTTAATTGACTTTAACTTTCATTTTATGAAATAGACCATAGAATAGATAAGGCGGGAACCCAGCATTGTTTTTGCAGGACATTTTTAAAGGTGGAACCATGCCAGTTGAGTTGTAGTACACGTCAAACTTTAATACCGGCCTGACGTTGATCAAAAATTGTCGCAATAGGCGAGTTTAAGGTTAAAAAAGTCGCATGCGCACCCCGCCCACGCCTTTCTCTGTCACACATATGTTTTTACGCATCTTTCTCTCTCGCTTACGCTCATTGTAAAATCAGTAACTGTGCAAGAATGAATCGTACCATGTTCAGGCCTGTCTTAAAGTTTGGCGTATACTATACATCCTCTGAGTTTTTACAAGCAACAACTAGTGAGTTTATATATTTGATGACGTTACTTGAATTTGGAAACCAGTTAACTCTTCTCAAAATCACACGGGGTCGTGGATTTGGACATTAATCTTCTAGGCAAAATAATATCTTACAATTTAACAATCTTTGTTCTGCTAAAAAAAATTGAATGGTGAGTTCTGGCATCATCAAATTTTTGCTAAGTCATCTTTTCTTTGTAACGTATTTTTCAATTGCATGGATTGTTCGCCGGAAAATCTTTTTGGCTGCAAAAACAATTTACCCGTTGGACGCGATGTATCCATGTGATATCTAACATTCATACGTCTTGTTTGTGGGATTTTTGCCCTCAGCTTAGCACGGAGGTAGGTTGCGAGAGTTCAGCGTTCCAAAGGTTAATAAGAAAAAATGCTGAGATTCAGGTGAAGCCGAATACTACATATTGGTTTTATAATAATAATGATTAGTTAAAAAAAAACTCTTACAGCACACATATTCAGTACAGCCACAGTGAAGCCAAACTTTATAGCTGTGGAGTCAGTGTTTGTCTTGTTTCGTGAATCCCAAACTGAGCAGGTCAGCAAAATCAGGACTGTTGTACAAATGACCTCAACCAACACTGCCTGAAAAAACCCAAAGTATAAATAAATAACAACATTTTTAAACAAGTGCATCAAAATGATGATAAGAAGACGGAACATCCGCCAAAGATAATTAAAAATTTTTTTTGATTATGAAAACTTAATTATTTGTTCGATCACCAAAATTTGAAATGCTGTAAAAGACAAAATGTTAATTGTTCAGGGGAACAAAACGAATTCAAATTTTTTCGAAAAATCATGTCTCCTGTTTGTGTACACCTATAATTATGAAATTTGATTGTTAAATAACATTGAATAAATCTTTCAGAATACCTACTTATTTTGTAAATTTACTTAATAACAGGAGGTATTTAATTTTTCAGAAAAATCTTATCTTTTTAAAATGCACATCCTAAAGGACGCATTTATTTTCCTTGAAATATTTCGATTACGCAGATCGAAAGAGAAAAAAAATGGAGAAAAATAACATGTTTAACTCATTTTTGGATTTATTGTCCTTTACAGCTTTTCAAATTTCCGCTGTTGGTTTTTATACATCAATAATAATATTAATAAGTATAACCTTAATAATAATATTTGGCTTATTTATAAAGCGCCATTTTCATGAAAAATCATCTCAGGGCGCTTACTTTAATTTAGGAGGTGGGTACCGCCTCCCCAAAACCCTTAATTGGATAGCCAACACCTCTGCCGTAGGTTACCGTACATGGCACGCTACAATTGGTGATTTAGCAGGGGTGTCCAAGTTCTTAGGATGAGGTTTGTCAAGGTCTTCGTGGCGGGTTGGATCGGGAGAGACCGATTGAGAGAGATTTTTTTGCTCTATTTAGCCGGAATCTCTTGACCCACCACTTTGCAGTGGGAGTGATAGATTTACAGGTCCATCACTCCTGGACACACTAATCCCCAGATTTCTACTCATCCCTCTATCCCTCACACCCTTTTCCTTCCCAATACTTCCTTTCGTTAAAAGACCCTAGAAATTATTTTCCTTAAGGCCTCACGCGTGGAGTTTGTAAAAAAGAGTCAGTTTCATCTTAGTTTATAGAGGATTAAATATCACAGACTTATCAAGTTTGTTTACACAACATAACTCAAGGATAAATAATTGAGAAGATATTGACCGATAAACTAAAAGTTATTACCTTATTACCTTAAGGTGTAGATATTAAACAGATTTTATCGAAGATCAAAAAAGTGTTAGAATTGATAAATTCTTGAAAGGCTGTAAAATTTTTAGGTCATTCAGGATAAGGGTCGTCCAATAATCACGTGTGGCTCGAAAGAGGGGGAGGGGTTCGGAAATAAATCACGAAATATCATAAGGAGGGGGGGGGGGGGATATAAAGAGATATCACATGTATTTTACTTTTCGTTGAACGCACGATTTCTGAACCAAACAGCGGCACGTGGTCTTAACTTACCGTTGCCAGGCAACGATTTCCCCGCGTTTTGCTACAACCACTCGGTTGTGTGACATGAATTTAAATGTTAAGGCGCATTTTTATCACAATGCTTAATTTTCCAAAATTTAATCAGATTATACCTGTATTTAAAGATAATATTCTGAAAATTTCTATACACTTTGTACTAAAAACATAGACGTGATTTTGGGTATGGGGGGGGGGGGGGGGGTAGTCTAAAACCGCTCGACATATCACCAGGGGGGGGGGAGGGGGTTAAAAAGTTGCCGAAAAACATCACGTGATTAATGGACGACCCCTAATGTAAACAAAGAATCTTATTTTATATCATTGAAGAAGAAGATAACACTTATAATCTAAATGAAAATATGAAAGAAAACAAGACACAGAAAAACAGAAAAAAACAATGGTCGCAACTGGGACCTAACCAATTCTTAGAATGATTGTTTCCAATAAAAAGAGTAGTTGCCTATAATATGGAAAAAGAACTAGTTGAAGATAATATTAATGATTCTAAATATTTGAAATATGAGATTGACAAATATGACGGTTTGACCGAAGGTGGCAATAGCGAAATTGGAAAACGCGCACGTCCCGGTTAGACGAGAGGTCTGGGTTCGTGTCCCAGTTGCGGCCATTGTATTTTTTTTTTCTGTTTTTCTGTGTCTTGTTTTCTTTCATATTTTCATTTAGATTATAAGTGTTATCTTCTTTTTCAATGATATATTACGTTGATGGGAATATCCTTCAAAAGTTATAAAAAGAGAGTTTTTCTCATAAAAAATTGAAAGAATCTTATTTTTTACTTTATTTTTTAAAATTTTTTATTAGAACTCTCTTTTTATAACTTTGGAGGTTATTCCCATCTATGTAATATATCATTGAAAAAGAAGATAACAATAATAATCTAAACGAAAATATGAAAGAGAACTTGTTGTTGTGTCTTGACACAGAAAAATAAAAAGATAACGGTCACAACTGGGACTCGAACCAAGTCTTACCAGGACGAACGACTTATTCAATCCATTGCCACCCCTTATTAAACCGTCATATTTGTCAATGTCATATTTCAAATTTCAGAATTAACAATATTTATGTCTTGTTTTTTTTCTTCATATTTTCGTTTAGATTATTAGTGTTATCCTCTTCAATGTTATTATTAAAACGAAAGGAACGGTTAGGAATTATTAAAACGAAATATATTGATAGTCCACGATATCTACCTGCGCAGGAGATAGAGACTCATGTGGCAAATTGACACAGAAGGCAGTTTCGTTCATAAAGATTTTCTCCGGGGTGACTACAAGCAGCAGGCCGTACCCCAGGATTGCCCCCGCAACTTGCGCCACCACGTACACCGCCGCTACTGCCAGGGACATCCCGCCGAACAGGACCGCACACAGGGTCACTGCGGGGTTTACATGGGCACCCGATATGTGAGCAAAACACTGAAAACGAAAAAATGAAAATTTATGAGTTTCATGTTAAAAAAAGAATACTGAAGAAAATTTAAGAAAAGTAAAAACCTATCCAAAACTTTAATTTTTTTTGTTTAGTCATTTGTATCTACTATTTCATCCAGTTATCTATTTTGCAATATGTGTACCATTAATATGTACTTTTAAAATTAACCCGGGCATTTATTGTCATTTAATATAGGTACAAATGCAAGTACCTTACCCGCTTTACTAAACAATATCCGTTCTGAGACGGGTACTGTATATATTTAGTTACTTCTTGCCATACTAAAGGCTTTCGCTTATGGAGAAACTGAAATGAAACCAGTTGTCAACGCACCAGGATAGCTAGTCTCCAAGCCCTCGTCGCTCGCAATCGCCGTCGAAAGTACGTACATTGGTCGACGTGGTTATTCTTGAGCCTGGTCGCCCGGAACATTCTTAGACGCCAAACGCCAAAAGTCATTCGAAACAACGAGTGGGGTAGACCTGGCGCATGACGAGTAACGATCGTTGATTGATCGTTGCTCGGGAATAGCTGCCTTGTTAACAGGTTGCCATGGTAGCTCTCACGAATTTCGAATTGCATTTACAACTGGTTTCATTTTAGTTTCTCTGTGAGCCAAGGCCTTAACCCTCAGATTCTTATCCACCCCTTACATCCTTTACCTATCCAGACCTTCCTCTTCTCCCTTTTCTAAAAAAACACACAGTATCTAAAGAAGGCAAAGGCCCTGTAGAAAATTATAACGTAATCCCCATTTTCCTCTCTGGATTTTGATACTAGTGTAATTTTTTGACGTGATAACGTCTTATAAATCGATGAACGCCGGCTGTACTCACGAAAAAGCGCGACTCATTGTCACGTTCCTGAGCCGAGCGTGCAAACAGAGTGCGGAACAATCGTTTGGCCTAAGCGTTCGGCTTGTGACGCATCCATCTCTCTTCCATCGTTATTATATGACGTTATCTCATAAAATTATCGTCCGTAAACCGATTTTACAGACAACCATTTTTTTTAATATAATATAGATATCGACCATTAGCGTGTCGGTACATTTTGCTTTTTTTGATAAGTTTCTACTCTTTCTACTCGTAGGAGTAAGGACCCCCCAAACATCGTTAAAATTGCCATCAACAGATATTCAGTACACTT
Organism: Glyphotaelius pellucidus; assembly: GCA_936435175.1. Lineage (NCBI taxonomy): Eukaryota > Metazoa > Arthropoda > Insecta > Trichoptera > Limnephilidae > Glyphotaelius > Glyphotaelius pellucidus. The sequence goes on from OW386550.1 coordinate 10,812,601, forward strand.
ACAAACTAAAAAGCAAAACTTACTGAGAATGCGTTTGCCCACCTACTGCGTGGCGGGCCGGATCGGGAGAGACCAGTTGAGGGAGACCTAACCTAGACCTCTCCAGCCGGATTCTCTCGAACCATCGCCATGCACCGCAGTGGGTGGGATGGATTCATACGTCCATCACTCCTCGGCATATTGACCCCCAGATTCCTATCAATCCCTCATACCTTTTTCCTTCCCAGAACTTCCTCTCCCTAAAAAGACCCCCCAAATAGCATTTCTAAAGATGATAATGGACTGGGGGGATTTTTTCCCCTCAGGGCCTCTTGTGTAAAAAATAAATATTTTCGTATAAATACAAATCCTAAATGCCACTACTATAAACTTTATTGTTATCAAATTTATTTTGTAAAACTCCATGTTCATTTTTGTTTCTTTTATTATTTTATTAATTATATTATCATTCTTTTTATAAAAGCAGTTTATTATAAACAAGTTCTTCTATGTAGCTATTATAACGCGTGACAGTTGTTTCGCCTTCTGAAGGCATTATCAAACTGCTATGTGTCCACTGCCACTGCTATGCGTCATCTTATCTAGTAGGTAACTAAATAATATGCACAGTAAAAGTGATAGTGATTTATACGGTGACCGGACAACTCGGAATGAAACCAACTCAGAACCACCTCAGATAAATAATTTAGAGTGATAAAAATATAAATATAAAAATTGGTTAATTAGGTTAGATTAGGTTAGGGCAATGATTCCCAAAGTGGTCCAGGTGGACCCCCAGGGGTCCACGGGAGACTCAACGGGGGTCCACGAAGACGTGATAAAAAAATGGGGGTCCGCAAGTTGTAAGTTGGGGTCCACGAAAATTTATCTGCAGGCTTATTCTTTATCTTTTGTGGGATCGTTATCGAGATAACGGACGTGATCTCCTGTCAGATTTGTGTGATTTTTACATATTTACTGTAACATATTTTAGTTTAGATCGTTTTAAACATGAATTCCTGCAAGAATGCATGATAATTTATTCATTTAATGTACGTTGTACATAGAAAAAGCAAATATATCGGATAGAGAATCAGCAGGACTTTCCTGCTGTAAAGAACAAAAATGTTGGCTTGGCCTTCTTTACCTGTCAATGTAGGCAGATGGTACACTAGTATTTCGGTGAAAAATGGTAATTTTGAGACCCATCCCGTGCCCATATCCCATCCGGCCCCCCATTTCATATCACATTACCCCCCCCCCCCCCCGTTGTGACAGACCGCAACTCCAGCGTTATATTCAATATTCAGTACAACGCGTTTTGTCGAGTTTTGGGAATATGGTAGAAATGTTGCAGCAGGGGGTCCACCGAAACCAGTAAAATTTTGAAAGTGGTCCACGAGAAAAAAAAGTTTGGGAACCTCTGGGTTAGGGTTATCGGCTAATTTAAAATTATATTTTTCATAGCTTTTAATGACTTTTCAAGGAGATTTTGAGTTGACTTTATTCTCAGTTGACATGGAACCGATTTATACATGAATCTGAAAGTGTCTTAAACTCGGAATGACATTTTTACCTGGACAACAAACATGACCACCAGCCCCGTGCTGAGGGAGTATTGCAGGACGGGGGGCGCCCCCGAAGCGAAACCGGGCAGGCACCCCATACAGGCCAGGTTCACCAGCAGGGCTGTGCCAATCAACTCGGACAGTCCTAGCACGGCTGCTTGCTTCCAGGTCACGCTGCCGCCGTGCCATGCTTCTCGCAGCCCTGAAAATATTGATTGCGCATTATGACAAGAGAAATGGCGCTGCCGAAAGAATTTTTAAAACGGTGGATACATTATTTAATTTATCTTTAAATAACCTTAAAACTTTAAAAACTATCTTGTATGAGGAGAGGGGGGTATCCAAAACGTTAATATGGAGGAGGAAGGGAAGGGGGGGAGGGGTGCAAAATAAGAAATCTTATTATTAATCATTATTTATTTATTTATTTAAGGAACATAAACAGTCTTAGTTATATAATCTACATTATTAGCCTGGTTTGAAAGTTATCTTACTGGAAGAAAACAAATTGTTAGAATAAAATCCTCCCTGTCGGAAAAAAATTAATGCAACAAGTGGAGTTAGACAGGGTTCACACCTTGCCCCAATCTTATTTATCTTGTTTATAAATGATCTTACAAAAATATTTCACGATGTATCTATCTTACTTTTTGCTGATGACCTAAAATTTTTTAGAATTATTCAAAATATTTACCATTGCAACATTCTTCAAGGTAATATCAACAAATTTTTAATTTGGTGTAATGAAAATAGACTTCACTTAAATATCTCTAAAACTCAAATAGTTAGGTTTTCTTCTCAAATAAAAAATCCAGTGATCTTTAAGTACAACATTGATAACAATGCTCTTGAGACATTAACACAAATTAAAGACTTAGGCATCACTTTTCAATCAAATCTTTCATTTGTTAACCACAACAGAAATCTGTAATAAGGGCTTAAAATGTTGGGATTTATAACTAGGCTAACTAGAAATTTTAACAATATAAATCGTATTAAACTGTTATATTTTGCGTATGTCAACTTGAGTACAATTCTCCCGTTTGGAATCCACATTACAATATACATGTACAAGCTGTTGAAAGAATACAATACAAATTCTTACGTTTATTAAATTTTAAAATGGGTATTCCAGCAATTATGTTGAACTACAACACTATATATATATAATGATATGAATATATATAGATATGAATAAGCTCAAACTGTCAGACAGAAGAATTTTCACCGACTCGGTATTTCTATACAAAATTCTAAATGATTTAGTTAATAGTAATTACATGTCCTTTGCACAAATTCATTTTGATTGAAATTGGTGTTGCATCTAACAACGTAGAAAAGGGTATTTTGTCTGCTATATCGAATCACAGATTAAATATTATATTATATCATTAATTCCACACAGGTAGCTCCGGTGTAAATAAGTATCTTAAGGCATAATATGTAATTTTTGGGGATGCTGTGAAAATGGCCCACGTTGAAGACACAGGACTCGGAAAATAATTTATCAAATTTTTTACAAGGCCTCAAAACCGGAAGGGGTTCCGGCTAGGAGCAAAAATGGTAAACATTGAGGACACAACTCGGAAAAAATATTTCATGTTTTTATGTAAGTGGAAAGTGTTTTTTTTTTTTATTTTTTTATATTAACTCCACACAGGAGGCCCTGAGGGAAATAATTTCCCTCAGGGCCTATGTCATCTTTGGAGATGCTGTGTGGAGGGTGCTGTTGAGGAGAGGAAGGAGTGAACATGGGTCTTGAAGAGACCCATATTGTAGGAGGGAGGAAACACAGAAGCCGGCAAATCGTTCCACAGCCGGGCTGTTGAACTCAAGAACGAGTCGTAGAAACGACCCGTTCTCATGTGACTAATGTCAACCGTGTACAAATGTTGAGCGCGTGTTTGACGTGTTTCCCGACTATGCACCGGTGCCGGGGGGATCAGTGACGCTAGTTCCTCGGAGCATCTTCCATTGTAATACCGGTAGAACAAGGACAGCATTCCCACCTGACGCCTGTGCTCTAAAGATTGCAGTCCATTTGTTAAGTTAGGAGAATCTATCAAACGGACCGCCCGTTTCTGCACAGAGTCGAGGGTTTTTTTCAGGTATTTTGGGACTCCAGACCAGAGGTGGCTGCCAAATTCAACCGTGGGGCGCACTTGCGATTTGTACAGGGTTAGCAGTTGTGTACTATTAAAGTATCTGCGGGCCCTGTACAGTACGCTCAGTTTCTGAGAGGCTAACTTAACTCTGGCCTCGATGGAGCCCCCGTACCTGAGCTGGTCACTTAGAGTTACACCAAGCATATCAATGGAAGGCCTGTTCGGGAGATTGCTTCCGTTGAAGGAGACTAGATTATCATTCCGATCCCTTTTAGACGTAATCAGACATGATTGGGTCTTTGAAACATTAAATTCGACGAGGTTATTCTTACCCCAAGAGAAAACACTCTCGAGGTAACCGTCCATTCTTTGTTTCAAAGCCCTCCGAGCCATTGGGATTTGTGAGCCCTTTGGGGGCTTGTCAAACAAAAAGCTATCATGGACTGTACTGTCATCCGCGTAACAATGAATCGGTGCACATGTCAAGAGGTCATTGATGTGCAACAGAAACAAAGTCGGAGACAGAACCGATCCCTGTGGGACGCCAGCATTTATCGAATGCGAGGAAGAGGTGAAACCATCAGCAACCGCCTGAATCGACCTCTCCCTCAAAAAGTCGGCAATCCACGTACACAAGGAAGCGGGAAGTCCGTAAGAAGGCAGTTTGTTGACAAGCCCTCGGTGCCAAACCCGGTCAAAGGCCTTGGAAATATCCAGTGCAACGGTTTGGGTCTCACCAAAGCGTTCCAGGCACCGCCCCCAAACATGTGTCACATACGCGAGAAGATCACCGCACGAGCGGTTCCGCCGGAATCCGTATTGACGGTCGTTAATAATTTTGTTCTTCTCGAGGTATGTGAGTAGTTTGTCGTTGACCACACGTTCCATCACTTTTGACAGAACAGATGTGATCGCTATGGGGCGGTAGTTGGCCGGGTTAGAGCGGTCACCTTTCTTTGGAATAGGGTGAATGATCGCTTTTTTCCAACCAGAGGGCACAGACCCAGACTTCAGGGACATTTTGAAAAGCTTCGTCAAAATTGGAGCTATTTCTGCAGCGCACCTCTTCAATACCAGGGCAGGTATTCCGTCAGGCCCACTAGCTTTATTAACATCAAGCCCTCGTAAGACTTGGAGTACATCCCGATGCCGAATCCTCAGCTTTTTCATACGAAAACCGCAGTGAGGAACCGACGGCGGGATAGCACCTTGGTCATCGAGGGTCGAGTTTTCCGCGAACATTTTGCCTAAATAAGTTAGCCTTTTCGGCGGCGGTATTTGCTAGAGAGCCGTCAGGTCTGGTAAGAGGTGGCAGACTGGGTTTGCAGAAATTGCGACCTATAGAGCCCGCAAGCGACCAGAACGCTCTGCTACCATGCGGGCAGGCAGCCAGCTTTCTGCTGACCTGCAGGTCGTGCTCGAATTTCGACCTATTGATGATTCTCTTACTTTCCTTTGCAATTTGGTTGTATAATATTCTGTTTTCGGACGTTCGAGATGTGTTGTAGGCTCGGTAAGCCGCGTTTTTTCGTCGCACTGCTTCAGAGCATTGTCGACTGAACCACGGCTTTGAGCCCACACCAGTTTCCTTAATAGTGGATTGGATGAAGCCATCCATCGCGGACGTGATGACTTCACCAATTTCCTGGGCACATCTTGAGGGATCCGAAGTCCGAAAACAGACAGCTGACCACGGGAAAGCATTAAAATGTGCCCGCAGACCGAACCAATCTGCAGACCTATAGTGCCACACTTTTCTTTTCAGCCTCTCGTTTGGCGGTCTGAAGGTTACGGGGATTGATGACGTCACCAGGCAGTGGTCCGACGATCCTAAAGGCGCTGTGACGTCAATCTTGTAACCGTGTGGCACAGTGGTTAAAAACAGGTCTAACAGATTAGAGCGGTGAGACTGGACATCAGGAACCCTTGTAGGCTCCTGAACCATTTGCTCCAGTCCGTGGCAAAGGGCAAAGGACTCCGCTTGTCGTCCAGCCGAGTCTGTTGATCCCGAGAACTTCAACCAAGGTTCGTTATGAACATTGAAGTCCCCCAGGACCACAAACTCTGCCGTAGGGAAGCGGGGCAAGAGGTCATCAATAGTGTTGCTTAAATGTTTGAAGAGCTCGGACGTGTCTGATTCGCTAAGGTTAGGTGAGCGGTATAGACACGCATAAAACCTTACCGTACTGGCAAGATTGACGCGCACCCACATTACGTCGAATCTGGAGATTTCCAGATTCAACAGACGCACACAGTTGACGTCAGCTCGACTGTAGAGACACACACCTCCCTTGGGTCTAAGTGTTGCTGCAATGATGGAGGACTCAGTGGCAGTAGCAGTGGTTTGAACTCGCGACGCCTGGATACTCGGCTACTAGCCGGGCTGATATGTTTTAAAGGAATCCGTTTTAAACAATTCTCAAATGTTTCCGTTTAAGAAAATACTAAAAGATTTTCAAAAACATTGTTGGGTTGATTGATTTTCCGAAAATTAAAAATCGAATTGATCCGTTTGCGCTTCGACCTACAAAAATTTTGCCTGCGGCGATTATCATTCACATTCCACACCCTTTAACTAAGGTGCAACGGTGCTAAGAAGTTTCACTTAAAAAATCAGAGTCTGCAGTTCAAACGCGGTAGAAGTGAAACCTTCAGTAAACTAAAGTAGACAAGCGTGGGTGGGGAGGCTACGAAGCACCGCCCAAAGAGGAGACCGATAGGCTACGTAGCATCACCACCACACAAATCTCATTCTCTCCTAGGCTAAATCCTATAGATGTATGTGTTTGTCTCTTTTTAGTGTCTCTGTTTTTCGTTTCATCGAATTTAAAATCAAAATGTAGCTAAAGAAGTTTTCGCTTCAAAAACAAAATAAGATCGTCTTTAGTGGGCTCCACTGTTGAGTTTGCAACCTCCTGTCTAGAGTTCCAAAACATATGAAAAGATATGTTCATTCTGGTAGAGAAACTGGCAGACCGTTTTAGATTCCCATATCTAGGTTCGGAATGCAGTCTGGCAGTCAATGGGAATGCTGTCCCTCCTCCACTGTGCCGTGGGGAACTAGCGTTATTGATTTGGGAACGGGTCGTATTTGTGAATCGTTCTTGTACTGGTCAGCTATCAAATGACTTTCCAGTCTCTGTTATTCCCCCCCTCCTGCAAAACGGGTCTCTTGAAGAACCCCGTTCACGCTTTCCTAAAACAAACCCTCCAAAAAGCATCACCAAAGATCTCATCCTCAAAAGTCTAAATCATTACGCTCAGGGTCATCGGTTTGGTGTTAACAAATAAAATAAAAAATCTAGATGCCAGTTCACTATTTCAGGGCCGGGGCATTTAGAATGTCCCTTTTCGTATATTAATTTTGAATTTGAGACCAAAATATCCAACCAAACAGAACGATCTCTTTTAAATCAAAAGGTATAACAAATAGCTAGTAAGTATTGCTCAGCAGTGTTTTTTTTATTATTTTTTTTGTTATAAATTAAAATTAAAGAAAAATAAATAATTAAAATTATTATTGATTTAAATGTCAAATATTTCAATTTGGGAGGCGGGAATGGGTACCGTCGCCCCGGGAACCTTTATTGGATAACCAACACCTCTGCCATAGGTCACCCCAAGTGGTTCGCCACGTTTGGTGATTAAGTAGGGGTGCCCGGGTTCATGGGGGGAGGTTTGTCTAGGCGGATGACCAGGACACACTGAACCCCAGATTCCTACAAACCCCTTACACCCTTTTCCTTCCCAGAACTCACCTCCCCTTCCTTTCCTCAAAAAAACCCTCCACACAGCTTCCCACAGATGACATAGGCCATGAAGGATATTATTTTTCTCAGGGCCTCCTGTGTGGAGCACATGTAAAAAAAAAATATATGCCATTAAAGGAATCGATTTTCCGTGATTTTAGAGACAACTTTGGAAATTATTTCCGAATATTTGGTAATTATTTAAAAATATATTTTTGGCTTATTTATTTCATAGAAGAAGCAAAAATAAAGTAGCCTCTAAAATATAAAAAAAAAATCAGTTTCTTTTGGACCATATTTTATATTTTAAAATAAAAATTAAATAAATACCTAGTTCTGAGCAGTACAAGACATTTGCACCATTTGCAAGTAGAAGCGTGAAATGCGGCATTTAATAGCTAGTTATAAAAGTAATTTAGTGGGGCTCTTATGTGATTAAAGTCTTCATCATCTCCATTCTACGCAGAGCTTTATTTACTGTACGAAGCCAAGAAATGTCAGAAAATAATTAAGAATAGAAACTATTGTTGATTTTTTAAGATAAGGCAGCCGGTGGCAAGAGCAGAGCCGGTTTCAGGCGATAGGTCAAATGTAATATGGAAAATATAAAAAATTATACCGAAATATTGTTATTTTACCGAAAGCGCGAAGAGGATTATATACGGATTTAGTTTTAAAACGATGTAAAGCTGTGAATGGAATGCATGTATCGGCCAACTTCGGGGCAGAATGGGGCTCCTGAATTACAAAATTTAGGGGAAATTTTTTCACAATATTTTGTTTTCTGATTTAAAAAAAAATAATCCCAAAATTGCGCAATATTCGTTTACTGTCTTTTCAATTTTCCCTACATTGTGTAATCCTCATTTTCTGTTTTTTTTTTCCTAGTGTGTGTATTTTAGAATTTACCTCGATTGTGTAATTGTGTAATCTGGTATTCTTCGTCCTTTGTAATTTTACCAAGTGATTGTAGTTTTCTTTCTTATGGAGTACAATTTTTAAGCATGATCAGTGACCAGATTTGAGTAGCCAGGTATTTCCCAACCTTCCTTTGCCCTATCTCCTTCAACATACCTCAATTGGGAATGCCAACAGTTTAAGGGCATCGAACTGATTGGATAAGTTTGAACTCTTGCGCAGTATTCATATAAAAAGAATGTGCCATTTTTTAAATAAAAAAATCTTAACCTGGTTGCAAAACAACAGTGTTTTTGATATTTTTAGGTCTAGTTTTTGGTTTATTTTATGCGTTCTATTATATTTATGTTGTTTAATATACATTTTTTTAACAAAAATGACCCAATACAAATCATCCAAATAATATAATTATTATTACCCGGTGTTGTTTTAAGAAAATGTGAAAATGATTTGCGACTTCACCCGAGCAAGTCTTGAGCATAACAATATTTAAATAAATAAGATAAGATATTTGGCGGTTATTCTAAATCAGTTTGTTGTTCCCAAAGGTAATATTTTATCTTATTACGGAACGGTCACGCCCGGGAGGACAAATTGAATTAACATTTTTTCAAAGGGAACGTGAATTATACAGGTAGTAAGTAATGGCACACACCCCACAGACTTCAAATAGTGAGTTATTTATCTAAGTATTTGAACAAAAAAGAGAAGTTCAGAATCGACACATTTGCTTGAAATGTCTTTTGTCTGAATACGTACTTTCAACCTTCCTCTTTCCCATCTCCTTCCCCTCCCCACTCCCTCCAGCTTCACAACACATTAAATGCGGATACCGTAGTCCTATTGGCTACGGACAGTTGGGATTCAGATTTTGCCAAAGGGTGACCCATTTTTGCATAACTTTTCACTTATTGTGAGAGTTCAGCCTCACTTTATTCTCAAACTCAGAATATGGTAAATGCGAGGGTTCCGAAACGCTTGACTAGGACGTGAACAGGACAGGTTTCTCAGAACTGATAATCATGTGATAATTAAAGTAAAAATGAATTTATTAAAAAAATACATACTTTTTTCCCTGGCCATATCAAAACTTCAGAACGTTTTCCTTCTGCCTTTTAAATAATCAGCTATCACTTTCTTGTCTTAGGTGAAAACTCAGTCACTGCTTTTACATGAGTATATTATATATTCTGAAATTATCACAAATCGCTTCACGCTTTTGGAAGAAATATTACGCGAATGGGAATTCTAAAGGAAAGACTATTTGACACGAGGTGACAAAGCAAACTGTCTATTCTTAATAATTATTAGACGCAGTTTTTAATTCAAATGGTAATTTATTAGACTTCTTATCTTACATCTGAGATGGAAACTCTTTATAGTCCGGAGACTTGGAAAAAATCTTCTCAGGATTCTGCGTTTCTTATCTTGTATCGTCGTGTTATTTTTTTCTTCTAAAATTGGATGTAGGTTATTTAAACAATAATAATTGTTTTACACGTGCAACAATCGCCCTCATGTACTAGCCAACCAAACTCTTGTAAAATAATAATAATAAATTTTAAATTAAATTAATTCAAACGATTAAATTTAAGATCTAAGCAAAAGATCCATTAAAAAATTAACAAATGCAGCTATTACTCTACCATAAATACATTTTCTATCGATTTCCATTTTAAATTTCTGATTTAAATTCGCTAAATAGTTTGTGTGTAATGAATAATTCTCCAATTTCGTTGAAGATATTCAATGTCAATTATAAGGTATTTAGTAAATATATTAGAAATTTAACACGGAAATGAATTAAAAATTGTAGTCGAAATATTCTCAAATCTTTTCGAATTAAAACATAAGCCAGCGTGAAGGACCGCTAAGAAAAGTTGCAAAATATACCATTTTGTAAAAATATGTCATTTTTGAAATTAATTTGAATTAATGTAAATTCATACGTGAGATAAATCCTTGCTAGTAATATTGTGGAAGGTAAGTACCCACAAGGAATAGTTATTGCCAAATTACTAAAAACAGTTTTTCATTTTGAACACAAAAAAATTCTTAAAAAACTTAGGAAATAAAAAATACAGTTAACTGGGATTTTACATTGAACCATTTTTTAAATGCCAGGTCTCCATCTCTTGACAACAGAATTGGTTCTGTTACAATTTTTCTAGGTGAAAATGGTTTCATTTAGAATTGCTTGCATTTTCTACCAGATGGCAGCACCGAAACATGATCTTAGATTTTACGAAATTACTATACATCTACCGACATAGGTACGAGTGCTTGCTACATACATAATGTACTTAAGTTAAAAAAGAAAATTATTTTTACGAAAAACAATTTTACACTACAATGTTTTTAATCGTTTTTCGGTAATGAAGATATAAATACCAAAGGCCTTTATTGTCTAAGGAGAAAAAAATAAATGAATACGACTACAAATAAAACTTTGAAACTATTTTTACATGTAAATAAATAAATAATTTATGTCTTACTCCGCTTACTGGTTAATACGGAATATTTCTTATTCAAACAGTTAAATTTAGCTTTATTATCACAAATAGTGAGAATTTATATCGGGGAGACGAAAAAACACGTAAAAAATATGCATGTTGCATTTTAATTTTGTTAAAATTATTCGCTTACACGGTATACGAACTTCGCTACGCCATTTTTCAAAAATAATTTTTTATATTACATGTCATAGACAATCAATGCTGCTAATCACAAAAAAAAATATTATTGACAATAATTTATTAATGTTATGAAGTGAATGCATTATTGACAAGTTTGTACCAGCATTTATAACAAAAGAACACGGAAAGAAAGGTATTAGAATAATTACACATACCCGTTAGACAAACCCTGCTTGCCAAACAAACCATTCAAAACCTGGGATGTATATTTAAATGATGATGACATACAGCGTTCGATTTTTTTGAGTGAGGTTCAAACAGAAGAAACACTTATGAAAAAAGTCAATTTTCTTGATTTCCATTGAAAATTGTGACCTCCAGAAGATACACAAATTGTCCGGCCGGAAGGCGACTTACAATGCGCGGCAGCTGATATCTCCGTTATTTTTTGAGAAAAATATTTGAAAATTTTAGAATATACTCTTCATATATATGTGTGAAATGACCTCAAAGTAAAAGTAGTATAAATATTCCTTATGCTTTAAAAAAAATCACGAAAATCACTAAAAATACGCCGTTCTCACACATTTCTTCCCTTAATTTTTTTAATCACATATCTCATTCCCTGTCTCATCAAAGACCCAAAAAAAATCCCGAGCCATTATAAATGCATTACAATGATAAACAACATCGATAATGTCGAATTTTTCAAACTTAGCACTACTAAAAAATCACGAGTCGTCACTGCTCGCTCATAAGGTTACAGCTATTTCAAGCAACGTTTCCATTCTACCGATTCTACCGATCTACGGTAGGCATTTCAGCAGGGCGATACTGAGAGTATGCAAACGTACTATTTAAATAATAGTTTTTTACCGCCGGCGTGGTCTAGCGGTAAGGATTATGACTCGCAATCCGAATGTCGCGGGATCGAATCCCAGCGTGGCAAATAAATTTTATTGGATTAATTTGTGTTATTTCACAATTAATTCATTAAAAATAATATATACTATATCTGCGGCACGTTCCAGAGTGGAAGATACTCTCAGTATCGCCCTGGTGTAAGACCACCATTCAGAATTGAAAAGTTGCTAGAAATGGCTTTGGCCGTGTTTGTTGACCAGATCTGAATGGTCAGTTACTTCCCCACCTTCCTCTTCTCCATCTCCTTCCCCCCCCCCACTACCTTCAGCCTCACAACATACCCCAATTGGGGATACCATAGTCTTACTGGCTGCAGATGGGAGTAGTTGGGAGTCTTGTGCGGTATTCATGTAAAAAAATGAAATAACACGTATTAATTAAGTAGAAATTGCACACGCTGCACCGGGATTCCAATCCGCGACCTCCGGATTCAAAGATTAGGTTCTTAACATTTATTCACGAAATTTTTATTGTAATGAAGTATTTGTTTTTCAATAACATATTTTTATTTGTAGAGAGGTTAACAACCTTGCTTCAGGAGACCGGGAAAACCAAAATGGCGGAGGAATTTAAATTTAAGACAAAGAAACTCTTGATGTGGATGTCACTTTTAATCTTAACATTATCTCGACGTCGTGTCATGCACTGCTAATTTATTATTACTTTAACAAACATTCTGTTAAAGTAAATGGGAAATAACGAAAAACAGAATAAGGTTATTATTTATGACTTGGAAATCAAGTTTGCGCGCAGTTCGTGTACCTACGAGCAGCAAGGCGACAATTATTAACCCAGAGCAATTCTTCATAAAGTGGTGAAAAACAATTACTCTATCGCCTAACAATACACCGAAAAAATAGTAGTTTACTTTAAAAAAATTAAAATTACTTTTTGTCAATTTTGTTTAAAAACATGTACAATACTTGATGACCAAGAATCGACATAAGCTCAATTTTTAAAAGAATTGGTTTATTTCGTAAAACGTCGCTTTTGTAAGAATTTTCACGCGTCTTCATAAAACTAAAATAGATTAAAAATATTAGCACGAAAAAACTTGAGAGTTTGTAAAAAAACAATCTAATTTCCTTTTGTGTGTTGGAAGTTTCATTTGGGAGGCGGGAATGGGTACCGCCGCCCCGAGAACCATTTATTGGATAATCAACACCTCTGCCGTAGGTCACCCCAAGTGGTTCGCTACGTTTGGTGACTTAGCAGGGGTATCCGGGCTCATGGGTGAGGTTTGTCTGGATCTGGCGGCGGATGACCTGGACACACTGAACCCTAGATTCCTACCCATCCCTCTTACCCCTTTCCTTCCCAGATCTTCCTCTCCTTTCTTTCCTTAAAAAGACCCTTCACATAGCATCCCCAAAGATGATAGGTCCCGAGGGATTTTTTTTCCTCAGGGCCTCCTGTGTGGAGCTAATGTAAAAAAAACTGGAATAGGTAGGTACTTGTGTGAAGAAAATTATCGAATTATAAAAAAATATTCTTTTTAAATCCAGAAAAGCGATAAAGTACCTACGTAGGTTCCTATAATATATTTTACTAGACAATTATTTTTATTCTATATTTGAAATGTGTAATGTTTTTTGAATCTGTGGGAATAAAATTTCTCAAGAATTCATCATGGCAAGTCAAGTTACATCCCATTATTTTATCACATTATTCCTCAAATACAGTGTAGTTATTTTAGGTGGTGTTATTGTAGTCGAAACGTCACGGTTTTATCATAATTATACCAATTATACCACAGGGACATATGCTTTATTAAATTAATTGTTTTTGTAGATATTACATTCAATAATTAGTCTTATCATGGCTGTTTAGTAATAAATTTATCCTTTGGATTATTGGAGAGTGTTCTAATCATAACTCATGATAAATCCGAGCTATCCAATTAGATGTCCTGATTTCTTTTCGTGATTTTTTTTTATCTATATGGAAAATTCTGCATGGTTTACATACATAATAAGACAAATAAAGCCTCCGCCAACAAATAAGAACTAATTTAAAAAATCTAGGTCACTATTTTCGTTGTTCGAATCTAATTTGTCCAAATAAGTAGATATTGCTGGTAATTTTTTGAGTGATGCAATCGAAAAGACAACTCCTATTTTTGCTAACATAATCTAAAATCATTTCTTTTCTTTTTGTATTGCCAGTTTGGCTGTTAGGTTTGGAAGAAGAGCATGCACAACGATTGTGATATTTTTAATGTCATTTGTATTTTGCATACGTTTTCGATCGATTTTACGCCTATATAACAAATTATATACCGTATTCCGTGTACCTATGCAGGTATATGAAAAATAAATACTGGCAAAACATCTACTATAAACTCATACGGTTGCAGAACAAACGAATACAACAAAAAATAAAGTTTCTGACAGACAAGTCATTTTTTTTCATGAGCTCCACACAGGAGGCCCTGAGGAAAATAATTTCCCTCAGGGCCTATGTCATCTTTGTGGAGGTTTTTTTTAGGAAAGGAAGGAGAGGAGAGTTCTGGGAAAGGGTTTAAGGGGTGTGTAGGAATCTGGGGTTCAGTGTGCCCTGGTCATCCACCTCCAAGACCTAGACAAACCTCACCCCGTGAACCCGGGCACCCCTGCTAAATCACCAAACGTAGCGAACCACTTGGGGTGACCTATGGCAGAGGTGTTGGTTATCCAATAAAGGTTCCCGGGGCGGCGGTACCCATTCTCGCCTCCCAAATTGAGTCATGTTATTTAGAAAGCGAAATCATTGGGAGGTACCTACCTACATCAGAATTTCTCAGAAGTATCAATTGAGAATGACAAAACAGAAAATACATTTATCAAAACAGTCTGCCGAAAAATTTATAATATTAGTAAAAAACAAGAAAACAGCTCGTTATTTTAGTTATGTGCCCAAAGATGCATCGATATTTTTTTGTACTCATTTGCCAGCAGTTTCTTTGAATATTAAAAAAAATAAATTTTCCTCTATTTTTCCCAAATTTTACATTTGATATAATACAATATTATGAAAATAATAAGAAGGCTCAGCCTAACTAAGGCGCAGCCTGTGCATGGGTAATATAGTTAAATATATTTTATTATTAGCTGGTCCCTGGCATGTGTTGCAATGCCATTCAAAGAAATAAATTGATTCTTTCTGCATGTCCTTTCCCGTGGGTCCCCGTTCCCTTCCACATTCCCCGCCTTCCCCCTCCCTCGTATCTTCCCTCACCGCGAAGCCAACCTCCTCCTTCCCCCTGCCTTTCCTCCCTGCCGATAAAATATATGAAATACACTCATTTCCATTTATACAAATTTCAAAGTGCCAGAGCTTACCATTATATATAGCCTATATGTTATTCTGATGTATGAGCTATATTATTGTAAAGTTTCATTAAAATCCATTCAGTAGTTTTTGCGTGAAATAGTAACAAACACACATACATCCATACAAACTTTCGCGTTTATGGTATTAGTAAGATTGTATCTAGAAAAAAACAGTGGGCATATAAAGCAAAAATTGATTAGAATTTGTCATAAACAGCTTGCCCAAAATGTGCATTGTGCATACAACAGTGTAGAGTGCAGCAATAAGTGTGTAGTGTAATAATAAATGTAATAGTAAGTGTATAGTAAGTGTAATAGTAAGTGTATAGTGTAATAATGAGTGTATAGTGTTATGTGTCCAATGAAACTGCTGTGAGTTTGCATTTGTTAGGTATTCGTTTGGGGGGTATAGAAAACATTATTATTTCTAATACTGATTCTGTTTTCATTTTTTTTCAAATTTGCTTTTGTTTTTAAATATATACTTCGTCGAAAAAGTTTTTTTTTTTTTTATGCATAACTTTGATAATATAGTTAGAGTTTGTAAAGGTTTTGACCTTTTCAGAATATTCACAACATTTTATGAGATCACCAGTTGGTTTTTTAGATGTCTAAAATCATGACATCATCATCGGTTAGTATGTACTACAATTATTTGGGAAACAATATTATTTTACAAAAAAAAAACAGTTTCAAAAAGGACAGACTTGTGGTAAAATAAACCAAAACAAATAAAAGGAAGCAATTAGATCAACATTATTAATATAACAGTAGGAACAAAGTTATAAAACAAAATATTAATCCATTATGAAATGTTTATTTCTATTCTGTATGCTTTTGTTCTAAAAACTAAATTATTTGAGAATTAAAAAAAAATTGTGTTTAAAAGCATCTACAATCAGAATCTTCTATTATTTCTCATGAAAAAGGTTTTTAAAATACAATTTGAACTTACTTTCAGCTAGTGAAGGTTCCTTGTACTCCTTTGGGTCAGACTTTTGAGCAGCACTGATGGTAGTGATAGTTTCATCCGGTTTACGCAGAGGCAGCACCATCTTGAAACTTCAAATAACAACTTTTCAAAAGCGCGATGAAAAACAAACAAATACCGGAGGTGTTATTGTTCTACCGACTTGAACAGGTTTTCTTTTCCGTCATACGAGACACAATTACATTGAGACAACTGCAGATTTTCACCATACGGAGCAGAAGTTTTCTTTCAGTTGTAGTTAGTTATTCAGGATCGACCTGTCAGGCTCGGTCATGTCAATGTTGATGACTGTTAATAGAAATTACGACGCCAGGAACACATCTATACAAGTTCATTTTATTATCTAATTCGGACACGGTGATTCGGGAGCGTTCGCTCAAATTGGAGCAATTTCACGAGAAGAAATAATGATTTAACATTTTTTGGTCTCACTTTAAATTATTTTAGTGATACGCCTAAACGCCAGCATTTGATTGACTGTTACAAAGAAAATGTTATGATTTAAACTTTTTCCCTGCGTGATTTATTAATAAATTGAATAATAAAAAATCTAATATTAGGTATTAAAAAAAAATTAAGAATGCTTATTTTTGTTATTTATTTTTGGGGTGTTATGCCGTGTTGCGCTAACTCCTTCTTTAGCCAACGCTTCGGATAATGTCCATCATCAGGGCAGATGAGATGCTGTCCGACACGTTGGCTAAAGAAGGAGGTAGCGCAACATGGCATAATACCTCAAAAATAAATAACAAAAATACACTTGCTCGCGAAAACCTAAAATCATACCTAAATAATGTTTAATTTGTTGTTTATTATGACAAATTGTGATTTCTTCGACACGCGCTGTAATATCACCTTGTTAGCTTGCAGAACAGAAATTACAATATAATTGTGTTATTTTTTGCGGATGTTTTTACATATTTAGTGTGACATTTCAAGGCTGATTTGTATTTAGCCGAATACACTTAATTTTGTGAAATATAGTTTCATAATAAAGTAATTTTGGTCTGTACAGCGCCCTTGAGGGAATATTTCACAAAAATGGTCTGTTACAAAAGAGAAAAAAACATTATTACTATTATATTCCAGCGATTACAAAAGCGAATAGTGTTTGTGTTGACGCTGTAGACTATGGAAGAGGTACATCATGTTTTAGATGGAAACAATCGTTGTTATTGGAATTGGATGTTTGTTCAACAGTTTTAAGTAGGAAGATACTCAGACATATATCTACAGGGTGAGGTGTTTGAAGGGAACTAAATTATACAACAGAGAAGCGAACATTACTGAAGTTTGATCTTGATATAAGCAGTTCTCAAAATCATTGACATATCTGCGCCATCAAATATTGAAATAAAGAAATATTTTATCGGAATTAAAAATATTTTTTTATTATTAAACTAATCGGACCAATGACAAAAAAAAAATATTCTCACTTTGCCACTAAAGTCTACCTAATCTTCTGTTTTCCTCACATTTACCTACACCGTCCTATGAGAATCATATCTATAAATTTTCCATCATTATTAGGTACACCGTATGAACATATTTTAAAATTTTTTTAACAAAAATGTTGGCAACATACGTTAATAAAAAAATCTTGTGCCATTCACACGCGGTAGAAGTGAAAATTTCAGAAAGACAAGAGTGAAGTTACAAAGTACTTTTTTTAACAATGTGAAGGACGATTTTTTCCATACTTTTATCGTCGAATTCCAGTGCACCTTTTCCTATAAATTTGGTCATATTATTAGTATTTGTGTTTTCTTCTTCGGAGTCGCTAGATGTCGCTTTCTTTTGTGTTTTCTTTGTCTATTTATTGTGGAGTGGTGTAAGATTGGATATTGATTTAACAAAAAAAAATGTTTGTTTTTTTTGATGTAATAGGATTCAATCCTTGGTCCTCTGAATTTCTGGCCGCTAAGATTCGTCAGGCGCTTTCTACCACTGGACTAAAGGAGACTTGCGTGAGATCGTGGAATTATCGTATTATATCGGAACCGAGTATCCGTGCAATTAATAAATGTTCTATTGCTGTCTATTCTCTCGCAGACTAAATCCTTTACACGTATGTGTTTGTCTCTTTTTTGTGTCGCTTGCTTCTGTTTCATCAAGAATCAAATCACAACGGTGCTAAAGAAGTTTTCATTTCAAAAACTTTTAAGGTACTATGACTACTGCGCCTTAAAATAAAGTAAATGTTCATACTTTTCTACACCATTAAAGTTTAGAGATAAAATGATTTATTTTTAAATAATTTTCATACATAAAATAAGTGAGAGGGAAGTGAACGAAATATTGAGACGGAAACGGAACAAGATAAAAAAGTTATTCTAAATTCTTATTTCAAAAATGCGTAATTTTTTCTCAACAATATTATTAAGATATTTAACTTAGTGAGTAAAACCTCAAATTGTAGTATTTAATTACTGAAGACAATATTAGCGACTGTCAATCGAAAATTTTAAACATAAAAATCAGAAAAAAAATACAGTCACATCTAGAAATTGAACCTAAGACCGTAGCCTTTGCTTTCGGTTTAAAATTTTCGATTGAGAATCGCTAATGTTTTCTTCAGTGATTAAAAATTCCAATTTAGGTTTTACTCATTGGGTTCACTTCCTAGATGTGACCGTATCTTTTTCCCGATTTTTCTATTTCAAAATTTCGATTGAGAGTCGCTAATATTGTCATTGGTAATTAAATATTATTGAGAATCATTGCACACAATTTTTTTACAAATAAATTTTATTATAATATACTCCATTGTCTTTAATTATGTCCCAATGTCGCGCAGGTTTGAATGTTCGTGAGTTGTTATGAATGCATCGCGAGTAGTTTACACGAGGTTGCTGTTTATTTTACTCGGAAATGCAGTTTTTTTAAACCATGATTATAGTATTTATCCGATGATGTATAATAGTGCATCCCATGTATTATTTATATGACAAATCATTATTTGTTTTATCATCCATTAGACCAGGGTTTCCCAAACTTTTTCCGCAACGGAACCCTTTGCAAACCCTTAAATTTTAATGGAACCCTTGGCTTTTTTAAAATTGGACAATTTCTAATAGCAAAAATGAAAAAAATGTTATATTTAGTACATTATTTATTATTTATCATTTTTCATTTATATTCCATTTTTTGGTTAAATATAAAATCATTAACATAATTTAAATTGTATTTTTTACGTATAATATAAACAAAAAAGTGGAATACAAACAAACAAAAAAAATGAAATAAATAAAGCACGTAATGACTTTGAAACTCGAAATCATGAGTTCGTGAATTTCATTTCTTCTTGATATTGGATTCTAATATCTGGTGTGGCGTCGAGCCTGTTCCTGCACTTTGATTTCGTTGCAGCATAATTAGAAAATCCTTCTTCGCATAAATAGGTTGTAGAAAACGGTAATAAAACAATTATCGGTTATTTTGATAAATTGGGGTACTCTTCTGACAAACTCGTCCAAAAATCATTAAAGGCTGATCTTCTACCTGGAAGGTTCTACTAAATAAATTAAGAACTGTTGAAAAAAAAATTATACAAATATAAATTTCTTGTAAATAATATTAGTAGTGTTGCAATATGAATATATGTGCACCTACACTATATTAAATGAAATTCTTCCGTCAAATTGTCGCGGAACCCCTATTCAGGTTCCGCGGAACACTGGTGTTCCGCGGAACATAGTTTGGGAAACCCTGCATTAGACCATTATCATTAGTTAAGTGGTTAATCTTACTGAGATTTTGATTGATTTATGCACTATACGTGTAGATTGAGGTATCCTCTATGTAGTCTATAATATATATCTACTCCGTAAGGCTAGCTTTACACTTGTAAGTTTTTTCTTGCTCACGAAAGCGATTTACGACCAAATTACCAATGTGAACAACACCAAAAGTCACTTCACGTAATTTATAGGAAGTTACAGAAGCTGTTCTTTCGTGAGTTTTTTGACAGGTCTAATCGCGTCCGCGCGAACTTCCAGCCTTCTTACAGCTTATAACATCAAATGATAAGCTGAGAGACTTGCCGCAAGAAATGGTATCAAAATACGCCGTTTGCTGATGTCAAAAATTAAAAGACAGTTGTTTTCGTAGGTTTGATTTCGCATAAAACTAGTATTTATTTACACTTATTTAAGTTTTCTGAAAATGAGCGTCCTTCTATTCAATTGTCGGTCCAATCCTTTCTATTCTCAATGTTTCTGTTTTTAACATTACGTGTTTGAATTCGAATTAGGTTGCTGTCAGGTAGCTGTCATTCGGATAAAATTAAAGAACTCCATTAATATCTGCCTTTGACGACACAAAAGCAGGTGGATAATTGTTTTTAAAAAGCCAAATTCTATTTTAACATTTTTTTTGGGCCTTTTCGTCTGTATTGAAAGAATCGCGTAAATTTGACAGAAGTAGATCGTTGTTGACAGGAACCATTAATATCTGCCTTTGACGGCACAAAAGCAGGTGGATAATTGTTTTTAAAAAGCCAAATTCTATTTTAACATTTTTTTGGGCCTTTTCGTCTGTATTGAAAGAATCGCGTAAATTTGACAGAAGTAGATCGTTGTTGACAGGAAGTCATCTTACTGCAAATAAATTTACAGATGTAAATGGTCGCATGATACACAGGTCGAACTTCCGAACAACTTCCGTGAGCATTAATTACCACAAGTTTGATGCATATGTAAACGCTCCTGTGAGTAACTTGTCAATAACGTCCGTTAAGTAGTAAATTTTACTTACGAATGTAAACCTATAGTTTAAATTAATTACCAGTTTTTTTATTTTTATCAAATCATACTTTAAAGCCGGTGTGAAGTATTTTTTACCATTTTTATTGAAATCGATGGATCGATTTGACATACATATTACAATAATTATCACAATAACACATTCGTTCCGGTCAGTAGCCGAGTTGGCATGGAGTTTGGGTCCCAGCCAGGCGTCGTGTGTTAAATTCATCGGCTGGCTAATTACTCCATCACGACACAACCATCATTTTCCGCTTACTGAGATGGTAGTAGGAGTTGTCAGTTTATTTGTAATCTGGGATTGCTTGTCTTTCATTTAAAATTAATTATATTAGAAAAAACAATAAAATCATGTGTACTTATTATTCAGAAACGAAGATTGTTATAATTTACTGTTCTTTATCAAAGAAACATGAAATTTAAAAGTCGTAATTTTTTCAATTCAATATTACGTGCATTGCCTCCAGCTGATGTATCGAAACTATCTGACTTTCTGCTTCCTAAGAATATATAGGACTTACTGAAGCCTCCGGCGTTGCCCGGGCCTTACGTTAGGTTTTTTTTCCGAAATCAGACGCAGACAGTAATTTTCCTCTTATTTTGAACGTCAAGTGCGCAAAATTTCAGCAAGTATCAAAAATCTATTTTAATGAGTGGGAAAAGGGGATGGTTTTTCAAAATCGCATGCAGACGGCGACTTTGTTCAGAGAGTCAAGTGTGCAAAATTTCATCAATCTAGGAATGAAGTTGAATGAAATCAAATTCACGACGCCCGCCCGCAATAGACACTCTTCTTTGCATACTAAATAGATTCAGTGGAATGTGCGTTGTGCATTGTGTCTCGAAATAAAAACATAAGTTCAGTGTTTTAAGAAAATGTGTTAGTGTGTAATGTTCAATAAACATACTGATCTACGATCAATATTTGAGAAGGATATGCAGCATTCATGTAGTGTATGCCACGTTGTAGGATAACACGCCAACTACCAATATACAGTCGTTCCGGAGAACGTTTTTTTTTTACATTAGCTTAGGATTCTATGTGGAGGGACTTTTAAAGGATATGAAGAAGAGAAAGTTCTGGGAAGGAAAAGGGTTTTAGGGGTGGGTAGGAATCTGGGGGGTCAGTGTGTTCAGGAGTGATGGATGAAATTCCGCACACTTATAGTTTAAATAGAGAAGGAGTGCAGAATGCTAATATTTTTTAAAATTATTTAAAAAAAATACATTAAATTAATAAAAAACATTACAATTACGGTCGAATTTCGACCATTGGGCGACTACTAGTAAGTATAATAATATAATAGTTTTAAACTGAAAATAAATTTGTTTTTGTCACCAGTCGACCTTCATTATTGAAACTCAGTAACATTAATCGTGTTGAAGACAAGAAGATAATCTTTACACAAAGGCACAATAACATCAAACTATGTTACCGAGAAAATTGATGACGATTTTTCAGCAAATCATACAATTACCATTCGATGTGCAGAACCACCTCGTGTTGAATTAACATAATCTTGGCTAAAGGGTCATTATTCATAATAAATCAATTTGACTCTAACTACATATTTGCCACAAAGTCAACAGTGATAGGTAATTATATATATTTTTTTGGTAAAATACTTACTTCCCATTATTATCTAACTGATATTAAGTGTTTTTGAAATAAAAAGTGCATATGATTGTGCGTGCCCCTATTAGGTAAATATTTACCATTTTACATTACCGTCGACTACCACAATACTTAAGATATTTTTATGAATATATAAAAATTAAAAAAAAATTGGGCACCTATATTTTAATAGCAAAGGGGGCACTTTTTCTTAATTAAATAATATTATAGCGCCACAATTAAAAAATGCATTTGGGACATTTTCTGGGTCGCTTAGTTCGCTACTATTGTACAGGTAATGAAGTTCAACTGTTTTTATAAAATTAAATAATCAGAATGATGCATTAAACATTTCAATTAGAAGCATGTAATGTTGTGTATAACGCCGCTTGCTGTTGCTTCGTTCCTTTCCCATAATTCGTGCCTCGGTTCGCGGTAAAACTTACTTGTTTATACGCAGCACAATAGGATTATGTTTTATGTTGTTGTTTGTTGGAAAACCATTACTGCAATAATCAATAAAGTACGATGAATGATGAACAGTCGGTACCTAAATTATTTTATTAAATCAGCATAATAGGTACATGAACGGTTTCACTATGTTTCGTGGCAAAAGAAAGGGTAAAAATGTATGGTTTTGTTTTTAATTTCTGGTTTCAGAGAGTGTCACTGAGAAATACCCTGAGATTACTAGGTTCCATGACAACTCAACAAAGTGGCTTTTCAAAACCCTTTTGAAAAAAAAAAATAACCCATAACCTAACCTATTTAACCAAGTTTTTTTTCTCGACTTTTAATGACTTTTCAAAGGAGTGATGAAGTTGCACATTGATTGTTGATTTTTCCGGTTACCGATTATTAGAGCCTATAAGAGCCATGCCATCTAGCGGTTTTCTAAAACACTGCGTTTCAAAGTACTGAAAAGTTGATCATTCCAAGACGTGTTTCTAGTTCTGCCGCTAGACGCCGTATGAAAAAAAATCAGAAAAATTAAATTAAAAATATTTTATGTTTTCACAAAAACAGAATTCTTAAGAGGAATATAAACGCTAGAAATATTTCAATTCTCCTGCCTTTAAAATTTATAATCGAGCTATTTGAACGAGGCAAGTAAGCGAAAAAGTGGTTTTTATTTATTTTTTGCATAATTTAAAAGAATGAAAAAAGTTAGAACATACAAAATCTCAAAAATTGTCTTAGTCTTAAAGGGTACTTTTAAAAATTGTTTCTTATAGTTAAGTCACGCAAAAACTTTTTTCTTGGTGGTTTATGCTTATATTTTTTGTTACCTATGTAAACAATAATTTTATTGTAATTCTAATACGTAGAAAAGCTAGTAAAAGCTTCAATTTATCCGTAGCATATTTTTTGATGTTAATAGTGTAAACCGATTCGTCGTAAAGATTAATCTCATCTTAATTCAGGAATTAATTTGGTAAGGAACGGGCGGTATAGAAACTCAAAACGTGTTGATTTCATGAAATTTTCTCGATTGGAAAAAGATAAAATGTCTTTACCTAGTTGGGATGGTGGGCAATTGAAAAATTGTGTATAATAACTGAAAAAATCGAGGTCAAATACGACATATCGTAACCGTGATTCGCGTATGGAGTGACAGAGAAGATCATTGTGCATTAGGGCAAATATGATTTCTCTAAGATTCAACAAGTTTCAACACACACTGAACGAGCACAATACACATCGAAGCTGTGGACCTACTTCAACAAAGCATCTCTAAAAAGAAAGGAAATACAATACAATAATTCATACCGAATTCAACCGATTCTTGGGTTGTTTTAATACTGCAGTGCCATCGAGGTGTTTGAAGAAGGGCGCGTTCCCGGATTCCGAGCACTAATAAAAAAACGGATCACCAGCTACAGAACGAGACCAGCCTCGTGCGAAAACGCTCTTGTGATGGCAGCACTCTACTTCTGGCAGGGCCCCGTTTACAAAAGTAATCTGCTCTCCTCATATAATCACAAAATAGTCTAAAAATTTGTTCATTTGATTTTTCTGTACAAATAAGTTTTTCCAAACTTCTTCAAATCAAGAATTGAAAATATCGAAAATGAATTCACATCTTGTCAAGCTTTAAAAATAACATTGCGTGCAATTCACACGCGGTAAAAGTTAAACCTTCAGAAAATTAAAGTAGAAAAGAGTGGGGAGGCTGCGAGGCATCACAAAGAGGAGACCGATTATACTATCTCATTCTCTCGCAGGCTAAATCCTATAGATTTTTTTTTTTTTTTTACAATTAATACCGCACAAGAGTCCCAACTGCTCCCGTCTGGAGCCAGTGAGACTATGGCATCCCCAATCGAGGTATGTTGTGAGGCTGAAGGTAGTTGGGAGGGGAAGGAGATAGGGAAGAGGAGGGTGGGGAAGTACCTGGCTATTCAGATCTGGTCACTAAACACGGCTAAAGCCATTTCAAGCAACGTTTCAATTCTGAATGGTGGTCTTACCCCAGGGCGATACTGATAGTATCTTCCACTCTGGAACGTGCCGCAAATATACTATTTATTATTTTAAATAAATAAATTGTGAAATAACACAAATTAATCAAATAAAATTTATTTGCGCACGCCGGGTTCGAACCCGCGACCTTCGGATTGTGAGTCGAGAGTCTTGCCTCGGGACCACGGAAGCCGTCACGGAAGCCGATGTATGTGTTCGTCTCTTTTTGTGTTGCTATTTTTCGTTTCATCGAGTTTCAAATCACAACGGCGTTAAATAAGTTTTCGATAGATATTGCGGTTAAACAAACTTGAAAATGTGCACCCTCCTTGTTTGTACTTATTAAGCTACGTACTTAGATACCACATCTGAATATTGTTGAAATATGGATAAATATAATTAGAAAAAAATAGCTCCGTATATTTGAAATTAGCACGAAACATATTTGAAAAATCGATTCGGAATATTCGAGTGGTCTCCGGACGTCAGTGACGTCACTGGTACCGTAATGACTGGTCAAGTCCCACGAGTGTCCACGTGATGTGACGTCACGTCCCTTGTCCAATCAGCGGTCGAGGATCGAACCGTTCGAAATGTGACCGGAGCCGGCCGCGGGGCTAAATTATTAATATAACAATCCAGCCGCAGAATTTTCGGAGAAATTATTCAACCAATATAATATTACGCCGAATGTCAGGACTAAATTAATTTAATAAAGATTAAGTGAAATGGAAATAATTAAATTTTCATGAAAGATTTATTAAAATGTCATCCATTTCGTTATCAAGTAATCGACAATGATAATTCAAAGTGAAACCAATCTTTACTTATGTCATCATAAACTCACCAATTTTTTTTGCATTGATTTTTGCACTTTTGAGCAAATTTTAATCTCCTGGGTTTTTATTTTTTTCATTACAACAGTTAATTGCTTTGATTTGGTAAAATCGTAAAATGGGTTAGGAAATATCTATCGCTATCGCCTTTGTGTATGTTTTTGGTCCTAATGAACTCTCAGATTGTTAAAAAAATTGTGTTATTTCCGCTTGGCAATTAAAGCTCAATAAATTAAAGATGTCCAAACGTAGCCGAATAGTAAAATCTGTTTTTGAAAAGTGATGAAATATGCTTTCAGATTATATTATTACAAATAAATATTACAATCTGTAAACATTAAAATTTAGAATGTGAACATAAAAAAATTGAAAAAATGACTCACGTGATGTTTTTGTGTAAAAACAGTACTGAATCATGGATAACTGGATGTATTTTTAATCTATTTCTAAGGACAACTTTGAATGAAGATGTGAAGCGTGGTTTATTATAGACATTCTCCTTTTTGTTTTAGGGTTGTCGCTAGAATAAAAACGGAGTTATAACGATTTTTGTGGGAACACACGCATTAGCTTGAAAATAATCTAATAATATGGACTTGACTGCTTTTGTTATATTGTCGTGAAAACAAGCTAAGGGGTCTGAGTGGGATTTGAAATGATTATGAACTCGTGATATTCTTTTCAGATGAAATTTAGTGCAGCAATTTCCGAAAACATTTTATCTTAAAAGACTCGATAGTCCGTGAAAACCTAAAACCTTTTAAATAAACAAGAATTCCTCAATAAAAGAGCGAAGCGTATAAATGATCAGTAAATGTTTTATTGAAATCTTTATCCGATCCATTCGGGAAGTACCCGATGCTTCATTTATTGGAGGGAGGAGATTTTCTAAACTGGCCATCAACAGCAAAGATAAGGAATTTCAGTAGAGCAATTTCCATCATAGGTCCTCATCTCTCAAATAGTCATATAAAAAGGGGACAGCGAATTGTTTTACGACCAAAAACTATTATAGAAAACTTAAGGTCAGATTGCTTTCAGGCAAAAAAAAATCAAAGGCTTCGAACAGATCATATGATGGTCTTGAGCCATGAGTCATCAGTTCTCAAAGTGTGACGGGAAAAGGTTAAAGCAAGATCCTTTTATTTAGAAAAGCGTGAAAAGTTTTTCACTGCACAATGTAAATTTTTGAAAATATGTATTTTTTTTACAATGTGTGAATTCTACGATAGTTATACCAATGATATGAGGAAAAAAAACTGCATTAAGGTGTAATTGTGTTAGTTTATATTTTATAATTTTGGTTGATAAATTTTTATTTATTTATTTGATAGAAAATATGTATATATATAAGGACAGTCAAATTGTCTGGTTTAGTTCAAATTTGTCTGGTTTAGGTATCCTTGCTGTTATTTATAGAACTTAATGCTAAATGAATTACGGCACAAGTACCATTTACATAATTACTAGGGTGTAAAGGCAATGAAGCAAATAAATAGATTATTAATAAAAAGCTACTGGGATTACAAAAAAAATATAATAAAAGCCTTGAAGAAAAAATAATCTCATTGATGAGAAACTGCGTATTTTGAAAACATTTTAAAGAAGAAAGAAAGATCTCAGTTCAAGAATAATCTGGAAATATTTGAACTTCTCCTAATACCATCATCATAAGTGGGAAATATTGTTTGTGTAATATGGAGGACTTAGCTCGCAGAAAAGTAAACACACGGCGCTTATGTGTGAAATGGGAACCCGAACCGAAGCATTTGTGTACTCGGCTATGGTTCTACGTCAACTCAGAATCAACTCAACTCAACACCTCTTTGAAAAGTCATTAAAAGTTATGAAAAAAATAATTTTAAAATACCCCATAACCCTAACCTAACAAAACCAACTTTTTATATATATTTTTTTCATCACTTTTGATGACTTTTCAAGGGTAGTTCTGAGATGATTTCATTCTGAGATGTCGGGTCACCCTCGGCTACTAACCTGTCATTCCATTGTTTATTAATATTATTCAATTTGTAATCATCGAGTTTTCAAAAATTCTTATATGGTGATGCTAAACGTTTCCGGCACCAAATTGATATTTTCCACAGGAATCAAATATTATTTTTAAAGAATCCCTCAATATAGCAGAGCTTAAAACAATAACATCATTTTTTATACTAATATGCTTTCACCCCTTATACAATACGGGTATATAACATAATATCACAAAATGACAATGCCCAGTACTTATTGGATAGGAATTTGCGATACAAAGCAAGTGTATGAAGTCAAGAAGTCTATTTAACGAAAGAATTTACAATGACTAGCTCGCCATGAACGATGCTTTCATGCCGAAGAAAACCTTTCCCCGATAGCAGCCTCGAACTACCCTCACTTCTACCCTCTTTCTAATACAGCTACCCTAGTGAAGTGAAGTGAAGCCTGACAATGGCCTGAGTATTGGAACTGGGTTGCGATTTTCATATTTTTCGGTAACACGCTACTTTCAAAACAGCAATTTAAATACATTTTAAAGTCAACGATTAAAAGAAGAAATGTGACAAACGGAATACGATTTCGTTAAAGCGTCAGTATTTATGTTTCGTTTAATGACAAGAGATACTACAGACTTAGGTGATATTTACTGATTATTATGTATGTCACATCAGTGTTTATAGTAAAATGTTAAGCCACCTAGAGTATGCTTCTACAATGTGGAACCCTCATTGTTCTACATATAAAGCAAATCTAGAAAGAGTTCAGAAAAAGTTTATGAAATATGTCTCTGTTGCTTATCGCGCAAACCACTAAAAACATGTTTTTTCACGACTTTTAACTATGAAGACTTAACTATTTAATTAAATGAAGACATTATGAGCGAAACTCAATCGAAAATCTGGAAACAGAAAAATCAGAAAAAGATATTCCCAGATAGTCCCAGAGGTGTAAATATGTTTTTCTGATTTTTCTGTTTCCAGATTTATGTTTTTAAATTAATATACTCACTTCTACATTAGATAGTTCACGATTTCATTAATATAGAGCAACTGATATAAGTATTCACGATTATTTAAATAAGGGATGTTCTACAGTACTTTCTAGGATTTAAATAAAATTACCAAAAACTGTGATGTACTGTATCGTCTACGTCTAGCATTGATCTAAATGTTATTTTAAAAATGGGGCTAAACAAAAAATATCTTAATTAAAAATCTGTGAAATGGTATTTGTTTTGTAGTCTGAAAATGTGACTTTTTTGTTGAATTTTTTGTTGGTGTTTGTAATACAGGGCGAAGGTATATCAAAATCTACCCTCACATTTTGTAGGGCTGCATTATCCACAACACGGCAAGGAGAGTGTTTCACCTTTGAGTGGTAATTTGGCGGTGAATGCCCGATATATATGTTAAATAACTGATCTCTGCCTCCTTTCTGCTCTTAGCGACATATTTACTACCCGGCTTGGCTATATTATGCAAAGTACTTAATCCGGATTCATTGAATACGTGATGAAGAAAACATTTTTTTGGTACTTTGTTTAATTCACAAAATTGATGTTTTTGTTCTAATTATGAAAAGTTATTCAAATGCGTGTAAAACGTGACTAACTTTTCATTCATTCAATTCATTCAAAAATATCATTTTCAGTTTTGAGTCTGTCGGTTTGTCTTTTGGTCCGATTGTAACTCTGGTTCAATGAATTCGGATTTGCTTGAATTAAATAAATTAATAATGTAATATACCTAGTATTTTCACAGTAAGGCTCTTCGCTCATTGAAAAATCGATATCAATCTAAAACTGGTTGGCAATTTTAAAAAACTTATTTTACGACGCAACTCGACTTTATGATTTTAGCAATTATATCAGCTTGTTTAGCAAAAAGATAATTTATTAATTATCAATCTAATAATTTATTAATTATCGATCTAATAATTTATTAATTATCAACCTTAACATATAAAAGTAATAACAGTAAATTATTTTTTAACGTCCTGAAAAAATCGATATTTTCCTGCTCGGATATATCGCAAATTAATCGAAAACTGGTCGTGAGGCGCAGCCACGGCAACCTGGCAACCTGGCAACCTGGCAACCTGGCAATCTCTCAACCTGGCAATCTGGCAACCTGGCAACCATGGCAACCTGTCAACCTGGCAACTGAAATGTGTCGGCCGCGGTGACTAGCACTGCGAGTTTATGAGTGACTGCGTCGCCGTTGGCGATTGGTCTTTGAGAAGTTGCCTGTGTGCGGACCGCCATTGAAATTCGCAAGTCGCTGTCCTGTGAAATGCTGTCTGAGTTGCCTACTGGATTTTTTTCAGTTACCCCGTGAGCGGATGGACTAAATTATGTCATTTTTAATTTGGAATCGGTGTGTCAAGAATTCAGACGTGCGATTAAGAATCTAACAACATTATACGTTTATATCAGAAAATTATTTGAATTCCTTTTTGAAATGTGTATTTCTTAGGATATTTTTTTTGGGTTAATAAGACAAGTGAAGCCAGATTTCTTGATTTTTCTAAGTTAGCGTTTTTTTTTTAGCTAACTTGCAATTAATTAGCTACTATTATAAATTTCGTGTTTTTTTTACGGGTCAGCGTTAGAAATAATTAAATGCTTAGTTAGAGAAATAATCAAAATAAATAAGAATAACATTAAATAAAAATAATATTATTACCCGACTGACAATCAAGGAAAAGATTAATGGAGGATGTTTTAAGTTTGTAAGACGGAACTTACGTGATTGGTACTTACTGGACACGGTGAAGATTTATCGTGATAGCCAACCTTCGATAGGAGAAGTAATTTAAGATATACACAGCTACGTACAATTTTGGTTTATCAGGCTGGGCGTAAAGATGCTGATTATCGATGATAACTAATTGGCTCTGATAAAAAATTCATCGTGTCAGTTGAAACAACAAACTTGGAAAGTATTTTTCAATCTTAAAATTTACTTTTATGTAACCTTTTAATGAAAAGGTCATTATAAAATAAATCTCTCACCAATCAAGTATTTTGTGCCACAGTTCTAGAGAAAATCTTAATTTTCTTTGGAATAAAACCGGCGTATTTTATCTTCGTAATAAAAATATTTCATCTGAAACATAAACCTGAAAAATCTCGAGGCAATTTAAAAAGGCAGTGGAAATATTCAAAACATTCCTGCTTCTTATTCTGGATGTGAATGTCATTCCCTCTAAAAATAATTCAGCTAGGATACACTTAAGGCTTCTTTGGCGTCTTCGAAGGGGTGGCTTCGTCCCTAGGGCATCCCCGGAACCACTCCCAGCCAGGGGCGGATTAACCAACATTGTTGCATTGGACTTAACCCCTCAAATAAACACACAGAAATCATATTTAGGATTTCAGAGATGTATTTATATTTTTGCGTAATACAATACTTATATTATTGCGTCGCGTTGTCTGCAAATAATACTTTTTTTATAATATGTAACTTATGTTACCGTATCATTAATGTCTCATGTAAATAGAATAGATCCTAGAACGGATCCTTGTGGTACCCCTAACAAAACTTTTATTGGAAATATAGATGCAATAACGCGTAATGAAAAGTAACGAATTGCCATTCCGCAATATTTACAATTTAGGTATAATAGATTCAAACCAAGAAGAGTGGCCATTATTCATACTTCAGTGACTTTACGTTGACTTGACCTAAATATATATTTTTGAAAGGCCTTGTTAAAGAGGGAATAACCAGACAAAACCGGAAAAACGTTATTTTTAAATCAACTTTAAGACGTATTGATTTTTTTCCACAAAAAATTATAAATTGATTTCAAAAGACGGTTCTTTTATCTAGAAAAGCTATTTTTGAAATTTTGAGAAAATATTTTCATTTTTAGTACAATAAGGTTTTACCGTAGGTCGTAGATAGATTTGTTAAATTTTCAAACAAAGCTTTGTATAATACAACATTTAAAATCATATAATCATCCAGTAAAATAAATCGATAAATAATTTGGAAAAGCTACCTTTCAGAATTTTAATTTTAATTAAAAAAAAACATAAAAAAAGATCCTTGTTTTGTTACGAAAATACTTCAGTTTGTCTATTTATTTACGGTCTTACAAATTAATATATAAAAAATACCTTCTTATTTTGCTTATACATTATTGAAAAATTATAAATACTTTTGATCAAAAAATAATTACAAGAAGAACATAATTTTAATTGTTTTATCATCACAAGTTTGAGCATTTTTGAATGTGTTTTTGAATTTTATTTATTTCCAAATCAAAGAAAATTTGGAATGAAAGAAAATCAATAGCGAGTTATTATGTTAAAATGCTGGTATGGAGAACAATTAATCTTTCTCATCGGAACCGCCCTACACCGTTGGAAGGGTACAATCGCAAGATCATCGTTCAACGAAATTTAAATTCTCGGCCGCTGGTTAATGGCTCTTAAATGTAGCTCAACCTGGATATTATTGTATAAAAGATTAGTTTTTCCTCGCCATAACGGTTTTTTTTTAAACACAACAGTTTTTTTCTTAACAGTTCAGCTGTGGAAGGACTGGGAGGTTTTTGTATTACCCGTCCTCTACAGCGTTAGTACTCTCTCTCTTCTTCTGGTCACCAGTGACTTTTTTCTTGTACGTCTTTCTGATACACCTGACTTGGAAATTGTTAAAATCATTTTGGCGTCCATTTATTATTTTCAACTTCAAAATATTATTCAGGACGCCCATCACCATCTGACATTGTGTTTTAGGTGATCAAAACAAAAATGGTGCTTATTTGTAATAGTGTCCCCAATAATCTGGTATTAATCTTTAAAATCCGTCCCTGATGGTGCCGACTGCCCAGATTGCAAATGGCAAGAAGACTACCTTACCTCTAGTGACACTTCAATTAAAGAATTGCTCCATTACCAGTTAGAGCGCCCCGAAAGACACTCCAAATTCTTCGAATATGTTAATTTTATCTTTGGACTCCATTTTAGTTAAAGGCGTTTACAAAATTTGCATTTTCCGCCAGTATCTTCAACAGTTATGAGGATATAAAAATTATTTCTTATATCAAACCATTTTCATTATTACTTATTTCTTGGTACGAATTGTAAAAGGAATTTGAATAAAAGCCAATTTATAATAAAATTTCCATCGGAATGGAATACTGGGTACATTGGAAAAAAGATTTTATTATTAATTAAAGACATTATAAAATGTCTAAAATATAATTATCTTTTTCACTGATATACCTCGGTATTTCATTCCGAAAAGCTTTTGGTAAAATACCTTAAATGATCGGTACCAAGAAACAAATACTGAAAAATAATATCAAAATACATTTTTCAAAAAAACACTTTTTTTGCAATTTTTTTCAATACATTAATTCGAGAAGTTCGTAGAAAATTTTATCATATATTTGTTTTCCCACTAAAAACTGAGGAAAAATTAATACTAAACACTATAATTATATTATATTCTAAATTCCTATTAAACACTATAAATATATTATATTCTAAATTCTTACAAAACACTATATTTGTATTATATTCCACATTCCTACTAACACAGGTCTATTGTCCATAAAAAATAATTTGTTTATTTTTCCTGTTTTAAGTACTGTATTGGAAAAGAGGTTAATATTTTGAACCTCTTCGACAACAACGCTCTGGACGCTCTTGACGTTGGTTTCTGGCAAAAGTTTACTTATGGAAATTATTTTACTACCATTTTCTTTAAAATAATATTCTTTAAATCAATAATTTTTATTAGCATGAAAAATTGTGATTCATTCATTTTAGTGGCTCCGATTTATTAATAACTAGCATCGAATGAAATTAATGCGGCATTTTCCATTGCCTTATCTAAGTCAATTAATTTTAATTTTTATTATTATTGTGTTCACTTTCAAAATAATTTTTCATTATTACATAGGTAATATATTCTAACTAATATGGAATATTTGTTATTGCGATATGGAATATTTGGTATTGTCAAAACATGCTGCCATAAAAAATTTCGTTGGAAAATTTTAATTTGATATAATACAAAGTTAAATGCTGGCTGTCGATTTCTGTTATAATTTCATAGAAATAATCTTCCAAACTATAACCACTGAATTATTGTAAAAATTTATTCTTTTCATGAAATGAATCTAATAAATAATTAAAATATCTTTCATGAAAATTTCGTAGGGAACATAAAATTTTGCAAAATGGGAAAGGAAAATTCACTAAGCATTATGAGAATAATCTAACGCATCCGTAATCCTATTTTCAGTGGCGTGCACAGAGTTTTTAATCAGAGTAGGCAGTAAGAAAAAAAAAAAAAAATTAAAAATATATTTACCAACTGCAAAATCACCACCTGGCCAAGTATCCAAATGACGCTTGATTTTTGCGTAGTTAAAAGCGATTACGAGATTTAGGGCCTTCGCTCATAGAGAAATTGAAAAAAAACAGTTGTCGACGCAATCGCAATTAACCTCCTTAACAAAATCGATATTTTTCTGATCTGACTTGTCAAAACTTAACAGTTCGTGAGCCGCTACCATGGCAACCTGTCAACAATGCAACTGAATTGTGAACTTTTGACATGTCAGATCAGAAAAATATCAATTTGTTTAGGAGGTTGATTGCGATTGCGTGGACAGCTGTTTTTTTCAGTTTCTCTATGAGCTGACGGCCATACAGAATTTTCACATTTTTCCCCTAAATAAACAGACAAAATTATATAAAAAATCAGTATAAAATTATCATTATATTTTAGAATTGTACCAACTAACAGAGGCACCAACAGATGCTATCGATTATTTTAATTTTTGGTATTAAGTACTTACATAATATTACAACATCCAATAATAAGACAATACAAAGCATGTATTATTATACGAACTGAAAAAGAGTAGAAATGAACCAAGAAAATGGGAGGTGTTTGGCTATAAATTAGCTACACCTGACTAAAATAGTGGCAAATTATACAAATTTTTTATGCAATTTCCTTATATTTAGCAGCACCCAAAGGCACGGCCTTTCTCGGCACTAACATTAACGAATCGTGCCCTGAATGCGCACAGACACACACACGTGTATTTTTTTGTGTATAATACAGTCAGCACTTTTATGCCGTATATATCAATATGACGTATATATCATTTCGCATGCTTAGTTTCTGCCTTTGAAATCAGTAAAGTAGATATCAGATTCGTATTGGAAGGTACATACGAGTACTTCGCGAGTGCCCTTGAAAGAGCAGATTGATTTCAAAATTTATTACGTTCATATTTTATGTGAGTAAGGATAGGCAGTGCTTTTGAGCTTATACATGGAATGCACATTGCACGCCTCTGTCTGTATTCCACATCATCATACCTGCAATACCTGGATTTATAATGTAGATATCTCTGTTGACACAGAGGGACCCCATGTTTGCTCGTCATTACCAAGAGAAACAGTCTTGTTTCCTGCAATCACCGCTAAAGTGCACTCATTTCCCGATCGTACAGAGTGAACTCTGACGGTGTAGGTTAGGTACGGACAAAGTGTACATTGGGCTCTGTAGCCATAGGGAGGGCTGCAATGAAATTATGCCCAAATCCCGAGAGTTTTCATCCGAGGCGTCTTTCACTGTTGCGTTATCTTAAGTAGAGTTCTGACAACTAAAAGAAATTGATCTTCAGTTTTTAAAGTTAGTTAGTTTAAGTTATTATTTTTAATTTTTTAAGGTTCTGAAATTGCAAGAAAATTATCTTAAGTTCTTAAAATTTGATATTTTTTTCGCAGATTGTTTATTATTATATATTTCCAAATTTTGAGATTCTGAAACTTTAAGAAAATGATCTTTAGTTCTGAAAATTTAATATTTTATAATGTAGTGAATAAAGGTATGAAAACACTAGGCTTCGTATTAGGCTGGCTTTACATTCGTAAGTTTTTTCCCGTAATTCGCTCGTGTAAGCGAATTATGGCCAAATTACCAATGTAAACGACACCAAAAGTCACTTAACGTAATTTAAAGCATGTTACAGAATTTCTTCTTCCGGAAGTTTTTTGACAGGTCTAATCGCGTCCGCGCGAAATTACAGCCTTCTGACAGCTTATAAAATCAGTTTGATAAGCTGAGGGACTTTTTGTAAGAAATAGTACCAAAATGCGCCGTTGCGAAATGTCAAAAATCAAAAGACATGTTTTTATTGGATTATTTTCCTATAAAACTAGTATTTATTTCCACTTAGTTGAGTTTTCTGAAAATGAGCATCCTTCTATTCAATTATCGGTCCAAACCTTTATAATCTCAATATTTCTGTTTTTAAAATTACTTATTTGAATACGAAGTCGGTTGCTGTCGGCAGCTGTCAGGTAGCTGTCATCCGAATAAAATGAAAGAAATCCATTAATTTTCGCCTTTGACGGCAAAAAAGTGCGTGGAGATTTGTTTAATTAAAGCCAAATTCTATTTCAGCACTTTATTTGGTCCTTTTCGACTTTATTGACAAAATCGCGTAAATTTGACAGTAGCAGGTCGTTGTTGAAAGGAAGCCATCTTACCGCAAATAAATTTACAGATGTAAACGGTCGCATGAGCAGTTACACAGGTCGAACTTCCGAAACACTTCCGTGATCATTAATTACCACAAGTCAGATGCATATGTAAACGCTCCTGGGAGTAACCTGTCAAAATCTTACGTAATCCGTAATTTGTTGTAAAGATTGTAAAGCTAGCCTTACGAACAACCTAAAAATTTTAATTCCTACAAGCCATTAAATTAATATACGTATCCTAGTTAGAAGCCTAATCGAATATAACTCTATATAATTTGGTCTCAATATAGTTTGGGCCCCATCTTAAAAAAATCACATTAATAACATTGAGCGAATTCAAAAAAAATTTCTGCGTTTTATCAAGTTTTAATTAAATATCCTAGTAGAAGACTTAAAATACCATTACTTTCTAAATACTCTAAACATACACACATTAGAAGACAGACGTAAAATAAACGACTTCATTTTTATTCAAAATACTTAACTCCAAATTCGACTGTTGTGAACTCTTGCAACTTATTAACTTACTAACGCCCACAGTAACAATACGACAAAATATAATATTCTACAGCAGCACTCATAAGCTTAACTACATTGCCCACTTTCCGATACAACGTCTTCACACCATGATAAATAAGTACTTGGGTGATGTTGACATTTTCAATATCAACTTGGCGAGTTTTGTAGATCATCTAAAACATTTATTTCAACACTATTACTAAACCTATCTTGTAAACCTACAAAATAGCTGTATTTTTCTGTTTTTGTTTATGTGTTCGTATGACTTGTTGTATAACTTTTATCTAATGTAATTTTATTTTTATTATTTACTAAGTTTCAAAGTATTTGTCGAATTAAAATTACACTACAAATCATGTAAAAGCCCTTTGGGCGTTAAATAAATAAATAGCGTACATTTTTTCTGAATTTTGAGTCCAATAAGAGTCTTTAGGGGTAGTAAATCTTTCCTAGAAATAGGAAAGTTTTACCACAGGGGCTCCATCGAAGCTGGAGTTAAATTAGCCTCACAAAAACTAGGCTTACTGTACAGGGCCCGCAGATATTTTAATAGTACACAACTGTTAACCCTGTAAAATTCGCAAGTGCGCCCCACGGTTGAATTTGGCAGCCATATCTGGTCTGGAGCTCCAAAACCCTCGACTCTGTGCACAAGCAGGCGGTCCGTTTGACAGATTCTCCCATCTTAACAAAAAGATTGTAATCTTTAGAGCACAGGCATCGAGTGGGAAAGCTATCCTTGTTCTACCGGTATTTCAATGGAAGATGCTCCAAGCTTTGGCACCAGTGCATAGTCGAGAAATAGGCCAAACGCGCGCCCAACATATTTACACTGTTGACATTTGTCACATGAGAACGGGTCGCTTCTTCGACTAGTTCTTGAGTTCAACAGCTCGGCTGTTTCCTCCGTCTCTTTAAGACCAATGTTCATTCCTTCCTCTCCTCAAAAAGACCCTCCACACAGCATCTCAGATGACATGATCATGTGTGGAGTTGATGTATAAAAAAACAATTATTCACTAAAATGTAAAAAGGTACTTTGCGGTTTTCCAAGGATTGGGTGGCCGATTTAGCCTGCTCAAATTTGAACGAGGAATATCGTACTTAGGGAGGATACGAAACAACTTATTAGGGTAATATGATAGTTGCGAATGAGCGATGAATGCAAGAAACTTAAAGGTATACGATTTGGTAGAAAAGTGGTTATTCAGAATTCTTGTTTATTGACCTACATATTATATTAACAAGACAGAAAATTTTTCATTTGGTTTTCTTATTGCGGAAGAATCCAAAGAATTTTTACGTTTTCTTGTTATTTGTTGCGCAGGTTGAATGTGTCCCGTTGATTTCCCAGAACCCATCTTTATCTTCTGCGTTTCTTGCTCGGCGGCATATTTGTAGATATAAGCACGTCCTCTCCTTCCCGCCCCATGCGCCCCCAACCCCCTCTCGAAGCCTCATGAATAATTTATAACGTGTGAAAAAGACAAAGCGATGAGTTTCCTCCTATTTCCGTCTCTATCTCTCGGGGTTGCCACATCTACAAATCCACGGTAAGATCTGAATGGCGACATCCGCAACATTCTACATTCTTCAAGGAGAAAAGTAAAAAAAGTGATTCTTTTCCATTCATTTTTAGCATCGTAGCGGTCATTACAGATCTTATTTTTTGGCGTGTTCATGAATTGGTTTTCTGTCTGGACCCTCTTACCTTAGGGTCGTATTAGTTTGTCTGTCTTAACGGTAGTAACATATATATTCCGACTGATCTCTGGCGTCATGAAATTTGCAAAACTTTTCTGTCAGGAATTTTCGAACTGTCGCAGCTGTCTAAAGTGGCGGGTTCCCACCCAGGGGTCGCGGGTTTGATTCTCAGCCAGATAAGTCAACAATTTTGGCTAACGCTTTTGGAACACACATACACACATCCACACATACACATATACACACATACACACATACACACATACACATACACACATACACACATACACACATACACACATACACACATACACACATACACACATACACACATACACACATTCACACATACGCACATACACACATACACACATACACACATACACACATACACACATAAACACATACACATATACACACATACACACATACACACACACACACACACACACACACACACACACAACCACACGCGCACACACACACGCACACACACACACACACACACACACACTCGTGTGTGTGTGTTGAAAAAAAAAAATTTTTTTTAACAGTCAGAGTGCAGCAAGGAAAGAAGAAATAAAGGAAGAATTATAAGATTACATTAGTAAACAAAGCGAAAGAAAAATAATTCAAACGGTCAGTGGTTGAGTGGGCATCGCGTTTGGAGTCCCACCCGGGTGTCGCGTGTTCGATTCCTCGGCTGGCTAAGTCCTCCATCAGGACTCAAGCAACATTTTCGGCTTACTGTGATGGTAGTAGGAGATTTTCAAACATTGTTGGATTATTTGTAATCCGGGAATGTTGGTCTTTCTTTAAAAAAAAAAAAAAGAATGTTCATTAGTACTAAGAAAGCAGTGAAGAAGAACAAAAAACCTGTTCTGCAGTGACCTCTTTAACATATGTACTGCTAAAGTATTTAATTAGTACAGATTTACACTTCAGTTAACAAAGTTACCAATGGTGTGTAATCTATTTATATAAGAAATGTGGCCTGGGACAGTAGTATAATTCAACCAACCAACACCTCTGCCATAGGTCACCCCAAGTGGTTCGCTAAGTTTGGTGACTTAACACGTGTGCCCGGGTTCGTGGAGTGACGTTTGCCCGGGTCTTGGCGGTGGATGCGTCTGACCAACAGAT
Source organism: Glyphotaelius pellucidus (assembly GCA_936435175.1). Lineage (NCBI taxonomy): Eukaryota > Metazoa > Arthropoda > Insecta > Trichoptera > Limnephilidae > Glyphotaelius > Glyphotaelius pellucidus. Next base: position 10,852,344 of record OW386550.1, read on the forward strand.
GCATGGCAGGCCGGATCGGGAAAGTATAGTTGAGGGGAGTCCCTTGACTTCTCCAGCCTTATTCTCAATCCGTCACTCCTGAACACACTGACCCCCAAATTCCTATCCACCCTTAATACCCTTTTCCTTTCCAGAACTTCCTCTCATTCCTTTCCTAAAAAAACTCTCCACACAGCATCCCCAAAGATGACATAGGCCCTAAGGGTAATTATTTTTCTCAGGGCCTTCTGTGGAGCCAATGTAAAAAAAATTGAAAAATATTTTTTTAACACTTAAAAATAAAATATGTTAAGTGTAGTCTTAAATCAGGGGCAAAGTCGGGTGGCAAGACTATTACTAAGAAATTTACAAAGTTCTTAGACAAAAGATGCTAATTTCCTGAAAGGCATAAAAAAATTAATGAATTATCTACACTTCTAGACCAATAAAAAAAGTGTACAACTAGTTAAAAACACTTTCAGAAATATATAATAATATTCCATCCGTAAAAAGAATTTTAAATTGAAAATAGCAATTTTTGACAATTGTTTTCGTCTACAAACTTTTCTAAAATGTGCCTTTGATGAATACAAAATTTTTGCAAAGAGTGAAAAAAAATCATGTCTCATCATGAAATATTATAAAAGTGTCAGAAAGTTGGAAGGTACTTAGTCAAGTCATGAAATATTCATGGACTAGTTTGGTTTTCTGAGAGCAACGTCCTTTTTGAAAAGATAAACAACTCGCCAAAGGAATCTATTGATTTTCCTTCCTTGTTATTTTGTTTCCAAGCTATTTCTTCTTTTTATTGATTTGGAAAGGGTTTAATTACGCATATTTCCTCGAAAATAATGTTTGCGGGTATCCTCATAAATAAAATTATTTTGTGTTTTACAAAACTTCTCAGTTTTTCGCAATTAGAGACCGGTTTACAATTAAATCGATTAGTTCATTTTTTTATAAGAAAAACTCTCTTTTATAACTTATATTCCTGTCAATGTAATATATCATTGAAGAAAAAGATAAAAATAACAATATTTAAACGAAAATATGAAAGAAAACAAGACATAGAAAAATAGAAAAAGACAATGGTCGCAACTGGGACTCGAACCAAGTCTCTCGTCTAACCGAGACGTGCGCTTTAACCAATTTCTCTTTTGCGACCTTCTGTCAAACCATTATCTTTTTCTATTTTTCTGTGTTTTGTTCTCTTTCATAATTTCATTTAGATTATTATTGTTATCTTCTTCTTGTAGTTGATTAAAATGGAAAAGCGCACCTTTCTTCAAGTTGCATTAAACATTTTAAAGATTTTTCTAATCCTTCATTACCTCGTGAATTTAATAGTACTCAAATTATCCATATTCCTTTGTTAAAGCTAATATGAAGTTCAAGTTCTTATAAAAAAAACTCTCTTTTTATAACTTTTGAAGGTAATTCCCATCAATGTAATATATCATTGAAGAAGAAGATAACAATAATAATCCAAACCAAAACACAAAAAAGGAGAAGACACAGAAAAATAGAAAAAGACAATGGTCACAACTGGGACTCGAACCCAGACCTCTCTCTAATCGCGATGTGCGCGTTAAGAGGAATATAAACGCTAGAAATATTTCGATTATCATGCCTTCAAAATCTAGAATCGATCTTATCTGCCTCGAATTGCACGAGACAGGTAAACGAAAAAGTGGTTTTCATTTATTTTGTGCATAATTTTATAAGAATGAAAAAAAGTTAGAACATACAAAACCTCAAAAATAGTCTGAGCCATAAAGAGGTATTTAAAAAAAAATGTTTCTTACATTGCTTCATAGTTAAGTCATGCAAAAACATTTTGTTTAGTGGTTTAGGCTTATATTTTTTGTTATGTAAATAATAATTTTATTGTAATTCCAATACATAGAAAAGCTGGTAGAAGCTTCAATTTGTCCGTAACATATTTTTTGAAGTTCATAATATAAACCGATTCGTCATAAAGATTAATCTAAATATGATTTCACGTACAGTTTCATCTTAACCTATTTCGCTATAGCCATCTTCTGTCAAACCGTCTGTGTCTTGTTCTCTTTCATAGTTATCTTCTTCCTCAATGATATAATATGAAGTTGATTAAGTACTTGTTTATATTTCATAGGCATATAAAATGCAATACAAAATCAAAAAAAAAAAAAAAATTTTAAACTATTTTTGCTGCAACGTTGAGATCTGGCGTCGTGAAAAATTTAACATCTTTCTCAGACTACGTTTTCCAGGTCGAAGTATATACTTTGAGTTAGTAATTTATTAATTTTTGGAATAAAACCTCAAATTGTAATATTTAATAATTAAAGACAGTATTAGCGACACTCTAACGAAAATTTGTAGCCGAAAAATCAGAAAAGGATACGGTCGCATCTAGAAAATGAACCCAGGACGTTGGAACACGATCCTAGATGCGATCGTATCTTGTTCTGATATTTTTGTTTCAAATTTTCGATTGGGTATTGTCTTCAATGATTAAATATTAGCAATTTTATTAGAAGCATTGGTTAAGTAGCTCCAAATCATTAAATGTATAGTCCGAACTGACGCCATAATGGTGGATGAATTTGTTTTAACCCAAATAATCAAAGGAGACCAAACTTGTCGCAGCTCACATGAGTCTCATATAAATCATTATATCTCCCTTTCTGTCTTGGTGAGAAATATGATCTAAAGATATTAAAAAGAGAAAACTGAACTCTTTATATTTAAATATAGAATTTAACTATAGAAATATTTAAATGTACACCTCTATGAAACCAAAGTTTTAAATTTTAAATATTAAATTTGGGAGGCGGGAATGGGTACCGCCGGGAACCTTTATTGAATAACCAACACCTCTGCCATAGGTCACCCCAAGTGGTTCGCTACGTTTGATAGGGAACCCGAACTAAATGCAATCTAGATGGTGTCTGGATACTTTTTTAATCCATTTTATTTAATATGCGACCCGAACTAAATGCAATCTATATGGTGTCTGGATACTTTTTTAATCCATTTTATTTAATATGCGACATCTGTTGAATATATTGGGTTTGAATCTTGCAATCATACATAAAGATGGCAGCCAATAAAAATATGCGTTAAGAAAATGAAGATAATATGGGTGGTTCTCAGTCGAAGTATGGTACAGTTAAAAGTGACCGAATGTCGACACCTTAGCTCAGTGGTCAGAGCACTCGCCCGGAAAGAGAGAGGTCCTGGGTTCGAGTCCCAGAGGTGCCAATATCTTTTTCTGATTTTTCTGTTTTTCGATTGAGTTTCGCTCATTATTAATTGGTGCAAGGTTATACAAGACACTTGATTTTGATTATCCTAACCCGCAGCTCTAAAATTAAATATTAATCTAATAAAAGTGTAAATCGTAAAATCATTCGCAGGTAACAGGAGCGCAGGAGGTGTGTGGGTGCGGGTACTTTAACACGTATCTGCGATGTTGACAGGAAACAAGTTTCCTTGTTATTTCCCCCGACACCGTCTCAGGCGCGCGCGCGGGACTCTTTTGTTTCAAATATGCCGGCGTTATTGCCTCAATGGGGATCATTCGACGGTACAAATTGAAAATATCTATCCCGCACCATGTACTACAGTACAGACTAGTGACAATGCTATGGGCTATGAGAGGCAGCAAGCAACTCGTTCCCAAATAGAAAACTGATAGAATTATTACGACGAGATGCAATGCGAGACGGCTGGGAAATGAATTCCACATGGAAGGTTTCCACAGACAAAAGGACAAAAAAAATCAAACACCGTTAGTTTGAATGCAATAGGTAGTAGCTTTACTAATGTATGTGCGATAAATGTTTCATTGTAGTGGCTTTTAATTAGGCAATTAGGGGCGTTTAGAAAATTATTTTCATTTTTAAAAATAATTTTTAAGAATGTGAAAACGGCAAATGAGTCTTAACTGTTCAGATTCAGTGGAATTATGACATCCCAAATGGTGTGACGATGAACGGAGTGGGGAGGGGAAAGTTGGGAATTATTTGGCAACGCGAATTATTTGATTAAAGTCTAAAGCCATTTCAAGCAAAGTTTCGATTCTGAGTAGTGGTCTGTAAACAGAGCGATAATTGTGTTTTTAAATTATTTATTCATAGCTTATATTACGTGTATGTTGGTACATAAACCAATATGTATAAGGTTACATTTAATTGTGTATAAAATAATATTTTTACATTACACTTAACATCTTTAGAGCACAGGCGTCAGGTGGGAATGCTGTCCTTGTTCTACCGGTATTACAATGGATGATGCTCCGAGGAACTAGCGTTATTGATCCCCTCGGCACCGGTGCACAGTCGGGAAACACGCCAAACACGCGCCCAATTTGTACACGGTTGACATTAGTCACATGAGAACGGGTCGTTTTTACGACTTGTTCTAGAGTTCAACAGCTCGGCTGTCGAACGATTTGCCGGCCTCGGTGTCTCCTCCCTCCTACAACATGGGTCTCTTCAAGACCCATCTTCACTCCTTCCTCTCCTCAAAAATACCCTCCACAGCATCTTCAAAGATGGCATAGGCCCTGAGGGAAATTATTTTCCTCAGTGCCTTCTGTTTGGAGTTAATGTAAAAAAAAGCAAGTTATTTCAAAAACATTCATTCTTCCCATTTTGCAGACTTTCGGGCATTTCATAATACATTTTTAGTCAGTGACAATCTAATTCTATTTACATTTCAGGTTTCATAAAGAGAGTTATGATACCTACTCCTCAACAACGTTGAACAACAATAACAATTGACGCAAAAAAATAGTTGATATGTAAAAACATATCAACTATTTTTTTGCGTGATGATAAATTTAAAAAAAAATGATAAATTTTTCAAATTCTCAATGCAATTTTTCAAAAAAGGGACACTCAAAGAATTTTTTTTTTCGCAATTTAGATGGTATCCTCGTCCCCGACTGTACAGACAATTTCTTACATCCAAGAAACAAATCTAAGAAATGTTTTTTCCTAGGTGTTTTTTTGTATCCTGATTTCCTTTGGAAAATCAGCTTAGCTTCCGTGGGACAGGACGGGGAGGTCGGCTCTCTTTTCAAGAAAATGTTTGTTTCCAGGAGCCCCGGGTGATATTTCCCTCTGCTGTCGGAGGATGTGATATTTTCCCCAATGTCAATATGAAAAGAAAAGCAAGGCAGAACAAATACATTACCTTCTGATGAGTGAAGCATGCGATCAAACACAGCGCTCATTTCCCCCTAGACCTTGGAAATCTGTTTCCAATATCTCTCTGCTTTTATGTGTTCCGGATCGGCGAACATAATGCTTTCGTCAATTAGAAGGGATGAACCAAACTTGACGAGGTTAAGATTGCGTTTTATAAAGGTAGCACTTGTTGAGGCTAAGTAATTAGCAAACCTTTTTTAAAATACTAGAGCTAAACATCGTCAAATTATATGTTGTAAAGCATAGTTTACAGAAATTCTTTGCTTACGTGTTACTGATTCCTACCGAACGCTAAGAGTAATCTGTGATACCATTAATTTTGCACATTTTTCCACTTCGCCGCGCCGTGTCATTTTCATCAATTCGTTCCATTTTTCAATAGTTTAAAAATCTATACTTAATATTATAAATGCGAAACTGCGTGTGTTTGTTTGTTACGCTTTCACGCATAAAACGATTTTAAAAATTCTTTCACCAATATAAAGCTAAATTATATGCGAGTACTAAAGGCTGTATATAATGGTAAGCTCTGGCGTTATGAAATTATAAATATTAATATATTATACGTTTTCTGTCGCTAACAAAAGCGAGTTATTGCTAACGTCAGAAAACAAATCGCCGTGGAAACAATGTTGATATATTTGCGGGAAATTTTGTAGGGAGAAACAATTTCTTTATTAAATGGCATAGCAAAGCATGCGGGTACCAGTATAATATAAATTTTCGCCCAAGTTGTAACACCCTATTACAACTTGGACATAGCATACAGTATCTTCAAAGGTGACACAGGTCCTGAGACATTTTTTTTCCTCAAGGCCTCTTGTGTGGAGCTAATGTAAAAAAATCAGAGTGAGCAATTCACACGCGGTAGAAGTGAAACCTATACTAAAGTAGACAAGAGTGGGGACTACGTAGCACTTTTTTTTATCAAAGTGAAGGATGATTTTTTCCAAATTTTTATCGTCAAATTCCAGTGCACCTTTTCCTATACATTTGGTCATCTTGTTAGAATTTGTGTTTTCTTCTTCGGAGTCGCTAGATGTCGCTTTTTTGTGTTTCCTTTTGCCTGTTCATTGTGGAGTGGTTTGAAGATTGGATATTGGTGGGATTCGACCCTTGGTTCGCTGAATGTCTGGCTGCTGAAGTTTGTCAGGCGCTTTATACCATTTTACTATCGGATGCTCACGTGGGACCGTGGATTTATCGTATTATATCGGAACCGTGTACCCGTGAATAAATAAAGATTGGATTGCTATCTCATTCTCTCGTAAGCTAAATCCTATAGATGTGTATGTGTTTGTCTCTTTTTAGTGTCGCTCGCTTTCGTTTGATCGAGGTTTAAATCACAACGGTGCTAAAGAAGTTTTCACTTCAAGAAATTGTAAAATAATTTTTATATCTATTATTTTACATAATTGTTTTTATGATACCTTTAACTAATTAATCACTACCACTCTTTGTAATGTTTTTTTGTCAACAGGTTCTTATTTGTCTACATCTACTTGTTTGTTTTTCAAGTTATTTTTATTATTTTTATTTTTATCCTGATAAAAAAACCCTTGGATTCAAAAAATTACCAGCTTTATTTTAATTTATTATTAATTATTTTCAAATTTTCGCAATTATTTGTAATCCTGTAATAAAGATTTCATAAATTTTTATGTTGTTTTTATATCAGGCTGTAATAAGTGTTTTTCTTTTCACTGTCTTAAATTACTATGTACCCAAAACAGGTAATCTTTTACAAACTGATGTGGACTACTTGCTACAACATGACCCAAGCGTAGCGAGCAGGGAAAATTTAAAAATTGTAATACTAGATAATAAAAACAAAAATATGTCAAATATTTTGAACTCCAATTAATATCTATCTATCTCTTTAAATATTTCTTTATCTTAGTCAAATTTGACATAATCAAAGCAGAAAAATAAATTTATTTAAGTAATTTCCCCTTTCCAGAGCTTTATTATTATCTACCGAAGATATTGCGCGAATCCTCTAATCATTAGATCCTGGGAAATGCAGGTCTTATCCTTATATCTAGGTAGGGTATTATAATAGGCTATTAAGGAAAGCCTGCATATTCACATCACTAACAAACACGGGAAATTGTTACCGAGCGAGAATGGAAATTCTTTGATACTGATGTACCTACGCTTTAAAAATACGGACGTCTTTATTTTTCATTATCAAAACCAACGAGTAAATGTAAGGGTAGATAAAGTAAATTCTCATTTCAGGAAGAACACGGGAAAAGATCTTTCGTAGTATGCTGTTAAAAAAACAGTAGGAAAGAAAATGTTACATGTTCAATACGCAGCCGTTGTACTTTTCTCTTTGTGTTTCTCGATGGAAGAATGTTCGGTTTTTAGTTCTGTTGTTAGTACGTTAAACGATTTTTTAATGGTTTTTATTTGTTTTATTAGTAACATAAATACGGGTTTGTATTAAAGTTCGGTACTTTTCTCGTAATTTTACAAATTTTCCGAAACAAAGAAACTTCTGTGGGATTTTTTTTATGAAATATTTTATGGGGGAAAAGCTTTCTAACGAAAACTCTTATATTCCATTAGGAATAAAATTGCCTTTTAGATATGTAAATACCAACTGAAAGCAGATTTGTTTGGTAAATCATAAAAAAACAAATTGTTTGTGACAGTTGTATCATCATATTTCCCAGAATGCATTACTTTAACACGCGGAGTAAATTAAAAAACGTAGAAGGGATGGTATAGGTATTGACTATAGATGATATTGGATGATAATCACAGTCACTGTCATGCTGTTTCCACGCAGAAGTTGACAAATGGGATAGTATTTTTGTTGTACCTTTAAATGAACATAATTCTTTATCTCCGTGGTAATATTATTTTCGGTTACATAACGAAATTACACAGATGTGAATTTCATGCACTAATATATAATACTGACAGAATTACACAACGGACGGAGTTTCGTCCGTTGTGTAATTACAAATGGATGAAATTACGCACGATAGAATTATGTACATCTATCTAATTTAACCTGAAATTTATTTTTTTCAATTACGAAATTCATTTAGCACACATTTAAAAATACCACAAAGTGAATTGAATTTGAATCTACATATTATAAAACAGATTTTTAGATCTGTGAAATTTCAGGAGGAATTATTCTCTATTTGTGTAATTTATTCTACGTGTGATTCCATCCGTGTGTAATTCTGGTAGTATAATATTGTTTCGATGCCAACTCAGAATCAACTCAACTCAATACCTCTTTGGAAAGTTAAAGTCCTCCATAAAAGCTATGAAAAAAAAAATTAAAATTGCCCATAAGGAGCCATCCATAAATTACATCACTCGATTTTCATGATTTTTCGACCCCCCACCTCATCCTTGTCACACATCGTCACATTTGTGAGACCCCCTCCCTCCTAATGTGACGTCACATAATTAGCGTTTTTACATCAAAAAATAATCAAATCAGCAGTTAAAATACTTATTTTTTTAGTTTTGCGTTTTAATAATTTAGATTTTTACATGTGATGTAACAGAGCTCATGACCTCCCCCCATACCCTTTGTCACACGATGTCACACTTCTCCACACCCCTCCCACCCTTTAAGGTGTGACGTAATTTATGGATGGCCCCTAATCTAACCTAACGTAACCTATTTAACCAATTTTTTTATACAAATTTTTACTTTTAATGACTTTTCAAAGGAGGTTCTCAGTTGATTTTATTGTGCGTCACAGTAATATTTAGTACGTGAAATTTACGCCTATGTAATGGTAAATATCGTCCTGATTCCTGATACTGATATTGATTGTCTATGACTACTTTTTTTGTTAATCACTACTGATTTTATTACGTTTATAATTAACTTGTTATGTACACACCGTTAGCATGTGATAGTCAATAAACACAAACAGTAAGACATTGAACCATATTTTCATTTAGCCGAAAATGCCGTTTCCACATTTCGCCTATCGCGTTTGCGTTGTTTGGTTTAATCGTTTGTGTACATCGGAAGCCGAGCTAGTCCGAAGTTATGTAAAGTCGGCGTTGAACCTACACAATGGGGCTAAAGCAGGGTTATATTGTCCTTTAGGCTTAGGAAGGCATTTTGAAGGGTGGCAAAGGCACATGAGAGCTGAATTTGAGAACCGGAAAGAATGTAGTGTCGCGTAGTTGGTGATAAAAATAAATGCTTATGGATAATGGGAACTGAGATGGGAATGTTTTGATAACACTAGAATAGAAAAAAAAGCCTTTTTGTCGAAACAATGCTGTTTGTTTTGATAATACTATGTACTATGTGCATAAGCAATTTTAATTTTTTTTTCAACAGTTTCACTAATTGGAGGTTAATATTATAAAGTTGTTACGGATCATTTTATTATAATGTTTGCTTGTGTAGCATCCACTTTAAATTAGAAAAAAAAAATTTCTGGCAAAATTTTTCCTATTCCTTCAAATTGGTAGCTTTGACGAACAATAATTTTAGAAATTGGTTTGTATTATTTAGTTAAGCCTCGATTACACAGAGCGAGTTTACGAGCTACTAGCCGGTAAGTTTAAAAGCGGGTGAATCGGCGAGTGAGATTGTCATGATGACACACAAAACTGTCTACTCGCTCAGTAGCGACAGTAGAAGCTAAAATAATGACTCTCATGCAAATCAATTCGGTCGAAATTTTGTAAAAAACTTGAGCTCGCAGCTAGCGCCACGTGCTAGCCAATAACGTCTCCCGCCCGAACTAATTCCGACAGACGAAATCAGCTGCTGGTGACTCGCCATATTTAGGCAAACACTAGCGAGTAGCGAGTAAAGTTGACCACCTTTCAACTTTTTTAGTAGATTGTCCACAATCTGCTAGTTAGCAAAGTAATACGATGACACTGAGCGAGTTTACTAACAGATAGTGAATTTCCCAGATAGTAGCTTGTAAACTCGCTCACTGTCATCGAGGCTTTAAGGTATTGGAAATTTGCGAATCCATCGGAAACTGAAACTGATTTTACCTTGCAATGTGCTGTGAAAATCCGTGTATGGAAAAAAAAGTTGCACTGGCGCACGCGGAAAAAATTTGGAAGCACGTAAGGCGGGTTAAGTTTATGGAGCCTTAGAAAAGCCCCAGAGCAGCGCTACAAACTATGAAGCCTTTCAGGCAAAGATGATACAAAATGAGTTCAGATTTCTCACAACGTATATTAGGTTAAGTAAACAAACAAAAAAAGTAACTTCTCTTCACCTTGAGAAAATCGTTAATTAAAGTTGAAGTTTTTTTGTTTTCGTGATCAACAGGACAATCGAATATGATTACGTTGATTATTTAGATTTAGTTTTGAAGGATATAACGGGTTTGTTGTTGCAGCCCTGCCGGCTCCACACGTGGGGGATAATATGTTGTCTTATGTGAGTCCTAAGTAAACCGCCGGATTCATATTCTGATAAAATTTAATTACTCTCATAGTGTACACGAATGAGCGCGGGTGGCTTACGTGTTTACGCAAGTTGCTTTATGGCCCGGGCGACCTGCCGCGTCGCTTACAGGCGCTCGAGTAGCCGCGTTGCCGCACGGCGCGCCGCGGCGCCGGTTCCCGACAATCCCGCCTTCCAGCCTTCCAGCAGGCAAACAGACTTGCCTAGGAACACGAGAAGGTCGTAGAACTGTGAGTGATGGAGAAAATTCTTTTATTAATACTATCTTGGTCATGAAACCGCTCTTTCTGTAAAATTCGGATGGTTTTCGGATGGATGGAAAGAGTGCCAGATGATAGAAAAACCAAGATCACGACGAGAAGAAAGAGATTCGATGAAAGCGACCACGAAGCACACAGAGGAAGTGGTGTTCTAACGACGTGGAAGAGGATCAGCGCATAATGGAATGACGTAGTGTTAATAAGTATCCTAAAGATTATGATCAAGAAGGTCGAACTGTGAGTGATAGGGAATTTTTTTTATTAATAGCATTTTGGTCATGAAACCGCTCTTTCTGTAAAACTCAGACGGTTGTGGAAAGAGTGCCAGATGATAGAAAAACCAAGATCACGATGAGAAGAAAGAGATTCGGTGAATGCCACCATGAACAGACAGAGGAAGTGGTGTTTTAACGGCATAGAAGAGGATCAGCGCGTAATGGAATGACTTGCTGGTAAACGGAATCAGTACAGAAAATCTATGGAGGCAATCAAATACGTAGTGTTAATACATATCCTAAAGATTATGATTTTACACATTTTACCACATTTTGAAAATAAACTCAACATTACCTAATGGATAATCCAAGGACAGATCGATGGAAACAAATATGAAAAGACGCCGTTTCTTATGGCTGCATTTAAATTTTTTTTAATTAATTTATTTTTTATTTATGCACTCTTTTATACGCCCTTGGGGCTTTTACATTGGATACATAAAATGATTACAAGTTTTTACACAAGATTTAGTAACAAACAATGGTTGCAAACAATGATTACTTATTGTGTTATAAAATGGTTAAAAATTATTGGAATAATAATTAAATTATCAGAAATAATCTTTTGACATAATTTTTTTTGATGAATGTTAAAACACAGGATTAGTTATGTCAAAACGTCGATATCATTAGTGTATTCATTGCTAAACTGAATTGGCAAGTTTGCTTCACAATTTGTTTGTGTTCATGCCTAGTAGTCTAGGTCCTTGTGCCTATTGTGTCTATTGGAACTCTTAACTAGACTCAGCCTCGCAACCATCGATTTCCGAATATACAAATAAAAAAAGAAGTATTGGTTGCTATTTTGTGACAGGTCTAAGTTTAGTTGTTCCAGCTTACAACTACCTAAAAACTAGTATAGTTAAATGATGCAGAAGTGAAAGAGGTTTTGTCATATCGCAGGGAATAAAAATACGCAATTATCCTACTGAAAATCCAAGAAAGGTTAATGGAAACATCTTGAAATATTTAGAAACACCTAGAAATATCTTGAAATATTTTCTTTAAGTGCAGATTTTCTAGGGAATAACACAACACATCCTATGCATTTCCCGCGCCGTTGTTAAATATATAGGGGTATAAAATATATTATAGCACCGTTTATTTACCGCTAAGTCGCTAAAGTTGTTGATATTGAAGCCAATCAAAGCGGAACTCCAGAACACGAGCTGTGTTGGGAAGACTACAATGTGTAAGTTCGTACTGTATATGTGAAGCAGCAAGATGATAAAAAACTCCAATTTGCCGATGGTTGTAAAAGTGAAGTGAAGTGACGGCATTGAGAAAGCGTCCCCTTTCAGGAAAAATATAAAGTACCGAGTGTTATATATATATTTTACCGCCATATATAAAAAGCGCAATTACAATAATTCGAGGGCTATCAAACGTTATCTACAAAAAACATACTAATAGGCTTCAAAGTCAAACAACGTTATCTACAACAACAACAAAAATCAACTCGTAAAATCTCTAATCATAATTTTAATCAATAAAAACCACAGGAATTCTTCAATAAGGTACTTCAGTGAAATACAAGAGTGTTACGAGAGTCAATGCAACATTCTGAGCGATTGCCATGAGGGCCACTTGCTTCACTAGTTTGCCGGTCTTTTCGCAAATTTGTTTCGATTGTTTCAAAGCTTTTTAGTACAGTTAACGCGAGCAGCAATTTCATTTTATCGTAATTCATAACTGAGATCATTGATTAACTAACTAACTAACCACCATGTCGGTTCTTCGCAGGGGTAGGCAGAGAGGACGGACCGCCAAACAACTCATACACATTGCCCCAATCACATTTATACATATATTATTCTGACATGACGCGGCTTTAGTATTTGGTTCATTTGATCTTGCCATGTCTTCCTAGGGAGTTCCCGACTGTTTCCTCACTCTTACCCCCCTCTCTTCATTCATTTGTTCAACATGATTGAATCTTCCGATTCGTGATATTTTCCCAAGGATTTGGTCGCTAATTTGATGAGTCCATAAAAATTGAACCACCGTTACCAATATTAGAGTTGACAGCATCAGTATCAGTTGGCTGAAGACGAGACGTAATTGCCATGCCACCATGGAAATATAGGTAGTGTTGCTTGAATCAGAATTACCCACGTCGAGCGACTTCGCAAAATGTGGCGAAAATTCTTGGAGGTTTTCCACACGTTTTTCCTAATTGATTGATGATACTCCCCGTTCAATGTTCAAGGCAAGGCTTTATTTCCACACATACGTAAAATCAGGCAGTTGAGAAAGCCGAGGTGCTCTTTTATTTATCTAAACTGAAAAAGTTAATAAAAAAAATAAAATAACTAAAAAGTGGTTACTTATTTTTTGTGGAACTTAACTCATATCAATTGTTCAGGCCCCTTTTTTTAACATTATATATAAGGAAAAAAAATTCGCAGGGCATATGTTTGGGATTGCCGTGTTTAGCGAAAAGGAAGGAGAGTAAATTCTGGAAGGAAAAAGAAAAGATGGATGGGAATATAGGGATCAATGTTCAGGAGTGACAAAATACCTACCTTCCAAGGATTCTACAGTTTCAAAGAAGTAGGACCGCAACTGATATTAATATGTGATATTTTTTTCAAATTAACAATATTTGTAATAAGTCATAAAATACAGAGATTGACATAAATAATAAAACAGTAAAGGGATAAATACCCCGGTCAGTGGGATGCTTCGACGGGAGTCCCCGACGTTGCCCGGACTTTAAGCAGAGTTTTTAGGAAATACGACCAAGACAGGATGGAGGGGCCAAATTTCACCAATAAGAGGAACGTATGCGCGGTCATTTCCGGCTAGTTTCATACAAATCTTAGATTTGGATTAGAGATCAAAATACCCAACCAAACTGAAAAATTATTTTTGTAATCAAAAGATATTTTAAATATGTAGTACGGATGTGAGCTTCTTATTTATTTTTTATTTAAATTATAAGATAATAGGCCATTAAAGATTTTACTGTTTCAAATGAAAAACAATAAAAAAATGATTTTAATAAAATTATCATAGTAGTATAATGAAATATAAAATAAAAAATATAAATTAATAAAAAAAATCATTTAGTGTAAATTTAAAATACAAATACCTCTTTACGGCGGAACAAAAATTTGTCTTTTATACATTAAAATTACTACCAAAAAAAAGCATTTTTAATGATGTTTTTTTTTTCATTTTATTTTTCATTGTAATTGTTAAATGGTAACAATTTTTTTTTTTACATGAACTCCACACAGGAGGCCAATAATTTCAATAATAAGGAGGAAGATAATTTCCCTCAAGACCTATGTCATCTTTGGGGATGCTGTGTGGAGGGTTTTTTTTTAAAGAAAGGAAGGGGAGGAGAGTTCTGGGAAGGAAAAGGGTTTAAGTGGTGGATAGGAATCTGGGGTTCAGTGAGTGGGGTAGAATTAAAAAAAATACCGCAACGGTCACTTCTTTACATGGATTATAAAAGATAATTATTATTCTCAGTAAAACTTCATTGTTTCAGATTTTCAAAGAATTTTACAAGCAAAATTTTGATTTCAAATTCTTGCATTTCACGTTGTAATGTTTTAGACTGGTACAAACTTTGGTATTAATTGTACTGTTCACAACAACATAATTTATATGTAGCGTTTGCTCCGCTGAGGTAATAAATAGAGTTAGATGAAAAATTGACCTCGCGAGTTTTGAATTACTGCGATTGGATTCTGGCGTCTTCGGTTCAACCTTTCCCCCGACTGACCTCGTATATTCTAACGTTAGGGGATGAAAGTTTGGGGTTTTATTGCTATTTCTGTTCCGACCTCATCTCATATGGACCAAGCGCGAGGTAGTTGATGTCGTTCTTGGAACCCATTATTTTTAATTTTGGAAAATAATAAGGTATTTTTAGAAGTTTCACGATTTTTATGTTTTCTTTTTGGATGTACACAAATGCCATGTACACAATCCAGAGAATGCCGAATAGCATTTAGATTAAGTGGAATGACAGTAATATTATGACCATATTTAAAAATATATTTTTGGGGCAAAATTAATTTTAGTCTCTTGGGTCGAAATAATAGATTCTACTCTTAAAGCTCTTTGCGATGTCACATCAGAATTTTCATTTTAAAACCTATAAATATCAAATTAATATTCTTCTTAAAAGTGGTAAAAAAATTGCACAGCTTTTTCTAATGGTCAACAAAAATATTTTCGACTAGAAAATTCTTTTTCTCAATTTGGGAGGTGGGTATGGGTACCGCCGCACAGGAAGCATTTATTGGATAACTAACTCCAAGTGGATCCTTACGTTTGGTGACTTAGCAGGGGTGCCCGGATTCATGGGGTGCGTTTGGCTAAGTTGCGGCGGCACATGCGTTTGCCCACTTACTGCGTGGTGGGCCGGATCGGAAGAGACTGGTTAATGGAGAAATTTTACATCTTCAGCCGGATTAAGATTTATTTCACACCCCGCTCTTGTGTACCCGCTCAAAAAGAAGAATATGGAGAGATACGTAAATACGAAAGTTAGAGAGAGTTCGCTAATATTAAAAACGATAATATTTATGCGAAAATTGTGAAAATATGACTCTTTTAAAATAAGCAAAATTCTTATGAGGATTGTCTAAAATAGCATTTAAAGAAATACTGTGAATTTTTTCATAACTTGTAAAATAACTGAAAAAAACGTGTTTATAATAATTTTCGGAGCATGCTTTGCGATTTTTTTCTATCAAGGTAATTTCATATAATTGCCGTTTCAGCATGGGGAATGTATAGGTATTATCTTAAAGAATAATTTTTTTTTAAGAGCTTTAAAACTTACAATATTTAAGGAAAATATATAATAAATCGGTAGAATGCGGAAAGCCGAGCCTTAAACCTCGGTTTGTCTGTGACTCCTTACGCGTGATTAATATAAAAAGTGAATACGCGGAGTATATTTGGAGATTTGATCACAATATACACATGAATTATTTGGATCGTTATGGGATGCTGGTCACTGGGAGGAGCTGGTATTGTCTCCGAAATCCGATCCCACTGAAATGATTTAAGATAACCGTCCCGGAGATGGAGAAGAATTTATCTGTGACATGGCGGACAATGCAGAAGCTGAATTCTATCGAAGCCGCCTTTTCATACAAATGGTAAAAAAGTGTGATATGGGATCAAAATTTTGGTACGAAAAATTAATATTTTAATAGAAAGGTAATGGGATTTTTTTAAACATTTTTTTTATTTATTATGTACATCTATATAAAATTTTACATATATTTTTTGTCTTTGCCTGTCTCACTAGGAGATCCTGTGTCGAGACAGACCATTTTACAAATATTTTATAGGTATTATTAGGGTACATTTTACAATAAAGCTAAAATATTTGACAAACAATTTTTAGGTTGATATGTAGTGGTAACAATAGTGACATATAGGATTATATTTAGGTAAGGTGACTAATTATTGCACGACCTTTTTCGATGATCCATTGTTTGATCAGGATTTTGTATGTGTTAAAATTATTCGATTGACTTGGATTCACATTGGATTCACTTAGGAGGCTCTGAGGAAAATAATTTCCCTTAGGAGAAACGTATGCGCGGCCCATTTCGGCCCGATTCATACAAATCTTAATTTTGAATTTGTAATCAAAATACCTAACCAAACTGAAAAATTATTTTTGTGATCAAAATGTATATCAAATATCTAGTACGGATGTGAGCTACTTTATTCAGAGACCTACGGCAGGGGACTACTTCTTAGGAGACCTATGGCAGAGGTGTTGGTTCCCGGGGTGGCGGTAAAAACGCCTCCCAAATTGAACTAATTTCAGCCTCACAACAGTTAGCAATACAAGAGTCGCAATTGAGACTCTTGTACGATGCCAACATAAAAAAGAAACAACATAAAACCCATCCCGGATCCGCGAACATTAAAAATAATATATCAGGATTTCGTCCTTTTTAAATGCATATAAGCCAGAATTTAAGACGGTTGGTGAAATTTCGTATCTAATGTCATGTTTGCTATTAAATATTTATTTATCGAATAGAAGCTCCCATTAATTAAAAGCTCCCCGGGCTTTGAGAAATGGCTTTGCCTTGCGATCATGGGGGCGGAAAGACAAACCCTGGGAGCGACAGCCTGTAAAATATTTCCGAGGTATCAAACCATAAAAAATGTCCCCCGCATTTTTTTAAGACCCTTTTTTCTACTACCCGTCAGGATAAAGTGACAGTTTTACCTGCGGCTGTATTTTTTGGTTACAGCGTTTATTTTGAGAATGAAAAAAAATCGTATTACTCCGGGTATATTATTATTCTGAGAGACATAATTATTGTATTACGTGAGTCATGGAACTGTCAGAGGAAAGATGGAAGTAGACATAATCCTTGAGGCGTATATGTCGTAAAACCATGTATGACCTTAATTGGTAGGTACGATCATTGATTAAGCAATCTCGCTTAATCAACACCTCTACCATAGGTCACCCCAAGTGGTTCGCTACGTTTGGTGATTTAGCAGGGATGCCCGGGTTCATGGGGTGAGGTTTGTCTAGGCCTTGGAGGCGGATGACCAGGACACACTGAACCCCAGATTCCTACCTACCCCTTAAACCTTTTTCCTTCCCAGAACTCTCCTCCCCTTCCTTTCTAAAAAAAAAACCCTTAACACAGCAACCCCAAAGATGAAATAGGCCCTGGGGGAAATTATTTTCTTCAGATCTCCTGTATGTAGCTCATGTAAAAAAATATATTGCTAGGCATGTAGTGAAACGAATAAGATGAAAGAGACTTTAGCCTTGCCGGGACTCTGCTCTAACCACTGAGCTAATCCACTATCCCCTTCGGTCATATTTGACTATATTTCTTCGACTAAGAACTACCAACATTATCATAATTTTCTTAACTCATATTTTATTGGCTGCTATCTTCATCTTGATTGCAACATTCTACCCTAACTAAATGCATTCTAGATAGTGTCTTGGATAAATAAGTCCATTTTAATTTTAATGTGCGACATCTTTTGACTTTCCTAGAATGCCACGATGAATATTATTTATTTTTTGGAAAGACTTAATGAGTAAAACCTCAATTTATAGAAAAGTCAATAGATATCGAACTTTACAATAAAAATGGATGCATTCATCCAAGACACTATCTGGAATGCATTTAGTTCGGGTAAAATCTTATAATCATTCATAATCACTCGGTATCTTTAGACACAACTTTAGAAACTATAGGTAAACAGCTTATTAGGGTCTATAATAATGATGATGAAAAATCATTAAAATATATATGTGAATTACCACACACAAATCTTAACTGCTCCCAACTTTCCAGATTCAGTGATGCTCCGGCATCATTGATTGTAGTACCTGTGTTATGAGGCTGAAGGCAGTGAAGAAGGGAAGGTGATGGGAAAGAGGAAGGCGGGGAAGCGCCTAGATATTTAAAAAATAGATAAATTCTAGCAAGCAACATTTAAATTCTGAATGGTGGTCTTTCTCAGAGTACCTTCCCCTCTGGAACCGTCCGCAAATATACTAAGGACGTGGTGTTAAAAAAAATTTGAACAATTCACCAAATATTTGAGGTCAATTTTCAAGTTCTGTTATTATATTATTACAGGTCAGTTGCTTCATAAAACTGAAGTAATTACAGAAATTAAAATATTTGATGAATTGTTCAAATTTTTTGAAACAACCCGTCCTAGGTATATATTATTTTTAATTAATTAAAATTTTGAAGCAACACAAATTATTAGTAGAGAACCTGATCCCTCGATCGCGGAGGATGCCATGCTTTAAAATCACTTTTCTATTATTTTATGTACTTGCTGATCCGGTTTCACTAAAAACCTAACTAACTGACCTAACTATCCAATATTCAGAAGGAATGCATATTGAACTTAAAAAACTCCTAAAAGGCTAACAAATATTGGTGTTATAACATATTTCTGTAGTGTATTTCAACACTTTTGTTTGTATGGCAGTTCCTTTTCAGTTGCCTTGTTAACAGGTTGCCATGGTAGCGCTCACGAATTTCGAATTGCGTTTACAATTGTTTTCATTTCAGTCTCTCCGTGTTTACTGTGTGATGGCTTACCATCTGTATCTCTTTGTAATAATAAACTGATGGTTTACATTTTTTGAATTTTTGTAAAATTAATTTAAACTCGCAATTTAAGAAATTTTTACCAGCCGCTGTATCCAAACCCAAAGCGACTTTAAATTACTGTGATCGCCATTGACATCGACACATCCCATTATATTTTGTGGAGCAACCTAAAACGACCTACCCTAACTACCTGGGCACTGGGCAGGCCCTTCGGGTGTCTCCGATAAGAGCTTCTGACTGTTAAATTTATAATTGAAAATATATTATACTGGCAAGTTTCCGGCATGAGTTACAATGCCACTAATGAAGAAATTGTTTCTACCTGCGTGTCTTTTCCTATTCATCCCGTTCCCCTCACGCCTCCCTTTCCCCTCCCATGTCCCATGTCCCATTCCTCCTCCACCTTCCCCGCCTTCCCTCTTCCCTCTCCCGCGAACCGCCCTCTCGCGATCCTCTCCCCTCTCCCATGTTCAATATATTCAGTCCCGATACCCGGTAGATTTTCAAACAGCTCGCGTGCCACCTATTGCAATTTTTTTTTACAAATTTTCAAAATAAGAACAATTAATCAAATTTGGTACCTAACATAGGTACATATTTAAAATAAATATAATTATTTATTAGATTCAATGAATTAGATTTGGTTAGGACCATAGAAGAGGACTTGGATTAAATTCATTAATTTAAAGAGTCTATTTGAAAATTGAATTTTGATTAAACAATCGACGGTTTGCAAAATGTATTTCTCAAATTGTGACTTTTTTTGACAGTTTAGTAAGAGTTTTTGTAATGATTAAATTTTTTTTTAGATGTATTGTCACGTGGTTGTAAATAAAGCAGGAATAAGGTGTTTTGAAAGTTTCAAACATTTCCTCTGCTTAGCATAGCAATGCATAGACAACTCACATACATAGAAACATATATTGATTTAAAGATAAGATAAGATAGATAACTCAGCAACTACAACCCCCAGCCATTAGCATTGTCAAATTATAGTTTACAATAATTAAAAGCAAAAATCGCATCTTTTGTGTCTTAGCATGAGTAATGAATAAGAATGGTATATTGACGTCTACTATGTCTGTGGGGGAGGTATTATTTATCTTATCAAACGATGTCACTATTGTTATATTAATTGGCTTTAAAAATAATAAATTAAGTTAGGTTAAAATAGATTATTGTGTATAATTAAAGGATAAAACACACATTTTTGTATGTTGTGGAAGACTTTGTGATGAACAAACAAATTGGGTATATTTCTGTACTTAATAATAACTTTTTTAATTTCTCGAAAAAGGTATAAGTGAGTACGCCATTCCTCCATCCCTCTCATTGTAGTGCAAGCCGATGGGTCGAGAGAATTCGGCTGGAAAGGTCTAGGTTAGGTCTCCCTCAACCAGTTCCTCCCGATCTGGCTCCGCCACGCTGAAGGTGGGCAAACGCATTCGCCACTAATACCTAGGTAAACCCCACCCCATGAACCCGGGCACCTCCGCTAAATCACCAAACGTAGCGAACCACTTGGGGTGTTCATATAAATGGTTACCTGGGCGGCGATACCCGTACCCGCCTCCCAAATTGATGAGAAATAAAAATAATTAACAGAACTGAATTATAAACAAAAACAAATAATTTTTTTTTATTAATAATAATAATATTTGGATGACTTGTATAGCGCCGTTTCGTGAAAAATCACTTTAAGGGCGCTGTACAAACTTAATAATATATTTCAACAATCTTAATTCTTACTACAAACTAGACAAATCATTATAACAACTTATGGCTAAAAATTGCATCCATCGGTTCATCGATCACCAATACGAAACTATATTTACAATGATTTGACCAATGAACGCGGAGCTGCTGTAAAAATGTACCGTATAGGCAGAAAATATACAGGACCACACTTACCTGGGAGGTCATTTATTACATAATAAGATAGCAGAATATTACAAAAAATAAATCAAAAGAATTATTATAAACAACGATAGAAAGTTCACTCATGACATGTCAGAAAAACACAATTTTATGAACTTTTTGTATTTATTAAAGACTAGCTTTTCCCCGCGGCTTCGCTCGCATGGTATTACGGGAAATTACTGTAGCGGTTGAACTTATCAATTATACCCCCTCCTCCCCACCCCCACCCCCTCCCGAATTCCATACGTTCATTCCCTTACATTCAGTTTTCAAACATCTCGCCTGCCACCTAAATTTCATAAAGCTATAGCTCAAAGAAAAAAAGAATTATCCAATTTTGTTCATTCGTTCTGAATTTATGCGCTTACAAACATTTCGGATGTTTATTTTTAATTAAATATTTGAAAGTTTGTGAATATAATAAAAAATTACACTATTTATTCAGTTCATTTATTCAGTCTTTATTGTTATCTTTATTTGTTACGAATTATATTTTTAATGTAGGAACTGACATTTATTCCAAAACAGAAGCTTGTCCAAAAAAATAAAACATATTCTAATATTTGAATTTTCTGAAGCAGTAGCAATCGTTTCCATGGAAACGATTTTTTTCTGACGTTAGCAAAAATTTGCTTTAGTTAGCGACAGAAAATGTATAACAAATATAATATATTAATATTTATAATTTCATTACGCCAGAGCTTACCATCATATAGAAAATATAGTCTGCGCATATAATTTAGCTTTCTATTGGTGAATGAATTTTTAAAGTCTTTATATTGTGTTATGCGTGAAAAGGTCATAAACAAACTCGAGCAGTTTCGCATTTATAATATTAAGTAAGTATGGATTGTCACTTTCGATACTATGTTATTTAATTATAAGTAAAAAAAAAAATTTAACAGTTTATTTTACATTGATCTACTTTTTGAAAAGCGTGTGGAGTGCGCAGGTATATTAAAATGAATATATTTTTTTCGAAGAAGTCGGACAAAGCGACAATAATACCTCTTCATAAATGCTTTGGATTTTAGGCTTTGTAAAATATATTACATATTTCGATAGTATAATTTTATCCATAAAACCAGTTTTGTAATATTACTCCATAACCAGGTAACCAATTAATATTTAATATTGAAAATTCATTTAGACTTTAATAAAAAGTCAATAGTTCCATTTAAAAAACAGATATATCTATTTATCCGAGACGCTATCTAGGTTACAAACCGATTCTTAGAATTATTGTTTCCGATAAAAAGGGTAGTTGCCTTTAACATAGAAAAAATTAGTTGAAGATAATATTGTTAATTCTAAAAGATTGACTAATATGAAGGTTTGACAGTAGGTGGCAATGGCGAAATTGGTAAACGCACGTCCCGGATAGACGAGAGGTTCTGGGTTCGAGTCCCAGTTGCACCATTATCTTTTTCTAGTTTTTCTGTGTCTTGTTCTCTTTCATATTTTCGTTTAGATTATTATTGATATCTTCTTCTTCAATAATTAATATTTAAGTAATTTTATTAATATATTGGCAGTTTAGGTATCACACATCAGTGTTTCGGTCTGTCATATCAGTAGATCAATAAATGTTTCTGAAAATAAAAAGCATTATAAATTGATTATCGAATCGGTAAGAAGAAAAAACAATTTCAATATGAAAACTCATGTATGTTTTATTTGATTCTTCCATTTACACCTATTCAATCGTCAAAAAACTATTCATTTGGCTTTTCACTTTGAAAACATGGAAATCATATTTGTATGTATCTTTTGATGTACCGACAGCGACAGAAAATAAATTGAAGGACATTGTATACCGATTCGCATTGTCAGATGAGCGCTGCCGGTGACACTTTATTTGAATCAGTTTCTTCGATTCATGACGGATCGATTCAAGAACGAATCGTTTGAATCTAAGAACTAGGGATGAACTTAATATTTTTATGCCACGCATAGCGTATCTTTTTGAAACAGGTAATAATTATTCTACTCGTGTACTTCTGTATTTACTTTAAGGGGATCCAATAGTTCAGGGAAAAATCGAAGTCGGAATTCACGCCCATTGTGGGAGGAGTTTAAAAATATTTGAGAAAAAGCTTTTGGAACGGTTGAAAAAGGTATTTGAGATTTTTTTTACAGGTTGATTTCGTAAAGATCTAAAAAAATATTAACTCCTTTTTTACACATTGTTTATTGTAACAACAAGGAAATTTAAAATTAATTTCACGGAACCGAGCGACGTGGAGTCACACGTCTGTTCCCTGCTCCGGCCAGGGCGTTTCTGAATGGAAGTGGGGTGTGGCAAGCCAGTAGTCCTTCGGTGAACGACATAAAGGTCACTTTGAAAATCCACATTCGTCGGCTGCCAGCCGTATTGTGAAATAACAATGCAAAAACGCATATTTTATTTTATTTTGTGAATATCGGGCGTAAATATCAAATATCAAGAGTTTGCACTTGAAAGTGTTTTTTTATAGACCTGTTACTTTATTTTTTTCTAGGCTTATTAAAAGATTTATAAAAAAAATGACCGATATTTTTAAGGGCCAAGATATGTTCTACACGCAGTATTTAATTGAAGCATAATATTTCTAAGCGATCAAATTTTCAAAACAAAAACACATGATTTTGTGTGATTTTGCATTATTTACTATGGCTTCATCTAAATGCATTTATTTATGTACTTCTTTCAAAATATTATCTAACTAGAACGCAAGATTAAAGAAAAAAATAAATAATTAAAAATATAAAATTAGGTATTTAATAAAAAACTACTTATTAAAGACAGATCAAAAATCTCTCGACAAATGTCTTAAGGGGGTATTCTAGTCTAGAAGCATGAATTGTAGGTTTTTTCAGGTGCAATAAAAAAAACAAATAATATTTTTAATAACTATTTTTTTACCAAATATTTATTAAACATTAAAGAATCCATTTAATAAAGATTACAACGAAAAAATTAAAAATTCAAAAAGTTATAGAGTGTTGAAGTAGGGGTTCTCAAAAAAATGGCGCGCCCTGGTTGACACGATTGCAACCCTCCCAGTAATCTAAAAAAACAAATAATAATTCTTAATCCAAGCAAATGAGGCTATGGCCTGAACTTGGGAAACGTAAAAATGTTTTTTTTCGTGAAATGGCGGCTGTCTGATATAAAAAAGACGTTTTTGTACCAGTTTTTTTGACTTTCCAAATTTTTTAAAAATAGTAAAAATTGAAATTTTGTTACGGTTCTAGTTCTCGCCATAGAGAAAGGCTCACACCAAATTTCAAGTAAATTGGTTTAGTAGAACTTGAGATATCGTGTCAACCAGTTCGAAAAAAGTGATTTGGAGAAAAATGCGTTTAAAATTTTGTTCTATTTAGATTTTGGTTTGATTCCGTCCAAACCGCGACATTAAAATGGTTATAACTTAAAAAAATCCTTTTAAGGAGATATTTTTGAATGTTTAAACATTGGAAAAATGAAGAAAAAAAACATTTTTTTTTTTTCTAGACTAGAATACACCCTTAAGTAGCATTTAAAGAAGAACTCTGAATATTGTCATACCCATAACAGTGTTAAATAATAGAACAAAAAGTGTTTTTGTTAATTTTCGGAGCAAACTTTGCGATTTTTTTCTATCGTAGGAATTTCATATAATTACCGTTACGGCTTTTTAAAAAAAAATGTTTTTGAAAATCTCACAAGAGTCTCAGCTGATCTTGTCTGGTGCCAGTGAGACTATGGCATCCCCAATTCAATTAGCACGATTTGACCAAAAAAAATTTGGATGAGAAATTTTATTTTATATTACGGGTGAGATTACAGTACATTAAGCATACTAAAAAAACATCGATCTCCACTATCAAAGAAGTGCTCGAGATGCCACTGCCCAATTGGGGTATGTTGTGAGGCTGTGGGGAGGGAAGAAAAAAGTTGGGAAGAACCTGGCTATTCAGATCTGGTCGCCAAACACGGTTAAAGCCATTTCAAGCAACGTTTCAATTCTGAATGGTGGTCTTAGACCAGGGCGATACTGAGAGTATCTTCCACTCTGGAACGTGCCGCAAATATTTTTAAATTATTTTTTATTTATTTATTTATTTATTGATCAACGCCCTTTTTCAGGGCTTTTACATATAATGGTAATAAATACAATATTTATTGTACATAACTGAACTGCTTCAGTAACAATATTTTATATTTGTTTAAAGATAAACTGAAGATGTCCACGGACTTGGTGTTATTGTTTCATTCCATTAGTATTCTGGGTAAAGAGGAATACATATGGTAGTTAGTCCCAGAATTTCTGCAGTGAAATAAATCCTGACTTCTTGTATTACGTTGTGGAATCCGGAAGCTTATCAATTTAAGCAATACCGGACTATCAACTAAATCATGTAGAATTTTATATAGAAATACCAAGTCAGTGAAAATTCTTCTGTGATCTTTTAACAATTAAATATTTAATTGTGAAATACAACAATCTAATCAAACAAACTTTATTTGCCCACGCCGGGGTTCGATCATGCAACGTTCGGTTTGCGAATCAAGAGCCTTTCCCCTAGACCACACTGGTCGTCGCCGGCTCAGCAAATGTGTAGATATTATCTTAAAAATAACATACAATTTTTTAAGAACTTAAAAACATAGAACGTTAATATGTTACAAATAGGAAAAAATTCGGGATGCCGGATTAAATCGAACGTTTCGCAAGACTTTTACGCGAATTTGATTGTGGATTGAAGTGCGGAGGGCCGTCCAATTAAAACACTGACTTATGTATATAACCTAAAGGTGTATCAAAATTGAATAGTCATCAATCGTTTGGGCGTTGTAATAAATTAACATTTTAATTTATTATTATCCGACGGCATTATAGCAAATCATTCCGTCATAAATAAATTAGGAGAGGGCGCAGCGAACCGATAAATATTTAAATAAACTAGGAAAGGCGGTCATTTTGGTGGAAAACAAAATTAGCAATTTTAATGTTTTGTAAACATTTTGTTCAATGGATTCCATTATCATCGGTATCTACCTAATTATCATGTTAATTATACGGGATGACGTGGGATTTCTCCGAACAAGCGCTACATATATACAGTGCACGGAAACTGGCGAATGTACATCACGTTTAGAACCCGAAAATTATTTTTTTTTCGTTCAGTTTTCAAAATCAAAATCAAGTGTTTTTGTTCGAAAATTTAATCGCTTTGAAATATTATTGATGGTTTACTTAAATACTGCGAGTAGAACACGTGTTGGTCTTTGAAACAACCGAGTATTTTATAAAAATAATTTTAGTATTTTTATAAGCCTAAACAAAATAAAATATCAGGCCTTTAAAAACTGCTATGAAATGCAAAATCCCCCACTTATGAACGCATTTTCAGTTATGATTTGAGTATATAATGTCATATTAAACTTCTTTAGAAAACGATCGGAAAATCATTTTAAAATTTCGTGCCTAAACTTTGCAAAATAAAATAAAACTAGCTTTTTGGCTATGTTTTTTTCCTGAATTAATGATAACAAGCGGATTTCATTAAACGGAATTTTAAAGCTTATTGCTATTTACACGAGGAATGTTATTATTAGCGGCATGATCCCAGATTTTACAGGATATGGTGTATCTCCTTAACACGAATTTCATATATAATGTAGATATTACCAATTATGAACTGTTAAAATAAGGTTTATCCATTTAAGTTTTTTTTTGTTGTTAGACAATTAGAGGATAAATCGTCTCATAAAAAAATAAAATGATGTTTTTAACCTCCTTAAGAAGAGTCATTAGAGGATGAATAACAATGCACCCAAAAGTTTTTTTTTTAAATTGTGAAATTCGCTATTAGGAGTCCCAATTGCCCTCAATAGTTGGAACCAGTGCCACTAAGTGTAGGGCTGAAGGGAGTGGCAAAGGGCATGAGTTGGGGAGATGAAAGTTGGAATGTAGGTACCGATATGGTCACCAAACACGGCTAGATTCATGTTGAGCAATGTTTTCGATTTTAAATTGTGATCTTTTTAACCAGGGCGATTCTTGGAGCATCTGCCACTATGGATTGTTATGTACAAAAATTATGTAGCTATGTCTAACCTCCTGTAGGGAAGACAAGGAATGAATAACAAAAATGTGAATTACAAATATTTATGTTTTTTTGTGGAAACGTCGAAGTATATGACTCGTTTCTTTACAATGTTTTGTTTATTTATTCATTTTTTATTATTTATTTATTTATTACAAATCAACGCCGATTAACGGCTTTTACATAGGAATTAAAATAATTTGAAATGTGGAAACAGAATATACATAGACGAAAAAATTAATAAAGTAATTATTGAAGTGACAGCATAAAGTACAAATAATAAGCTATTAAAAATACAAATATAAAGAAAAAAGAAAACCTCGTGTACATGTACGCAAGATATTTTGAATCTACTTTAAAACAAAAATTAAAAATAAATAAATTTAATTCAAAAGTAACAAAAATAAATTTAAAAAATCCAGAAGTAAGCCGGTCAGTGGCTGAGTTGGCATCGCGTTTGGGTTCCGTGTTCCATGTTCGGTTCTTCGGCGGGCTAAGTTCTCCATCACGACACAAGCAACATTTTCCGCTTAGTGTGGTGGTAGTAGTAGATTTTCAAACATTGTTGGGTTATTCGTAACCCGGGAGCGTATTTCCAAAAATTATACCGGCTCAGTCCTGGGAAAATATGAAAAATGAAATATTTAGAAATAAAATTATTAATTTCTAATATATACATTGGAAAGATTATTTTTTCTAGGTTTAAGAACAATTTTTTTTGCAAAGTATTAAAAAAACTAATATAGAGGTGTATTTACAATATATGGGAATAATATCAATATTTAAATATTTGGAAATAAAATGATTAATTTATAATATACACGTTGGAAAAATTATTTTATCTAGATTTTAGAATATTTTTTGTTTTTCCAAAGTGATAAAAAATAAATAATATAGAGGTGTATTTAAAATGTAAATTGTCTCCACCGCTTCTGAACCGGTTTTGGAAATACACAACCCGGGAATGTTGGCTTTCTTTAAAAAAATTATGTATTTATTGATGAAGAATATATACATAATTATTATATTATTTTGAATGGGGTAATTAATTTTGAAAAAAAAACTACTCACCATTAATTTTACAATAAACAACAAAAATCAGGTAGAAGCAAACGCACAAATGAATGCACTGAACGAACGACAGCATTGAGAGTTTTGATAAAAAATATATCCACATCAATGTATTCAAATTAAATCACCCATGTTGATATTAAAATAACTAAATGCCATCCGCGGCCATCGTTCAAGGATAATATCTGTGACAGAATTGATTTAACTTTTCACACGTTTCTGACGTTAATAACGCTACACGTGATTCGGAGAGGTTTTTTTATCCCCGGTGCCCAGTGTTTGGTGCCCAGTGCTTGGTGCCCGGTGTTCGGTGCCCGCCTCGAATAATACGATTGGACTATCTTTTGATCAAAGGATGTCGTCCAACCAAACCACACGTCTTAAGTCGGGATTTTAACATTTTACACGGGCGAGCGATAAAACTGTACCACATAAGAAATTATAATGAAATTGATGTACAAGAAATTTTGTTCGATGCTCTTAGCAATTGCGAAGTAATCTAATCAATGGCTATTGGCGATGTTATTAGTAATTAGTTTAGGTGTTAGGTTACAGATTTAAGGGAGTCGAAATTTCCAATTGTTACCGCCGCGCCGATAGGTTTATTATCATCCAGAGTCGAAACAATGGTTAGAATGGCTGAAGCTATAGAAGTACACTTGTATAAATCTTAATTAATTTTTCAGTGTCAATTCTGCTTCTGTCAAGAGTACCCCTTTCCAGCATAATACATACTACTTGTCTTTGAGATATATCCCACTCCACACAGGATCTCATCATAAATAAAAAATGCATTATGATAATAATATTTAAAAATGACTGAACAGATATGAAAACCAGGAGACCTTATTTTTTTTTAAACTTTTACATTAACTCCACACAGGAGGTCTTGAAAAAAATTCCTCATCATGTCATCGTTGCCGATGCTGTATGTAGGTTTTTTTTAGTGAGTTTTAGGAATGTAAGTTGTGGGAAAAAAAGGTATGAGGGGTGGGTATGGATCTGGGACTCAACATGTCCAAGAGTGACGGACGTATGAATCCATCCCTCCCACTGCGGTGCAAGGCGTTGGGTTGAGAGAGTACGGTTGGAGAGGTCTATGTTAGGTCTCCCCCAACCAGACCCTCCCTATTCGGCCCGCCATGTGGTAGGTGGCGAAACTCGTTCGCCTCCAAGACCTAGAAAAACCTGACCTATAAGAAATACAAAAAAGAGTTATTTACGTACCGAAGCGCTAAAATAAATATTATGTTTGTATTTCCAATAATAAAAAAGAAATGTCTAGCACTTTTCAACCATCCTCTTCTACTTCTCTTCTCTACCCTTGATTACATAATTACCACACTAACTCTTGAAATAAAGGCTCATGGGTTACGCTATGTACGCACGGAGATGCAAGTTCCTGGTTATGCAGCCCTTATCAGATCCAGGGTGGCAGGAATGAGGGAAAGTATAAGCTTTCAAATGAAATATCCTCATCGTGGAAGCTCGCCTTAGTCCATCCTCCAGCATTGACGCACATTGGAGAAAAATACTAGCTCCTAATGTAGTCACAAAACTCTAAAGGCTAATTATTATTACTAGTGGTCGCCCAATGGTCGAAATTCGACCATAATTTATTTAATGTGTAATGCTTTTTTTATTGATTTAATAAATTTTTTATGGATAGTTTAAAAATATTCATACTCTTCCGTCCGCCCAATTTTCGTAAAAAAGGGTACAAAGTTTTTACTTCACGTGTTAATATACTGATTAATGTATTTTTTAGGCATAATTTAAAAAATATATTAGCATTCTGCACTCCTTCTGTATATAAACTATAAGTGTGCAAAATTTCATACTCCCCCGTCCGCGCAATTTTCGTAAAAAGGGGTACAAAGTCTATGCTTCACGTATTAATATACTGATGATGATGATTACCATTTTTTTCCTTTACTATTACTGTTATTTTATCATTTGCTTCTTTGTTTGTCATGTATAATTATAATCAACTGCTTTTGTAATGTATGTCTTTATGGAATATGTGGGATTGCACTAATGGAATAAACATATTCTTTTTATTATATACAAATCAACTTCTTGTCTGCACCTTGCCAAGTGCCTCACTTGATCATGTTTTAACGCTCGCCAGTGTAGTTTTATCAGGCTGTCATATCCAACGGGTAACCCTGATACAGTTGATGTAATAATGTTTTAATCCAATGAAATTTAATTATACAGTCGGCTGAGCAGCCCGGAAAGATAATATTTTAATTAGCTTACCTCTAAGTCGGCTATCTCCGGTCATAATCGATGCGATGCACTCGTGTATTTTTTCCCAACTGCTCTGAACAATATTTATACAGCGGAGTCATCGTGGCTCGATGTGGAGTCGTTTCCGAGAAGTCCGCCGACCGACACGTAAGATGTAACTAAGAAATAAGACATGAAAGGTCAGATGGAAGATACAGGACTCAAACAAACACCGTTTGTTTATCTCGCGGTTCGATTTACAATGGTCTTGACGAGCTTTGCGGCCTATAAACTGGAGCACATTCTAAGCACACAATAAAACTTGCAAAGCTATAAAAATACAAAAGTACAAAGTTTTAAGCTACGAAACCGTACGCCCAATTTCCAAAACTAAAATGTATTTATTTTTTTTTATTGAAGAGACAATTAACTATCTATTTATTCAGAGATTCCAAAAAATATTTACACAACAGATTTTTTTAATAAAGAACTAAATACATAGAATAGGAAAAAACAAACATAAAATAAGAAATAAATAAATAAGTAATCAATTGTATGTAGGGCGTGGTCTGGGTGAGCTCGGGCCCAGCGCTCATTCAGGAGTGGCGTTTGGCGAATCTGTGCAATCCTAGTTCCTAGTTTTTTTTCCAATCCTAGTTCTCGTGAATATTTTCGATGCACTGCTATATCTTCTGAAACCAAATATAATTCTATAATATAATGCATCATTATATTGGATCCGGAGTCGTTCCATTGAGGTGGTTCGGTAGTTACACCATGTTTCACATGTATATAGACTAGTGCAAAATGGTATGTTTTTAGGTTTTCAGGGCCAAAAAGCATTTTTGTTATTATTTTTGGGGTGTTATGCCGTGTTTCGCTACCTCCTTCTTTAGCCAACGTTTCGGACAGCGTTACAGTGTCCATCATCAGGGCAGATGCTCATCCCTCATCTGCCCTGATGATGGACACTGTAACGCTGTCCGAAACGTTGGCTAAAGAAGGAGGTAGCGAAACGCGGCATAACACCCCAAAAATAATAACAAAAATAGTGCAAAATGCATTGAACAATGTTTTTTTTTTGTATGTCAGTGGTTGAGTGGGCATCGCATTTGGGCCCCACCCGGGCGTCCCGTGTTCGATTCCTCGGCTGGCTAAGTCCTCCATCACAACACATTTTCGGTTTTCTGTG
This sequence comes from Glyphotaelius pellucidus, assembly GCA_936435175.1. NCBI lineage: Eukaryota > Metazoa > Arthropoda > Insecta > Trichoptera > Limnephilidae > Glyphotaelius > Glyphotaelius pellucidus. The sequence continues at coordinate 10,884,073 of OW386550.1, forward strand.
GTGGTAGTAGGAGATTTTTAAACATTGTTGGGTTATTCGTAACCCGGGGATGTTTGTCTTATATTTTTACATGGTTAAGTACTGCATTGGAAGAATAATGAAATATATCTAGTGCTTTAGAAATTTCATTCAATAATACCATTCCTCCTGTTATGTTTTGCTGTTATAGAACATTTGTTCTGCTGTGTGGTATATTGAACAAGTGGTGACGACTACGGCCGAAGTTTTCAGGTTAATTGTTATTAGGTTCTGCACAAGAGTCCCAATTGCCAGGATCAAGTAGGTCTTTGTCATCTTCATTTGGGATGTGTTATGAGACTGAAGGGGAGTGGGGAGTGGACGGAGACGAGGAAGACGATGAATTGGATGTATCTGGCTATTCAGATCTGGTCACTAGACACTTTTAAGAATGGTTTCAATTCTGAATGGTGGTCTTGCGCCAGGGCGATATTGTGAGTATTTACTACCCTGTAACTTGATTTAACATTAAGCGACCATAAATTATACAAAGATTATTAGCCATTGCTAGTATCGTTGTCTTTGAAAAAAAAAATTCCAAATTCTTTACGATAATGTTATGTCGTTATACTAGTTAACCAACTAGTTATTTGATATTTGTGTTATTTCACAATTTATTCATTTAAAATAATATGTAGTATATTTGCGGCACGTTCCAGAGTGGAAGATACTATCATTATCGCCCTGGTGTAAGACCACCATTCAGAATTGAAACGTTGCTCGAAATGGCATTAGCCGTGTTTAGTGACCAGATCTGAATAGCCAGGTACTTCCCCACCTTCCTCTTCCCTATCTCCTTCCCCTCCCCACTACCTTCAGCCTCACAACATACCCCGATCGGGGATGCCATAGTCTCACTGGCTCCAGACGGGAGCAGTTGGGACTCTTGTGCGGTAGTAACTATAAAAAAAAAAACTAATAATAATTATCATTAAAAAGACAAACATTTGTTGTAGACCACTTTTATTTTATTAACACTCTACCGGTTTCGGAAGCACCCTTCGCCTTGAGAATATTGTAACTAATCTACGACATAGAATATTGTCAGACATACAAATTTTAGGTGTGTGAGTGAGAGGTAGGCTTATCTATAAAAATATAAGTGGTCTACAATCAATTGATGTGTTATTTTTTATTGTAAATTATGGCGAGCCACAAAGCTAATGCTTTTTACAAATACGTAATAATTATTATTATTTTTACCGTTTTTGTGAAAAACCACATCAAGGGCGCTGCACAGTTTATTGCGAGTTCTCAAGCTCCAACTTATTTTATTATTAACACATAGATATAGAAAACATCCTTACCTGGCAGGTCACTTCCGAAAAACACACTCTATAAGAAAGTTTATGCTTAATGCTTGCTTTGACAATATACGAATTTGCACGTGGAGGAAACTATATTTAAAACACTGGACATTTTATAATTTAACATTTACTACCCTCCATTACTTTTGATATTAAATTTATCAGATGATTAGTGGCAAAAGTAGAAGACTACACAATTTAGGACTCCCTAGGTAAAGAAGAATTTTTATGAAATGATCTTGAAAAGCTTACAAGTTAGTATTTGCTATTTACGGTTCAATGCGAACTGAGAATAAAGTCAACTCAACACCTCCTTGAAAAGCCATTAAAAGCTATGAAAAAAATAATTTTAAATTAGTCGATAACCCTAACCCAACGTAACCTATTTAAACAATTTTTTTATCACTAAATGACTAACCTCTGATGGTTCTGAGTTTGTTTCATTCTTAGAGTAATAATATTTCATTCCGAGTTGTCTGATCACCGCTTTTTACAATTAGTTATTTACAGTTATTTATTTACAATTAGATATTTACAATTAGTTTTTTTATAATAACTAATTATTATAATTAATCGTAAATAACTAATTGTAAAAGAGTTATTTAAAATAAGTTATTTACAATTAGTTATTTACCTTTAGTTATTTACAATTAGTTATTTCTAATGAAGCGGGTTATTAAGGTAATGAAAGTGAGTACAAAGAGATATTATTGATAGGTGTGAATGTTTTTTATTTTGTTATAATGCCGGAGAAGGCACGATTGTGTCGAACACTAATCTTAATAAACTCAAATAAAGTTCTGAAGGAATAAAAATATTTAAATATTCCTCCATCGTTACTACCCATCACAGAGTTACCATTATTTTTTAATTTTTAGCATGTGGCATGCTTCGCAAAAAATTGAACATTTTTTTTTATTATATCGATTTGATTTTCACTTTTGTTTTCTTTTCACTAGTCGAAAAAAACAATTCTCATGTGACGAATGTCAACCGTGTACATAAGTTAAGCGCGCATTTGGCGTGTCTCCCGACTATGCACCGGTGCCGAAGGTATCAATGACGCTAGTTCCTCAAAGCATCTTCCATTGAAATACCGGTAGAACAGGGATAACATTACGACCTGACGCCTGTGTTTTAAAGATTGCAATCCGTTCGTTAAGGTGGGAGAATCTATCAAACAGACCGCCCATTTCTGCGAGTCGAGGGTATTTTTCAAGTGCTTTGGAGCTCCAGACCAGAGGTGGCTGCCAAATTCAACCGTGGGGCGCACTTGCAATTAACCCACTTTCAGCATCCGGTCAAGCTGAAACTCGGCAGGCATAATCGTTGTCGATGACAATGCATTCTATCAACTTTTAGTGATGACAATCATGCACACACACGCGGACATACTCGCATTTTTCTGAAATTCGAAAAAATTAAACCATTTAATATACGAAATGAATGACGGCTTACCAATTCGCGATTTGGCCTGATTTGTGGCACGTTGTTTCCGATCACTGGTTCAAAACTTATCCAAACCCAAAAAAAGGTTTTAATAAGTTCTAAATGATATTTGAAAATAGTTGTTTTGAATTAAAATACGTTGTTTTTTATGGGATAATTTTTAAGCATTCCTCAGTAGTAAAAACCTATGAACTCGAAGTCGGAGAGAGACAACAATCGGCCTAGAAACTAAATAGAAACCTGGATGAGTCAGCAGTTATTACATTACCAAATATTACTTATCTATCTATAGACAGATAAAAGAATTGTTCTATGTCCCGTTAAATTATAGTTGACATTAATCTTGATATATTCAGATACCCGTTATAATAGGCTAACCTTTTTAATCACCATAAATTTGTTGTTCATCTGTAAAAGCTTTTTTTCAAGCCTCGCTCATTCTCGTCGGAGCTTTGGACAGTCGCCGCAAGGTGGCAGTAACGTCCATTAAAATTCATCCCGAAAGCCATCGGTCAGAAAATTTTATAAGGTGGAATGCATGGAACTCGAGACGCATTTTTTACGAACCTTGCATGGAACTTCAATTTTTTTTTTTTTTACATGAGCTCCACACAGGAGGCCCGGGGAAAATAATTTCCCTCGGGGCCTATGTCATCTTTGGGGATGCTGTGTGGAGGTTTTTTTTTTGGAATGGAAGGAAAGGAGAGTTCTGGCAAGGAAAAGGGTACAAGGGGTGGGTAGGAATCTGGGGTTCAGTGTGTCCTGGTCATCCACCTTCAAGACCTAGACAAACCTCACCCAATGAGCCCGGGCACCCTGCTAAATCACCAAACGTAGCGAACCACTTGGGGTGACCTATGGCAGAGATGTTGGTTATCCAATAAAGGTTCGCGGGCGGCGGTACCCATTCCCGCCTCCCAAATTGAATTGAGAACGCAGCGATAAAGTTTATTTTTATAACTAGCTACGCCATACAACTCTAGATTAAGTAGAACTCGAAAAGTAAGTAGGTATTCATCTTCAATCTAGACCTAGACTTTTGCAGTTGTTTTTTAACCTAACCAAGCGTTTATTAGTTGAAAAGTGTGTTCGTGAAAAGTAATTTATAAAAGATGATTTGATTTCTATATTTTCAACTCTTTTGATCGTAGTCAATAAGCGCTAATGTGTTTTTAGGTTGTCAGAAATTGTACCTACGGACATAGCAATTCTTGTGAACTGTCTATGTGTCTATCCTTAGGTATTTATTGAATAACCATCACCCTTGCCGTAAGTCACCCCAAGTGGTTCGCTACGATTGGTGACCGTCAGGGCCCGGGTTCATGGGATGGGGTTTGTCTAGGTTTTGTACTGCAAAGCGGGCCGGAACAGGAGAGATTGGTTGAGGCAGACCTAACCTAGAACCTAGACCTCTTCAGCCGAAATCTCTTGATCCATCGCCTTGCACGCATCTGTCGTCACTCTTAAACACATTGATCCCCAGATTCCTAACCACCACATACCTTTCGCCTTCCCAGAACTTCAACTCCTTCCTTTCCCCAAAAAGACCCTTCAAGGATGACGTAGGCCCTGAGGGATTTTTTCCCCTCAGGGCATTCTGTGGGGAGATGGGGGAATGTAAAAAAAATAATTATATTATTGACAAAACTGTTCGTCCACGGTTATGCTCATAAAATTAGGCCTTAGGTAAACTATTTGACCCGACGCTCTTATCCGAATTGTTACAATTAATGCGTATCTTAATGGTTAAGCCCAGTGTACCCAAAGGGGGAATTCACACACCGAGCAATAATTATCGTCTGTATATTAGTTTAGTCATATATCGTACCTGTATTACCTCTAATTAAATTGCGAGTTACCGTCATCAGCAATACTAAGCATTTAGGTTAATACATTACCTGAAAATCATGGTCTGTTCACCGAGAAGGTATCATCAAATAAAATAATAATAAAAAAAATATTGTGTTTGCCCGTTTTTTTTTAAAAACATTTTCTTGTTTGTAAACTGAACGTCTGTTGATGGCGTTCAAATCAGGCAATTTTAATGATTTGGAGGGTCCTAACTCCTGTAACAAGTTTCTTATCAAAAAAGCAAAACGTACCGACACGATAATTGTCGATATTTATATTACATATATTAAAAAAAAATTTTTGCACTAGCATCAAAATCCAGAGAGGAAATTGGAGAATATGTTTGTATGGACAAAACCCACTCGGTTTTCACTTTATTAGAGATTGAAACATCGTAAGCCAGTTTGATTTTAATATAAGGGTTTTTTGTGTATGATCAGAGCTAGCTAATAATAATAAAAAAAATATATAAAACACCGCTTTTTGGAGAATACTTCTTCCATGTAATGCAAAAAAATGTGACTGTTTTTTTCGTATTTTGAAAAAACGGTGTCTGAAGAACATTTTTCAAAAATCAAACAACTGTAAAATACAGAGGTACAATACGTTTAATGTGTAAATTGAAAACCTTTAAATATTGTTTGTTAAAAATTAATATGTGATATTTGCAAGGAAACATATTTAATAATAGTTGCTAAATTAAATAGATAGCAGTCGTGATCTTTTACATAACAAAATTGGTGAATTTACGGATATTTCTGCATTTTTAATTCGAAATCGCTATGTTCCTACATGTGGTTCTTTTGAATTACATTCGAAATGCATAAGTATGCGTTGTACCACTACACTTCATAATTTTATAAACGGCCTAAAAAGAGTTGATGAAGGTTTTAGTCGAAATGTCAATGTCGTTCGAGTAGGCTAGACCTGCCTACCGAATAGGTACGTTTCGTACATAAGAAGGCAGGTAGCTACTCAAATTATACTCCCCGGTAGGGTATTAGGTCTCGGGATATTAATTTCAGTGCCCACGTCACGGATCGAGGATCTCATTATGTAATGCATCCGCCATTCTAGTACGAAGAAATACGAAGACATACGATATTTGGGGAAACCGGGGCTAGTTGTCTGTCGGGCGTGAAAAAAAGGCCGAATCATCAAGCAGGTCCCGCCTACTGCTTGGAGCAGCGCGGGGTGTGTCGACCCGCTTAATAAAAGGCGCGGTTCTTTCTTGGCTCGTGTCAAATGCACCACTGAATTATCCTCCTCTCCCCGAATTCAAAATATGATGGGAGGTGTATTTGTATTTAAAACGTCATATTTTAAGAATGAATTATTGGGGTCATTCTTAAAATATGACTGGTAGGTTTTGGTTCAATGGGTGCGATTTGAAGCTGTTTATTTTTATTTAATTTTAAAAACGAGTAGGTAATTGTGTTTTGATTTTTTAAAAATGTTTTTGTTGCTCGTAGGTGTATGAATTGTACCTGTAACTGTTCTCTAAAGTCATCCAAGTAAAATTGCATTAGATATGTTCTTATTTATTCTATTGATTTTATGATTTATTTCTATATTTTGTAATATTTTTTTTATGGTTATACTGTTATAAATGAAATTTTTATTGTACATGGAAGAGCCCAATAAGGCGTCAATAAATGAAAAATAATATTTTTTGCTATTTACAGTTGCTAACTTACCGACAGGTAATTTTTATGTACCTACGCTACTCGATTAAAAATCTAAAATTCTAAAATCTTTCGACAGTTCCTCTTTTGGCTTCTTCTTCAAAAATGAATAATATTTCTGAAACGATACCAATATTATGAACTATTATAATTCATGGTAATTGAAAGGGCGTACAGTATTTCTACCCTATATTCAGTCTTACTAATAAAAAGCATTTCCCACCGTTAAACGGTGTTTTAGTTACACTTTGAATAAATACTTTTCAATTTGTATTTCGAATTGTTACCAATAAAAAAATGTATTTAACTGTGCTGTGAAAGAACTGGCAACATTGCATTTTGGTAGCACTGCGCCTGCGCCATGCGCATGACCAATTCATTATTATATTAATATAATGCAACATATTTACTATTATTTGGGTTATTTTTCGTCAGTTTAAAACCATTAATAATGTCGTGTTATGAATTTAGTATAATTTTATTGAAAAACGCAAGGTTATTTCTGATATATTATTTTTAATTGACTTTTACTGCGTGAATTTAATGACACTTCCATGAAAGTGAAGTTTTTTAGTAACATAAATGTCTTACGCATGTGTAGGTGAATACAAGATCAAGAAATCAACGTTTATATTGCGCAGCATTGAACCCAAAATGTCATTCCGGACTATTCTCGGGTTTATGATTATTCTCGGGTTTATGATTATTCTCGGGTTTATGATTATTCTCGGGGTAAATATTATTATAATTTCATTAATATTTTATTTAATGAACGAGATAAAAGTGATGTGACAGTTTTCTTGAAAATTCCTTAAAAAGGACTGTTATTTTTTAATTCTTACTTTTTTTCTGATATTATCCAACCTTTCGATTAAAACGTTTGTCGTCAGCCTTTTTTCTATTAAAATTGAATTAAAATTTTGTTTTTTTAAATATTAAAGAATATTTCAAATAAAAAAATCTGATAATTTTATCTAGTTTCTAAAATTCTTTTGGTTTAAACGTCAACTTAAAAAAAAGAAATATAAAAGACATTTAAAAAACCCTTGGAAAAATTCCTAAATTTCACGAAAATTTTTTATTATCAAAGTTTATACAATTGATGAACGACCCTCTTTAGCTGGATAAACAATGCATACGAGTATGTCTTTCCTTGAATTATTTTTAGTCTGTTTCTATATTAGTATGGTTTTCACTTACACGGTTGTTTACCGATTGTATAAAGCTTTCACAACGTTTATTAGTAAGGTTGATTATGTTTATCATACGTAAACACCTGATTTTACGTTGTCAAAAACTCCGTGTACGTAATGGGATATTTATTAGGTATTCTACTTTTTACAGATCAAAGAACAGATTATCAGTACCTACCTTTCCACTGAAATATGCACGTCATACTAAAGTTTTGTACATATACAAGAGCTTTGAACCAAACATAATGAACGCATATCCACGAATGTATCGGTTTCAAAATAAGGTTTTTTTGATTTATATCAGTTTCACATTGACCGATCTGAATGTTTTATTTCCCTTTTTACATTTTCCACTTTAATACCATTTATTCAGATTCCTTTCAGATAGTGGATTGTATTGTGAGCGCTTCGTATTGATCGAATAACCTGACCGGATTTGATAGACAGGAGCATTAGTGATACATTATGCTCGGGTTGAGTCCTCAGGGAGAGGTGTTTAAATATACCTTGTAATGGAGACTCGTCTACCTCCGGGTTTGGTCTGAGATATAAGGAAGCAGATAATAAGGGAACACGCTTTGAAAGGATTTTATAGTGACTCAGGATTTTGATATAAATACCAGATGTAAGTAACTACTTGTACGCATCTACCCTGACAAATATTTTTTTATGAGCTGCTCTAAAATACTACCCACGCGTGGGTAGCGTGGGTAAGAAGCGTGCGATCCGTAAATGCTGAAAAGCTGTGCCTACACTAAGAAATAAAATATACAACAAATATACAAAAATGCAACAAATTTTGATCAAAATGTTTTTTACCACGAATTTGGTAAGGGATTTCTAATGATTTGTTCAGTTGATCATAAAAATCCGCGGAATACGACAATAATCAATGTCTAATATTTCAAACCGGACCTTGAAAAACTATACACAGCTTATCTTTGGTGTTTGAATAACTATACACATTCATGCCACTGCGCCATATAGACATATTTTTATTTTTTTTTATTTACTTATCTTAAGGCCATCCCCTAGTACTGGACCCATTCGAAATCGGGCGGAGCAAGCGACTTTAGCGTTGACCAATCAATAGCCAACAACGGTGCTTTGTTATTTCGCTCGTACATTTTTATAGAACAAAGCGACGTGGACAGAAAGGCACGTCTATACGACCCGAATTCCGGGCGTCTACTAACTGGGACAACACAAAGCGCTTTCGTTCCTTCTGTGGATCGCAGAAGGGTGAAATTTGCAGTTGGGTAAAGCCTTTTTTAATTTCCTGTAAAAGAACATCGCCAGAGTTCATGTTTTATTTTTTTTTTGAAGTTCATGTATAAATATCAATTTTTTTTGCTATTATCATAAAAGAAACTAAATTTGCCACATTATAAATAAAATTACATCCGAAAAGAGGTTTAAAAGTAGGAGAGTTTGCACTTGAAAGTGTTTTTTTATAGACCTAATACTTTATTTTTTTCTAGGCTTATTAAAAGACTTATAAAAAAAATGACCGATATTTTTAAGGGCCAAGATATATTTATATATATTTGATTGAAAGATCTGTAATACTTCTAAGCCATTAAATTTTCAAAACAAAAATACATGATTTTGTATGAGTTTGCAATATTTCGCATGGCTTCATCTTAAGGGGATATTCTAGTCTAGAAGCATGAATTGTAGGTGTTTTTTTCAGGTGCAACAAAAAAAACCATTATATTTTTACCAACTATTATTTTGTCAAATACTTGTTAAATATTAAAAAATGCATTAAAAAAAGAGACGAACGAAAAAATTCAAAATTCAAAAAGTTACAGGGTGTTGAAGTGGGGGGTTTCAAAAAAATGGCCCGCCCTGGTTGACACGATTGCAACCCTCCTAGTAATCTAAAAAAAATAATTCTTAATCCAAACAAATGCGGCTATGGCTCGAACTAAGGAAAAGTAAAAAAAAAAAAATTTTCACAAAATGGCGGCTGTCTGAAATAAAAAAGACGTTTTTGTACAAGTTTTTTTGACTTTCCAAAAACTTTTTAAAATTTTGTTATAATTCTAGTTCCCGCCGTAGATGAATGTATAAATAAAGCTCACACCAAATTTCAAGTAAATTAGTTTGGTAGAACTTGAGATATCGTGTCAACCGCCTCGAAAAAAGTGGTTTGGAGAAAAATGGGTTTAAAATTTTGTTCTATTTAGATTTCGGTTAGATTCCGTTATAGCCGCAACATTAAAATGGTTATAACTTTTAAAATAATGCAAATTTCGAAAAATCCTTTTAAGGAGATATTTTTAAATATTTAAAATTTGGAAATATGAAGAAAAAAATTGTTTTTTTTTTCTAGACTAGAATACTGCCTTAAAGTACATATTATAGTATTTCTGATCTTCCATTAAAAGCATTTGCTTGTGGATGGAAGAAGAGTTCACATTTTATGATATGTACAATTAAACACATCACGTGTTTCACACATATAATAGATACAGTTAATACAATCACATCGTAATCAAGACCCTTTAACTAAAAGACATCCATGTATTCCGTAAGAATAAAAACAAGTATAACTTTTAGTGTGACATTCATGTGGAAATAGAGGAAGCAGTCTTCCCGTTGATGATTTCTCTAAAATGCTTTTTGATAGAGTTCAACAATTGTGTTTTGTCATTAATGCTTCTGATTTCTACTGGTAGGTTATTAAAGAAGTATTTTACTTGGTTTGTAAAATGATGATGGGCAAAAAAGTGTTTAGTTTGGGGCATAAAATACATGTTTAAGTGTAGTACGATTTTCAGTTATGAATGAGTATTTATCTTTTTCTTTTATAATTTGTACGATTGAATTTTTCACAAATAGGTTTTTGAATGTTGGGACTTAGAATTCTTCGATTATGCCTTCAGTAGGGAAGTCTGGAGGTTTTTTTAGAATAACTTTTATTATGAGTTTTTGAACAATTTCTACGGGGGTTAGATTAGTTTTTTAAGCTGTTCCGCAACCAACCGTTAGGTATATTATGAATAGTATATATACGAAGGGTATTGGGTACATTAGTTTTCTCTCAAATCGGTAGAGATACTGATCACACTTCTAGAGATTTTTTGTTCAGTAGTTTACCTTAAAAAACAGTTGTAAGAGGGCATCTAATCAGCAATCGCTGAACACAAAATTCTTCTACACAATGTTTGGTCCTACGTTAGTAAATGATACCCACAGAATTAAAATGCAACTTGAAGGCGCGGTGTACCCGCTCAAAAAGAAGTATGTGGAGAGATGTGTAAATAGGAATATTAGAGAGAGGGCGCCAATTTTAAAAACGATAATATTTAAGCGAAAATTGTGAAAATATTGAATAAAACACGACTCGTTTAAAATAGAGCTAAAATCTCGTGGGAATTGTCTAAAATAGCATTTTAAGAAACACTGTGAATTTTTCCATACACATTTCTAGTAAAATAAATGAAAAAAAAAGTGTTTATAATAATTTTCGGAGTATAATTTGCGATTTTTTTCTATCGAGGGAATTTCATGTAATTGCCGTTTCGGCGTGAGGTATGTAAAGATATTATCTTAAAGAATAACATGTTTTTTAAGAGCTTTAAAACAAACAATATTTAAGGAAAATATGTAATAAATGGGTAGAAGTGTGGAAGCCGGGTCTGAACGGTCTCTGTGGTCGAGGGGTAAGGCTCTTGACTTGGAGATCGCGTGTTCAAATTCTGGCGTGTGCAAAAAAATTTTATTTGATTGATTTGGGCTTTTTCACAATTTAATTATTTAAAATAATATAAGGTATTTTTGCAGCACGTCTCAGAGTGGAAGACATTCTTAGTATCGCCCTGGTGTAAGACCATTCTTCTGAAACTTTGTTTGCAATGGCTTTAGCCGTGTTTGGTGACTAGATCTGAATAGCAAGGTACTTCCCCGCTTTTCTCTTCACCATCTCCTTCCCCTCCCCACTACTTTCAGCCTCACAACATATCCCAATCGGGGATGCTATGTCTCACTGACTTCAGGCGGATGGGAGCAGTTGTGCGGTATTAACCTAAAAAGTCAAATTGACAGGTTGAAGTTCACAAGTCCTATTTATATAATTATCAGACTCACAGTCAAGTACTATGTTCTACAAGCAATAAAGCTACTAAATCAGCAACTAAATCATCAGTGATATCACGAGTAAATCTTTGAAAATGATGGGATTCATACATAGAATATCTAAACCATTCAAAAATCCCCAATCCATTATAACTTTATGCAACTCGTTGGTCAGAAGCAAATTGGAATATGGAGATATTATCTGGGACCCACACCGTGTAAAATATTGAAAAATCATTGAATCTGTCAAAAAAAAAATCCTTAGACTGTTATCATTTAAACTGATTAAATGCCTCACTCCTATCCTACGAGGAACGACTCCAACAATTTCATTTTACGACCCTGGAAAAAAGAAGACAATTTGCTGACTCAATATGTTTGTACAAAATTATTCACGATAAGCTTCAAACCACTCATTGTCTGAGCAATATTCATATTAAAGTTTCTAATAGACGTAATTTAAGGAGTCATAAAATATTCCATCTTGAATTATTTAATAACAAAATTGCATACTTCAATCCACTGTCTCGAATGTGACCATACAGATATCTATGCAAACAATCTCACATATTTAAAAACACAAATTATCGAACTCCTACCACGACACTTCGTGGAGAACAGTTATGTAGCTGCTTTATTGTCATACCCTTTCTTTCTTTCTGCAGGTTATGTAATTATATTTGACACTACTATGTTTTAAATTTCATTTTGATTATCATTATTTCTGTTATCACTACAAGCATTTCCGTCTACTAACAACTAAACATTGATTACTCATGCTGTGAACATTTCTAATTGGAGTGTTAATATATATGTACATCCCAACGGCAGTTCTATTATTGTAATAATTGTTAACACTGTAAGTGTTTCAAAGAATAAATAAATAAAATCACACTTTTCTGGTCAAAGGTTACAGAGGACAATGTGAGGTATCACTGCGGGCCACACACTTATGAATTGGATATCGTGTACATTGGCAACGCAGGCCTTCCTTTATGGTGGAATGGGTGTGGATACATATATATGTATGTAAATTGATTTTTTTATTAGAACTTTACTATCATGTAATCGGACGTTATTAATAGCCTAGCGACTGCACGGTTGAAATTTAAGAAACCGACCTCGAATAATCTCTGACCCTCAATTATTTATATCAATAATCTTAAAAACCAAAATATTTTCTTTAATTATATTTTATGTAACTACCCACAAGACTTTTGTGAAGACTGCGGAATTAAATTTCACGTAATAATGAGACATTTCTTTATTCAACATAACATTAGGTTTGCAAATTAATTAATCGGCAGCCTTACATGCTTTCATCGAATTTAAATTATCCGGATTCCCCTATTATAATCGTATATGTTTAAATGGTACACATGCTCCAGAACTTGTTTGTTAATGTTTATCTTGTTCAATTAATTAAAACCCGCAATTAATTAGTAAAGCAAATATAAGGCTTCTAAATATAATGGTTAAACAAGCCGGGGAGCTTTGACCGGAGAAATATTCAGTGGGCGACTGAACACTAAGTTTCTAGAAGTATCATACACTTCTCAGCATCGCTCTGGTGAAACACAACCATTAAGAATCGCAACGTTGTTCATTGAAATTACTTTAGCCGTATTTGGTGACTATATCTAAATAGCCAGGTACTTTCAAACCTTCTTTTTCACCTTCTCTTTCCTTCCCCACTTCCTTCATTCTCCCAACATATTCCAATCATATTATAGTTTCACTGGCTCTGTAGAGTCCGTATAGCACTTGGTGTGGTGTATAGGTTAATCATCTAGTTTCAACACCTTCAATAGATGGCGTTAGTAGAGTTAGTTATACAAAGTTTTGTGGTATCTCGACAGATGTCAGTTAAGTATTATTTTAGAATAATCATTCAGAATTGAAACGTTGCTTGAAATGGCTTTATCCGTATTAAGTGACCAGATCTGAATAGTCAGGTACTTTCCACCTTCCTCTTCCCCATCTCCTTCCTCTCCCCACTACCTTCAGCCTCACAACATACCCAAATTGGGGATGCCATAGTCTCACTGGCTCTAGACGGGAGCAGTTGGGACTCTTGTGCGGTATTTTATATAAAAAAAATTAAACTATCTGTTAATTCCCGTGATTATGTTATATAAGTGGAGTATTTATTAATTCCCAATATTATGTTACATAAGTGTACTCGTAGTATCTGTTAATTCCCATGATTATGTTATATAAGTGTAGTATCTGTTAATTCCCATTATTATGTTACATAAGTTTATTATCTGTTAATTCCCATGATTATGTTATGTAAGTGTAGTATCTGTTAATTCCCTGATTAAGTAATGCTTAAGACTACTTGAAATGTTTTGGGAAACTTCCAAATAATAATCATGGGAATTAAAAAAATACTACACTTATACAACATAATCATGGGAATTAACAGATACTACATTAATATAACAATCATAATTATTAACAGATGCTACATTAATATAATTAATGGAAACTACTCTTATATAACATGATCATATAACAGATACTACACTTATATAACGTAATCACGGGAATTATATTTAGATACTACATTTATACAACAACCATGGGAATTAACAGATACTACACTTATATAATATAATCACGGGAATTAACAGATACTACACTTAGCTACAAAAACAAAAAATATGAATTTGAAAGAAAAATATTGCCGTCAAATAACACCAGTGGTTTCGATCCTTTGTTGCAAATTCGGAGGTCGCAGGTTATTGCCTGCGTAAGTAAATTTTATTTGACTAATTTGTGCTATTTTCACAAATTATTAATAAAAAATGATAAAATATAGTGTATTGACCACCATTTAGTTTCGAAAAGTTTCAATGGCTTTAAAATATACATAGAATACATAGCTCACACAAAATATAATCAACTACCCAACGAGATCAAACGTGCAAGTCAATGTAAAAAGACCCAAACTAACATGCTCAAACTTCATCTTATTAATGACTATCTGAAATAATAATGTTGTGTATGTCCCCATCATATGTCCATTTAATACATACAGCTATATGTTTCATGTAATGCGTATCATTCCCGCAATGAGTTTATTAACTCCTGGGAGTACAATGCTTTATATAATATACTATATTCTGTATTGTATACTTTTGATAAATAAAAAAAAAAAATAAAATAAATAAACGTGTTTGGGGACCAGATTTGAATAGTCAGGAATGTACTTCTCACCTTCACATTCCGCATTCCACCCCGCTCTCCCTTCTAGTTTTTGCTATTGACACACTGGCTCCAGACGGTGGGACTCTTGTGCGTTATTCACATAATGTTAAACAAAATCAAAGTGAGAGAAAATTGAGCTTAATTCTCGAATATGGACACAGTTCACAAATACACTTCTATTTCTATATCTCTCCGGTGGTTCGCCGTAGTTTATTGTATATTGGTAATAGTTTTTTTTCATACATTTTTTGTATCTGTTTTGACTTGAACAAACTTAGGAAGAATGTGATAAATTACGTTCATTATAAATTTAATCGTTAATTTATTATGTCTTATTTAATTTCATTCTAGGTCTACGTTCATGTAGTAGGCTCTCAGAGAATTGAGGCGCCAATAACTTCGGTATTTTTTATTATTAGTTCACATGCCCATGTCATATTTGGGGATGCCTTGTAAAGAGTTTTTTTAATGAGAGGAATTCTGGGAAGGAAAAGGAAATGGGAATGAGGGATGGTGATGGGTAGTAATCTCCAGGAGTAACGGATGTGTGAATCCATCCCTCCCACTGCGGTGCAAAGCTATGTTCCGAGAGATTTCTGCTGGAGGTCTCCCTGAATCATTCTCTCCCGAACTGATGCGTTACTCACCCACGCAGTAGGTGAGTAGACGCATCATTAGTTAATTATTAAAAACCTTACTCCAAATTATTACAGACATTCAGATTTCTTATTTATAAAATTATAATTAGATTTAATTATTTTTTATTCATTCAGTACACCACTACACTAGCAAAGGTCTCTAAAAACATAAAGTAGCTCACATCCGTACTAGATATTTGATATACCTTTTGGTTACAAAAATAATTTTTTAGTTTGGTTGGGTAATTTGATCTCAAATGCAAATTTAAGATTTGTATGAAACTGGCCGAAATGGGCCGCGCATACGTTCCTCTTAACTGTGAGATTTACGTATACTTATTGAAATAACTACGACCAAAACCATGTATTTAAAACGCCCTTTTATATATATAAGACCGGTCGGTGGCTGAGTCGGTGGCTGAGTTTCGGCCGTTTGCACAGGTTTGTTTGAGCCGGGCGTCGCGAGTTCAACTCCTCGGCTGGCTATCAATCCAGCGGTAAGGCTCTTGACTCGCAATACGAAGGTTGCGGGATCGAATCCCGGCGTGGCAAATAGTCTCACTGGTTCCAGACGGGAGCAGTTGCGACTCTTATGCGGTATTTATAAAAAAAAAAAAATAAAATAAAATCACGACACAAGCTATATTTTCCCCTTACTGCGGTGGTAGTAGGAGATTTTCAAATATTGTTGAAATAGTGTATTACGTTAAACCATCTTTATTTAAGAAAATATATATTTATATATACATATATTCATATATGAACTGCTTCATTAACCACATATTGTATTTGTTTAGTAATAGATTGAAAATGTCCCCTGACTCAGCATAATTATTTCCATGCATCAGTTTCTGGGCAGAGAGGAATACAATTGAAAGTTGGTCCCAGAATAACTGTACTGAAATAATAATAAATCCTTTAAAACATATTATTAATAATAATTATTCCACTGGTTATGTAGTTGCTCTTTATAATCGTGATTTATTTTTGGATTATTATGCCGTGTTCCTCTACCTCCTTTTTTAGCCAACGTTTCGAACGTCCTTCCATGGCAGATGATGTGTAATCCCTGATGACGAACACTGTAACGCTGAAGTAGAACAACACGGCGTAATAACCAAAAAATACATAACGATAATACTTTTGCCCGGGAAAATCTCAAATCACATCTTGCTCGATATAATTTATTTTTTGAAGAAACATTCGAAAAGATGTTTTTATGCCATTCTTTACAGGTAATAAAGCTCGATGAGAAGCGTTTTCCCTTGCAAAGTAACCTTTATTCACACTATTAATACAAAATTCCTCGAAAGTTCTTACAATGTAAGAAAAATGTATTCTCATAAAATTCGCCTGGCAAAGGGGCAATCATTTAGTAACGATATAATCCGCGCGTTAAATTTGTCCAGGGGCAATTTATGACGAGCTTTTTGAAAAATATTATGAAGGTGCCATTTGATCGAGGGACCATTTTGGACAGAGCTTAAGAATTCGATTCAGTAATTATTGTACTGCATTTTGATCACAACAGTTTTCCGTGAAAAACAAAATGATCAATTTTAATGATAATATTACTGAGACCCTGTTTTTATGGCCAAGTTTGTTCTACAATAAAGTGGTCAAGGCGTTGGTCGGGTCCGATTCGCAAAAGTGTAAAATCTAATTTTCATTGAATAAGATCGATGACACTACAGCTGTCGTTAGGTAAGGAATGGTGATTCCTAAGTAATTGAACTCTTGTGTGTAAATGATGTAAGTGCTTTCCAGTCGCCAATTCAAGAATTGTAGATACAGTGTTGTTAAATCGAGGCAACCGCTTTTCGTAGATAAAGCAAAAAATTCCGGTCATCAAACATACTCTACTATACATATGCAATGATGTTATATACTGACGTTATTTTATTTTTTAAATTAGATTTTAAATATCCAATGATTTTTCTGTGTGTCAATAATATTAATGCCAATTACTGCTGATTTAGTAAATTATGTGTTTGTACCTAACCATTCCATGGATGGTAATGTTTGTTATTGTGTACCAAATTTGGTTATTTTCACTATGGTAATGTTATGGCATGTGACGTATATTATGATACTCCTAAAAATAAGTCGAGTTAATTTTAGAGCATCAAATATTGTAGACTAAAATCACAGTAATCATCGACGGCATTAAATGTTTAAGAGAATCCTTACGGGGAATGCTTCCACACCTGCCTTTTTGTTGTCCTTAAAGTTCCTTAAGCATAAGGATCCTGCAGGCTTTTTAGGATTTTTTTGATATGGATTTCAAGGCTTATGTTGTACTTGTGGGAACCGTCTCAGTTTTATGAATCCTCTTACTGACCTCCTTCCAAGCAATTGGTATAACTGGTGTGCTGTCCACCGTACACCATCATCTTCTATAGCTCCTAAGGTTTGCTTTTGGATCTTCCTTTCAAAAAGATTCAAAACATTTCTCCGTACCTCGTGAGGGCATAGTACCAGAGTCCACACTGATCTTATGAGTGAGCATGGACTTAAATAAAAGTCTAAATATTTTTTTACCAGTTGCGTCCATCATACGGTTAGGGTTTTTTAATTCGAGTTTAAGGTGTCGTCATGTTGGCAGTCCGTTTTTTAAAGCGTGCGTGGGCGCTGGTCCCGCTCCACGGGGGCCTGGGAGATGCCTATCGGACCGTTTAGGGCTAAACAATCGATATTTTACCAGCGGCATCCGTTGACTATTATTGTGAACCGCCTCGTATATTTGCGTCGCTCCACTGTCACCAGCAACCCGGGGGATAATAACATCAAATTTGGGAATCAATACGAAGGCTCCGAGCAAATGGGTTGGGATTTTCCGGTAATTAGAAACGGATATGCCAACTGAGAATAAAGTCAACTCAACACCTTCTCGAAAAGTCATTAAAAGCTATGAAAAAAATAATTTTAAATTAGTCGATAACCCTAACCTAACGTAACCTATTTAACCAATTTTTTATATTTATTTTTTTATTACTCTAAATGATTTATCTAAGACGGTATATGGTATTTGCGGTCTACGGTATATGGTCTTAAAAATTAGACAGCCTCGATGACATTGAGCGAGTTTATCAGCTACTATCTGGGAAATTCATTATTCGTTAGTAAAGTCGCTCAATGTTATCGTATTACTTGCTAACTAGCAGATTGTGGACAATCTACGAAAAAAGTTGAAAGGTGGTTAACTTTACTCGCTACTCGCCCAAGATGGCGGCCTGCCAACAACTGATTTTGTAACTATCAGAATTAATTAGTAATTCTCCCTACTGGCAACCGTGTGGCGCTAGCTTCGAGCTCAAGTTTTTTACAAAATGTCACGTCGACCGAATTGGTTTGCGAGAGTCGTTATTTTAGCTGCTACTGTCGCTACTGAGCGAGTAGACAGTTTTGTGTGTCATTATGACAATCTCACTCGCCGATTCAAACGCATTTAAGCTTACCGGCTAGTAGCTTGTAAACTCGCTCTATGTAATCGAGGCTTTAGCCAGCCGAGGAATCGAACACGCAATGCCCTTTGCAGACATTTGTAAATCGATTTTCTGATGTAATAAAACAAATTTAACCTACTCATATTTTACACACTTAATTTCAATTTGATTATGTTCTTCCTACAGTCGTCTACGGATAGAAGAATATTAGAAAAAGTGACCTTTTATCAAAACCTTTTTACTAAAATACCCCTCACTCACCCACGTTAATCCGCATGGCAGCGAAGTAACTACCAGTAAAATGTGTGTTTGTTTTCTCTTCTCATTTTTTACTATAAAGTATGTAATGTGTGAGTTCTTATAAATATGTATGAGTGTATTTTGAATACGTTTTATGTCACGGCAAGGGTTAAAGTTATGCATCCTGACAAGGCTGACTGTGACCAGACAACCCTTTAGTCACCAAGAGAGACATTTTATATTCCCTACTCGCGGTTAGAAATTGATTGGAGACCTTTAATGTTTGTACGCACGTTTTTAGAATAAATTTGTAAAATGGACTTGAATTTAGGGGATTACTTACATGCATAATAATACTAAATGAAAAACAAGCTACTGCCTGAATGAGACGCAATAAATGTCATGAAATACATAAACTACAGTTATGTCGATACATAGGCACAATTAATCATAATCCATACTGATATTTTAAATGCGAAACTGCGTGTGTGTTTCTTTGTTACGCTTTCATGCATAAAACTTTATTTTTTTATTAATTCTTTCACTAATAAAAAGCTAAATTATATGCGAGTACTATAAGCTGTATCTTATGGTAAGCTCTGGCTTTATGAAATTATAAATGTTAATATATTATATTTATTATAAGTTTTCTGTCGCTAACAAAAGATTTATTAGTACTAATGTCAGAAAATAAATCGTTGCCGTGGAAACGATGTTGATGTACCCATTTGCGGGAAATGCGTACTTAATATCTATCCATAGATAAATAAAAATGAATCTCTGAAATGTTTGTACGCTCATAACTTCCGAACGACTGCACCAAATTGGATAATAATTTTTTTTCACTACCGGTGAGCTCTGGCATTATGAAATTTAGGTAGCACGCGAGCTGTTTGAAAACTGAATGTACCGGGAATGAATGTATGGAATGCAGTGTGGGTGGGGGAGGTGGTGAGGGGGAGGGGAGAGAGGGGGAGGATAATTGATAAGTCCAAGCGCTTCAGTAATTTCCCCCTAATATCATGCGAGCAAAGCCGCGGGTAAAATCTAGTAAATTATAAAGGAACCGTGTTTGCCCGCATCAATAAAATTTGACGTATTAAAAATTTGATGAATTACATTGGCATGAAATAATATCTCTGTGTAAATAAATGTGAATAAAAGTGAAAATAAATGTGAATTAATTGAACTTAATAGACGTTTTGGCATTACAATCGGTTGAACTAACTGGAGGATAAATATAGATGAACTTCACTTATATAACTTCACTTTTGTTTATGAATATTCCTTATTGCTGTAATGTTAAACTACTCTCAAAGTAATGAATATAATTCATCTTGTGTCAAAAATTTCCCTGTTAAAAAGAATTTAAAATCTTTGCTTGCCTTATGGCATTTCGCGATATTTCTTTATGAATCTTAAAACATTAATAAACATGATCTTACTTTGAAATTTATGTCATCGTCGAAGCTCGGAAGATTTTAAGAAATGATTAAAAAGGAGTAGCAGTTATATTCCCAAGAAAAAGAAAAAAACAACACTGACGCAGGAAGCTTTTCAAAATTTATTACAGAAAATGAATTAATGTCGATTTTATTCACCTACATATCCCCAGCAAGTGTTGCGGAGGTTGTTGTTTACGACACATTCCGAGTAAAAGACATTTTTGTTAGCAGTTAAAAAAGATGTAAAAAAATACATCAATTTCGAGTGTCATATTAAAAAAAATGTCTTAAATAAGTATTTCGTGGTGTTCATATTCATATAGGGGGAAGTCCCCTGGCGCCGAACGGCAGGTAGTACCGAACGAATACGAAACCTATAACAAATAAACGAACGAAAACGGTTGTTGTCGTAGTAAAGAAAGAGACAGGGCTAGTTAGGCCGCGAGAGGCGCGGCAGCAGTTAGTCATGTTCGTAGATCCCCCAAGAGCCGACGCGTTCATTTTGCGTGGGAACGTGACGTATCGTGCATGCAAGAAAATACTGGTTGTTGCAAGATTTATGTGTGGTGACATTCCTATTAGAATTTAATTTGTCTTTGGTAAGTATTTTTACAAGTTTCGTGCTTAAAACTTGTATTAAATAAGTGTTTTTAAAGTTATTCTTATGTTAATTTTGTTCTACGAGTCCCTAGGACCGAACAGTATTTTTTCCCCTATGACCACGATTATTTTATTTTAAAGGTTAATTATTAATTTTATTTTTTCAGTTTATCTTATATCTTAAATAATGGAGACGGCGAAAAAATTTAAAAGCTGCAATTGAAAAAGTAACTTTGAAAAACATGTCCTTAAGAGAAGCTGCTTCAAGATACGGTATTCCCACTACTACTTTGAACGATAAACTGAACCTTATAAGAGTAGGAAAAGAAGTAGAATTTAAACCTATCTTGGGGAGGTTCACGAAAACCTTTTCGTTGAAATATGAGAATGTCTTAGAAAGATTAGTCTTAGATTTTATAAGTGTGTTCGGTATTAGGTACCACAGAATGATAAACCAAAAATTGAGACAAATGATTAGCTTTTCTTTTCACTTTGAATTTGTATTCTGTTGATTGTTTGTTGATTTATTTAAATGACTATGATTGCTGTGTACCCAATAATGTGTAATAAATAAATATTTGATTAAATACAAATCCATTCGTTTTTTTCTCCTAAGCTTAGGTGTTCGACACTGCGGGACTTCCCCCTGCGGTTACAAGAAGTATGTGTAAGTCGTAAATAATTGATTTGCTGATAATCCACGACTACAACCTTCGAAAGATCTCCCGTATGCATAATGCATAATTTGCCGCCAAAATATTTAACTTTTAACAATCTCTTCGAATCCTCCGTGGCCATAAATACGTCCCAAGTTTTGCGCACTTTATTCGCCAAGTATGGAGTTTCTCAAATTCACATAAGCGAGGATTGACGATCGAATATTCAGGATTATTATTATATTTTATAAGGCAATGTGCGGCGGAGTTTATTTAGAGTGTGAGCATGAAATAAATTGCTTTTGCGTTGTTATGATATGTTCAAAATTAATATCCGTTAGTTTTCAGAGTAAATTATCTGCAATATTATTATGTTTAAAAAGTGTTTACCGTACCAAAAGTTTATAATTATAATATTGCTTACATATCTTCGGCCGTTGTTGAATTCTTATGGGAATATAATAATAAAGGGTGTTTTAAGAGAAAACGTATTGTTAACGTTCATATATTATTAACATTATTTAAGTATCTCAAATTTTTAATTGCGTTGCTTGTTTTCAGTATTATTATGATTAAAAACATAGCTTAAGTTGGATGTTAGTCATGGTGACCGGACAACTCAGAAAGAAATCAACTCAGCACCTCCTTTGAAAAGTCATTGAAAGTGATGAAAAAAAAAAATTAAAAACTGGTTAAGTAGGTTACGTTAGGTTAGGGTTATGGACTATTATAAAATTATTTTTTTCACGGCTTTTAATGACTTTTCTAAGAGGTGTTGAGTTGACTTGATTCTGAGTTTGTATGGAACCGTTTATCATGTACATGTAAACACACTCGGTTAGAGTATTTTAAATAAGAACACACGGAATGGATAACGTAAGTAAATGTGGAGAATTTAGGTAAAGGTTTTGATTAAGTATTAGGTATACGAGTTGCAATATCACTGAATGCGAAATATATTATGTAGATGATAATTTGTCATTATTCTAAATTTCACCGCTTTAAAATAATATTTTTAAGTACATTTAAAAACACGAACACATATAATTTTCTTGTTATGTTTTGTTCTGTCTTGTTTCTTTGGCTCTCTCCTTTTCTTTTCCCTATGTTTTTAATAATCCATATGTATATATCCTTATTTGTTTTTTTGTTCGTTTATTTTTATACTGGAATTTAGGTAAGTATGTGAAAATTATATTTTTTTGATATCAAAATGCCTGTGTAAATGGTATCTACCTCCCACTTATGCATTGTATGTTCCTCACGTATAACACCAGGATTGCACCAGCAAGAAATAAATACAATAAATGATCATTGAAGAAGAAGATAACACTTTTAATCTAAATGAAAATATGAAAGAAAACAAGACACAGAAAAACAGAAAAAAACAATGGTCGCAACTGGGACTCGAACTCGAACTCGAACCCAGACCTCTCATCGGACCAGATTTTTTTTTCATTACGTATAATCATTGATCTAGATATTCTTGGTCGAAGCTTATAATATTTTAATTGGGATGAAGACAGTATCACGATCTTCATGTTTAAAAAAAGAACACAAATCAAGATCGTCTTCTTATTTTTTAAGATTTCGATTCAAATGCTGCTTTTTCAGAAAAAAAACTGATTTAAAATAGGATAAAATAAAATAGTTGTTTAAACGGAATCATTATATCAATCATTACAAATGAAAACTTTTCGTTTCGAAATATTGCGAGAAACGTAAAAAGTAGGTAGTTGAGGCACGGCCCTTCTAGCCGGAGGCTTTAGTTCAAACAATAATGGATGAAATGTGTCCATAATTGGGCATCTAATGACGTGTAAGTGGAAAGCGGGGAGGATTGTGAGTTGCGATTATTTGCGATGGTAACAACGAGGGGAGAGATTGACATCAAACATGATTAGCTATTTCATTTCGAAATATATTTTGTAACAGCAATAAATGATTTGAAATCGTATTTTTTAATAATTAATTCCGCAAATGCTCCCTGTTATCTTTGGGGATGCTATGTAAAGTGTAAAGGAAAAGAGATAAACTGGTTTTTGAAGACATTCATGTTGCAGAACGGCGGAAACACAATTGCCAAAAATTCCACGTGGTAAGCAAATGGGCGTGTCTTAAAAAAAATCTTCTCGTGTGAATTATTGCCGTCAAGGATCAATCACACAATATCGATGAAAAATCTATTGAAATATCTGCAAATAAAACATAGCTTTCCCACCTGAAGTTGATGCTCTGTAAGCTGCAATCCGTTCGCAAAGAATGGGAAATCCATCAAACAGTTTTTGGGATTCTAAGGAACTGCAGTTCAATTTTATAATTTTTTTAAATGACCTTCTAACTTAAATAACTGCATATTTATTTTTATCGTTAGTTTTAATAGTTAAAATAAATCTCAAAGTTTTAATTTTTCAAGATCCCCCGAAAACCACTGTATCTAGTGTGAATCTTGTGACGTCATCACTCTCCAAAAAAGTTTTAGTTATTTTCAACAGGTGTTGTTATTTTGTATGGAAAAACAATGGAGAAATGAGTTTAGTTGTCAGAAGTCGAGGCGTTTTTTATTCAAGATTAACTGCTTTTAATATAGAAAAACATTAGTTAAAAAGTCAACATCTCATCGCTACTGTTATTGTGTTGTACCAAATGAAATAATACATCTGTGACCGCACCTGATAAACAGTTTATTAGTAGTGTTCCACGATCTGCATTATTGATATTATATGAAGCGCAGAATCAGCTGTTCGACGTCCACCATTTTCAAATTCGGAGTTCGGAGCTGAGTGTTCTAAGACTTATGGAGAGGTGACGTCAGCACTAAAAATACAATAATACCAACTTGACAGTGCGTTTGAATGAAATAATTAAAAACGGACTTTTTAATCATTTTTTAAAGCTACATTTAATATTATTTAATAAAACTTATATATTCTGAATCGGCGTTTATTGGTCAATAATATTTTTCACTGTAGTTCCTTATTGGAGTAATTATTATTCTCCATTCTCCCTGGTGCATTCTATAATATCTATGCAATTCCAAGGAAGCAATTAATTTCGCACAAAATAATAAACGTTCTTCTTTAATGAGTCGGGCCCGAAAAATCTGTTCCTGAAAGCAGATATTTAGGGAAATAAAAATAAACATATTTCATTCACCCCTGCGGACGCCATTAGCGCATAGCCAGCGGGTGTCAGCGTTTATTCTTCTGGCTTCCTGTCACCCGGTGATTCCATAGTGAACTATGCTCTGGGACAGGGGTGCACAAGTGGGGTACGTGAGCCACTGTCTGTACAGCGGCGGAGAACCGCTGGATAATCAACCATGATTTTTATAAATCTTGATGACTGACTTGGAAACTTGGAGAATAAAATTGCCAGGAACAAAATATAAGGGAAAGTAAATATTTTTTTAAAAACAATAAATATCGGCCCACATTTACAGTTCAATAAAATTCATAAATAAAATGAAATAATATATTGAAATAAGACTGAGATGTAATACATTAAATATAATAGGCGGTAATGAAAAAAAAAAACTAAATATAAAAAAATCGCCAATGAAATGACATCAAAATTGAAATGACGTCAAAGTCAATCAATCAATATATTTTTAAATATTTTTATATGAATACCGCACAAGAGTCCCAACTACTCCGAGGGAAAGGAGATGGGAAAGAGGAAGGTGGGGAAGTACCTGGCTATTCAGATCTAGTCACCAAACACGGCTAAAGCCATTTCAAGCAACGTTTCAATTCTGAATGGTGGTCTTACACCAGGGCGATACTGATAGTATCTTCCACTCTGGAACGTGGCGTAAATATACTATATAATATTTTAAATGAATAAATTGTGAAATAACACAAATTAATCAAATAAAATATATTTGCGCACGCCGGGTTCGAACCCGCGACCTTCGGATTGTGAGTCCAGAGTCTTACCTCGGGACCACGGAGGCCGTCAAATTGCATTTGGAGATGCTTGGAGAATAGAATTGCCAGGAACAAAATATAATGGAAAGTAAACATTTTTTTTAAATTCATAAATAAAATGAAATAATATATTGAAATAAAACTGAGGTGTAATAAATTAAATATAATAATACGGACGATAATGAAAAAAAAACCAAAAACATAAAAAAAAAATCGGCAGTTTGAAATGGCATCAATATCAGTATGAAGGCGGAACGCTGTAAAAGAGATACACCGAGAGAAGTGAATTATGTTATGCCATAATATTATTATACTAGCAGTTAAAAACCCGCTCCGCAGGTTTTATACTGCTAGGCCCTGCGGGTGGCTTTTGGTTCGGCTTCGCCCAGTTAATGTTTGACCATTTTATAAATCCAATAGGAACTGGAAATAGCCCGTTCCTCGGATTCACTGTCACCAAGTGATAGCCACCGGTACAAAGTAATTGAGAGAGGCAATGACGCCATCCAGCCTGCTGACGAAAGTGGCGACATCTTGTGACGAATTCTTGAATTAAAAAATAAATTTAAATGGTAGCTTTGTTTGAAATTCCACGTACAGAGATATTATTTGTAGCGTGACGCGTACGGCGTGGCTTCAACATGCACTTGAAACTGGGTTCTGAAATTCAACCACGAAGACATTATCGTATTAATAATTTTCGATTGTGAGGTCGCATCTCGTGTGCATGAACAAATAATTATTTTAAGTATTATTTAAAAAAAATTTTGTCGAAAATTATAACTATCCTGCGATTTTTGTTTTCATTTTGTTAAAAATCGACAAAAATTACAATTCTCGCAGATAATTTATAGTACCTAATAAGGTTTTCTGTATATAATATACCTACAAGTGAATAAAATGTTAATTTTAATTTTGTGAAAAGCTCTCCGGAATGTGTGAACAGTTGGTCCATTTAAAATAATTTATGTAATAAAATTCTTTTAGGAATACTTTAAAAATTGTTGTGGTCTCCTGCTTTGTCCTGGCACTTTGTCCCGTGACGTCATATAAATACTAAGTCATATCGACACACTTCGCTGAAAGGGCATGCTTTCAAAAACCACCCCGATTGACACAATATAGAAATATAGATTTGGGGTTCGATTCCCAGTGCGGAAATGCTGCATTGTGCAATTATTATTGTGTTTTTGACATTTGTGACATTTCTATTATTAATTATTTTTAATGGCTTCCGAAAATGTTCAGAATTACTTAGGTAAAATACCATGTACCACCAACTGCGCAGTACTTTGCTCCAATTTTGGGCAAAAAAATTGTGATTTGGAGATAACTTTTTTCAAAAACCAACCTTAATAATTATCCCTAATTGCCCAGGGGATGATAGAACCCCGTATTTACCGCATTAAACGTGCACTTTTGAAAAGAGTGATTGACGAATTTTCACAAACTATGTTCGAGTGCAGTAACTTAAACTATCGGTGGATTACAAAGATCTGCAGGCGGATTCCCCTTCTTTATTCTTAACTAAGGAATATTCTTAACTTCCTCATTTTAGCTTTGGCATAAACTAGAGAGAGTGAGATAAATAAAATTGAGGGGTATAGGTACATTCCTTGGCTAAGGATAAATTACCATTCTAAAAATCGGAATAATTAAGATTTCCGTTCCACTTAAGGGTAAGGAGTTATTGTCGTTAACCTTAACATTGTTAATGAATTTTACATTAATTGCGATTCCAGTTCTATCGGATGACAGCGTATTATCCTTATCATTAAAATTTAACCTCTATACTTCACTCTATACCCAAGGGAAAAAATAAGCTACGTACGTACCTACCAAACACACTAATGTGAAATATTCCTGTGTGAAATTGTTCACCTTCAATGAACTATAATATCTAATAAGTTCGCCAACGTTTTCTACATTAATGTGTTCGTTCATCGGATACGTACTAATTGCCATGGAAGAAGACTTAAGGAAAATTGCCTAAAGAAAATTACGTTACAGTGACTTCTAAAATATAATTTAAAATACAACCATTGCAGAAGAAGATAACACTGGTAATTTAATCGAAAATATGAAAGTGACAAAGAAAAATAAAAAATAACGTTCACAACTGGGAATCAACCCAAAACCTCACGTCTTACCGGGACAAACGCTTTTTAAAATTCGATTGCTACCACCTCTTATTTAAACGTTATATTTGACAATCTCGACTTTTTTCCATATTATTTGCAACTTCTTTTTCATTGGAAACAATGTTCGAAGAACTGATTTGTAACAATAGTGTTTCTTAAAAATATATATGATTTTATTTATATGGAATACCTACTGACCTTTTTGTATAAGTCTAAATCTCTATTTTTTATAACTTTTCAAGGTTATTTCAATCATTGTAATATATCATTGAAGAAAAAGAGAGTTGTTCTAATATAAATAATTTATTTAATATTTGTATGTTTTTATAATAAGTATACATTTTTTTACATGTTAAACAGAGTTGTAAAATGAATATAATAATAACCTTTCCTCGCCATAAAGAGACAAGGCTCTTGTGTTTGGTGAAGGAATTCATGCTCAAGTATATGTAATCATTTGAGTAAGTAAATAATAATATTGCAACTAATAACAAAAAATATCTACGAAAAACTAGATATGAAGTATTAAATGAAATATTAATAATAAATATGTAGTAGTACAGTAGTTTTAGGTAATTTTAAAATTTAATTTGGAATTCATGTTTATTTTCGATAATTTTTAGTTTTAAGGGGAGGTTGTTGAAATAATTTACAGGTCACACGACTAAAGAATGATTACAAATTCAGCGGAATTTAGAGCTAAATTTAAAACTCACCTTTTTAGACAGTCGTATTCATAAATTCAAAAATTTCTCACCCTCACCATCAGTACCCGCGACATGGTAATTAATTCATCTGTAGAAATGGAAAAAAAAAATAAACGTAGTAAAGGTCATTTCAGGAACATTCTCCAGCACTAAAGAGTCCTAAATTCTCCAGTCTCCTAAAAATAAATATCAACTCTACTTTTGCCACTAATCTTTTAATAAATGTAATCCTAACCGTGATAGCGGTAGCAAATAATGTAAAATCATGTCATGTCCAGTTTTTTTAATATAATGCCCTCCACGTGCAAATCCTCCTTATCTTCTGTAAGCATTAACTTTTTAATTAGAGTCTGTTTTTCGGAAGTGACCTGCCAGGTAAGTATGTTTCTGTATCTGTTTGTAAATGGTTAAATTAGATAGAACCTAGGAATTCTTAATAAGCTGTACAGCGCCGTTGAGGTGATTTTTCACAATAACGGCGCTCTACAAATTATCCAATTATTTTAATTGTTCTCTAGACTTTATGTCCGGGTTAAGTTTTCCCTGCAGGAAAAAACTTAACCCTTCCACACACTTTTCCACAAATGATCATCTAGTCAATCCACGCGATGTAATTGCATTGTATAAGTTTAATAAATACAAAACTATACAAGAACAACATTATTATTATTATTATTATAGGTATTTTGATACAGACAGGTATTTTGAATGTGCTTGGTGTTAAATTTTGGGATTTTAATATTGTTTTGACATCTTGCTGATGTATTGATGAGTAAATTATTTATTTAGCTGTATTTCTTTGAAAGTTTGTAGAATTGAATATATTTTATACGACTATATATTGTCTACTGTAGGTATTTTGAACATTGAAAAGATTTTTCAGTAGAAAATGTAGATGGTTTTATTTTATCAATTAATTTATTTTAACTTAAATGTGAAGTTGTTTGTATGTACAATTTTTTTTTCTACTAAACGCTCCTGTGCTTGTTCATAAAGTCGTCCCATTCAAAACCGGAACTATACACTATACAGCTATAATATAATACTGCGGGGTTCACAAATGAGCGGGGCTTTTATTGTGAGAAGAATATTTTTTGAATTGTGCCATGAATATGGACGATTTATGTATTTAAAGCATGAAAAGAACGGCTTTCTTGTATAAAATAATCATAAATGAAGTCGTTCGTGTGGCGTGCCCAATAATTTCACGACAGATTCTTCTTATAATTCTTTATTCGCATATCCCATCCCAATTGAGCTGATCGAGAATATGGCAACTCAATCTGTCGGGCTGTATAAAATTTAATTTCTCGAGTAATTCCGCAACGGATATTATTTATTTCAACAATCGTAGATGCAATTTACAGGTAAAAAAATCTAACATAATATTATAAATGCGAAAGTGAGTGTGTTTGTTTGTTACGCTTTCACACCTAAACCACTTAACCGATTTTAAAAATTCTTTCACCAATTAAAAGCTACATTATCAGCGAGTAACATAGGCTGGATGTAATGGTAAGCTCTGGCGTTATGAAATTTGTATAAATGAAAATGTGTGTATTTCATATATTTTAGGGGTAGGGAGGAACGGCAGGGGAAAAGTTGGGTTCGCGGAGAGGGAAGAGTCGAAGGAGGGGGAAAGCGGGGAAGGTGGGAGGGAACGGGGATGTACAGGAAAGGACATTATGTATTGCTAATTTTTTTGCTCCTTTAATTTCCAACAAATACCATGCGAGCGAAGCTAAATAGAAATTATTGTTACTTGTTCTGAGGCATTGTTTTTCTTTGGTAATTTGATTCACCAATACAAAGTAAATAAAATGTTTAAAGTCAAGATTTTAGTTTTTTGCTTCTGTTAATTGTGTTGTGTTTATATTTATATACGTTATTCTTTTCCAGTATGTTTGTTTGTATGAAATCGCTTCCTGTTGACTTGTTCCAGGTTTATATTTGTTTTAAAAGCTAGCTTGTTTATTTGTCGTATAAAATACGACAGGAATAATAATATTACACAATTTTGTTCTAGGCAGTATTCTGTTCTTTGTCCAAATGTAGCACTCATTGCCGGTATTAATGTATTATGTGAGTACGTAGTTCTGATTATTATGAGTAGGAAAATGAATGACAAATAAAACAACACATTTGATGTCGAGGTACTTAATAATAATAATAATAATAATAATAACCCGGACATAAAATCTAGAGAACAATAAAAAATATTCCAGAATGTATGCAGGAGTAGTGCAATGCAATACATTCCATATTTTGAAATAACAGAAGCAATTAGACAAATAATAGGTTAAGGCACATAGATAAAATAAATATAAAAAAACGAATAAGCATGAAAAACATGAGAAATGAAATTGAAAAAATAGTAAACACTAAAATGAATTCATGCATCTGTTTACGGAGGATATTTCATCGTCTCCCGCCTCCAGAGGGCCATCAGGGGGGACTCCATCCAGGCAGTCATGGCGGTGATGATCGCATTCTTCGATTGGCCCAGTCTATGCCATAAGCTTCCCATACGGTGGCGGAGAAGTGCTCGGAAGGTGTGTACTCGTCCCTCTAGGAACATTTCCGTAGCACTGCAGTATCTTGGTAGGCAGAAAAGTTGGCGATAAGCGTTGTTATAAGCAACCTTTAACTTATGCCATTGGGATGTAGTGTAGTTGACCCATAGTTCTGATGTGTACAGAGAGGTACAGAAAGCGTTGAAAAGTATTCTTTTTACTTTTGGACTGCAAAAGTAAAAACGTCTTGATAGCATACTCGCTCTAACTGATATGGCTCTTCTCTGCCTTTCCATATCCTCGATATCTTAGAATACACCTATTACCTAATTACCTAAAAATAATTAACACCTTTCTCACTAAATATCAAATTCAAAAACTTGGTCAAATTGTTGCAAAATTAATGATTATATCAGCTATCTCTAAATCGCAAGAATTTCCAAAATGCAGCTTTACTGTATAACATAAACACATTTTTCTACGAAGTCACCCATAAGACAGAATATCTTTTTAGAGTCTCAACTCTCACTATGGCATCTCCAATTGGAGTATGTTGTGAGGCTGAAGGTAGGGGGAAGGGAAGGAGATGAGAAGAGGAAGGTGGTGAAGTATCTGGATATTCAGATCTAGTCACCACACACGGCTAAAACCGTTTCAAGCAACGTTTCAATTCTGGATGGTTGTCTTACATCAGAGCGATACTGAGAGTATCTTTTACTCCGGAACGTGCCTTATATTATATTTAAACGATTCATTAACACAAATCAATCAAATAAACTTTTCTTGCGAACTGGAAAATTTATTTACCGGGATTATTACCAATATTCAGGATAATTATATTTGTTTGTTTATTCTAGGAAAGTTTTTCTAACGATGAGCTTTGGCGTGTTGAAATTAGCAGAGCTTTTCGATGGTGAAATTTTAGTTCAATAGTATCAAACTTAGTATCAAAAAATTAAAGTAAAAAATAGTTACATTAAGGAAATTAAATGTTGGCTTAAGGAACTATTGGAAAATGAACTTACTTATATACTGAAAACTTCGTCGTAGAAGTTGATAGGAAACCTTACCCAGAACATGAAGTTAAACCGTAGAAGAATCTGAAAAATTATCCAAAATATAGTCCCCCTCAGTACAGGATATCCTAGTGAGGAGGACTACGAATATAATTTCTATTATATATGTTTATATACCTAACATATTTAATATAAAAATGTAAAAAAATAATATATAAGTAGTTACTAAATTTAAAAAAATACCCCTATTTTTGCAGCTAGAAAAGTCTTTTAAACCATTAGCTATGGAGCATTGGAAATTCCAATCAAATGTCTCACAGTAAAGTAAGACTTCGTATTGCTTGTTTCATACTAATATTGTATTATTATTTTTTTAAAGTTTTGAAACTCTGAAGTCTTATAGTACCTAGCTAGGTTAGTACTAATTTATTATATAGGTACCTAATGATAATAATACATTTTGTTCAGATATTATTAAAAAAAATCTATGTACAGTTGTGTAAATTGAAGTTTATTTAGTGAACCGTCCAAAATCGATTTTAAGTAAAAATTTTCAACTACAAAATTTGTATTGGTATTCCGATGCTTAAAGTATTTTATGATATTCTCTGGACAGCGTTATTTGGGTTCATTGTTCATACAAAATTAATGTCGATGAAGACTTGTTATACTTGAACAAATATTTTTTTTCTAGTAGCTACACAATTTGAAGTAAACGGTTTTTATGTTAATCAGTTATTTAGTGGGAGGCAGGCATAGCGAACATTAGGTCATAAAGTAAGAATATTTTTAATCTACGAATAGTTATTTGAATTTATTATAACAAGTAGTAAAAGTATTTAAACATAAATACCCTTAATCGATTATTAATTTAAGGTGATCTAAGAGTCACAAAGTTCTAATTATAAATAACTAGCTGGTTTCCGGCATGCGTTGCAATACCATTTTCAAAGAAATAAATTGTTTCTCCCTGCATGTCCTTTCCCGTGCGTCCCCATTCCTCTCCCGCGTCTTCTTTCCCTCCCGCGTCTGCTTTCCCTCCCGCGTGCCCCTTCCACCTTCCCCGCCTTTCCTCTTCCCTCTCTCGCCCCCCGTCCCGTCAACCCTCCTCCCGCGTTCCATATATTCAGTCCCAGTACATTCAGTTTTCAAACAGCTCGCGTGCCACCTATTACAATTTTTTTAATTAAAATTTTTTATATTTTACAAATATTCATTTTTGTAAGTTATGAGAACAATCAATCAAATTTTGTACCTAACATAGTACCTGTTTAAAATATCCACAATTCTTAATTTTATTCGATTCATTAGGCAAGTACTTCAAATAAATTCACTAATGAAAGTGTTTCGAAAATTGAATTTTGATTGTCTACAATCATTGTTTGAATTTGAAACAATCATTGTTTTGCAAAATGTCATTCTCAAATATTGACATTTTTGACAATTTCCCAAGTTTTTGTAATGATTAACAAACTTGTCAGATGTATTGTCATGTGGTTGTAATAATTCAGAAACCTTCGCGAGAGTTTAAAGAAGGTATTTTGAAAATTTCAAACATTTCCAATGCTTAATATAGTACCTAATACATATTTATCTCACATATAAATCCCCAAGCAAGCATATTTTGATTTTTATTTACATGGATTTACCAGTTTTCCTAATTAAACATCTACGGTGGAAGATGGATATTGACGTTGAAAAATCTGTAACTAATTATTTTGAGAGACTTTGAAAATCATATTTAGCGTCGAATCCACTTTTCCAGCGGCAGTGACAAACTTTATAAAGTAGGAACTTGCAGTAATTCAACAACACTACATTATAGTAATATTAGAACAACAAATTGTGATATATCATTAGACCAAGAATACAAAAAAGTTCAGGAATTTATCAATTTCGAATAACTGATTTTACGTAATTTCCTCGTATGGTTAAATGAAGAGAATAAACCAATTTATTACTCTGCATAAACTCCCATTGCTTCATTGACATTTTTTACATTAGCGTTCTTCTTATTTGGCACTTTCTATTCAAACTGGGCTACAACCTATTTTAATTTTAACAATTAAAAAAATGAAATGCTTAAGCTATTTTGTACATCTATACTAGGGATCGATACATGTTATAAATATTGCATTAAGTAAACATGTTTTATTTTATGATGAAGTGTATTTTTAGATTTAACCATTGTCAATCGTTTCCCTGCTTTAAAACACAGTTTTTCAAAGTAATAAATACGTTTATGAAAGTTAAGACCTACTTCAAATTACTAAATTCTTCCGCAAATTTTTTAATTTAACACTATACGTGTAAGTATGTGCATATTACAAGTATTTATTTTTGTCCGCTGGTTTCGTGCTTCTGCCGTTCGACAGTGGTGGGCTCCGATATCTCGGAATGTTTACGCAAAGCAAACCTTTTGAAAGCAAATTGTTCGTGAAATTTACAGAGTGGCGGGTCCATACTTGAGAGCAGGGGCGGGGGGTGGAACCCGATTCTGAATTGAAATTCCGAATGGGACCTCGAGTGGTCCGGCGAAGGAGAGCCGAGCTATTTGATCTAATTATTTTTGCGTCAATATACCGTTTAAGTTATGTAAACCCAATTCTTGGGAATTTAACCGTAATTAGTGATTCATTATAACGGGCTTGGGACTGATATTTCCTAAAACGGACAAGTTGGTTAAAGTTAAATGGACAAATTTAATGGCGACGATTTGAAAAATAGTACCATCATAAAAATGATCAAAATTTTCTGGTTTTTCTTTTATTTTCATGTTTCCTGGTAATAGTTACAGAGCAATTACATTCCATCCAGTACATGTAATAACGAAGTAAAATCGACAATTATTATTTAAAAGTTTTTACACACCACTTTCTTTATTTGTAAGGCGATCACTAAAACCTTTAATATGAAGTTAATTGGGTCTCACTGTCTATTACTAGAGTGAATTTATAGAAATTATTAAAATATTTCAGAATTAACTTGTTACTTCATGAACTCACCTCGATTCCTAAAAAGTGTAGTTCAAGAAATAATTTTGTCCCCGTAGAAGCTTCCGTTTTCGATTCTTTTGATTTGAGTTTATAAGCTACAGCCCGATTCTAACATTCGTAGTTTTTTTTTTTTTTTTTTTTTTAAATATGTTTATTCAGTTTTAATTTTACAATATTTTATTTTACAAATCTTACGAAACTGATCGATCAGTTTGATTGTAAGAAATCTCTCATTTTTTTCTAATTATTTAATACAGTATACTTTTCAGTTTTACATAGTAAATATAATAACTAAATATAATACTTAATTATTTCTTCAAAATAGGCAATTATTAAAATACTAATTATTACGACAAAATAATTATTATAATGTTTTAATGTTTATGAATTGTGTTGTAGTAAAAATATTTTACACAGTACAAACATACGGTGAGAAATAAATAGATAGGAACTATTTTATTTGATTTCGTGTTCTTCGGAGGTAGAAAGATTTAACTTTTGTTTTGATTTTTGAATAAGATGTCTCATTTTTGATATTTTCAGGTAATGCGTTAAATATTTCCGGAATTTTATGAATTTTTGTTCTATCTCCGTATACATTTTGAGATTTATTGACGTATTTAGTACGTATCACAATTTAATATCATTTTTAAAAATACGCATTACATTGTTATCATTTCGGCAATACCTCGTCATCGAAAATTTTTATTTGTTTTTGTAATGACACGAAAACATACTCTATTTTTGCTTTTTATTTCATTAATTCGTTAATTGTTGTTGTTTTTCTTACAATCGAGTGTTATGTTACACTCTCACTTAACATTTGAATTAGCCGCGTTTCGAATTTAGTGCGCAGAATGAACGCGAGATTCTAACAAACTTCGGCGCACGACACGTGCGAACACCCGATGCAACCAATGTGCCGGCATTGGAGGGAACCCACCACTTTTCCAACGGCTGTGTGAGGAAACTGATTGTTTAACCTCCTTAGCCGCACACGTCAGGACTGTAATTGTTTTTGTAAAAAGGAAGCTACATTTATTTTTAAACGAATGTCCCTGCATGCATGCTTGTTAGTAAGAAGGAAAAATGTATGCATACTTACATTTGCAGTAATTAACAAGATAAAGACACATCATAGATGTTATCATCTAGTTAAATAATATTAATTCAGCATCTAGTTAAATAAAAAGAAAAAGTATATATTTACATGTGTAAGTTTGATTTAAAACCAAAGAAAATATATAAAAAGAAAGATATCGGGGGCAGTTTGTCCCACCATCGCGGGGCAGTCCCGGCTAGAGTGAGCGGGCGAGCGGCCTGGCCGCAACGTGCCCAAACACCTGTGCCGGCAGAGAACATTCCCCGCAAGCGCCCCGTTCCCTGACAGAATCCCAGCCCGTTAGCGACAAGATAGACGTGTTGCTTCCTCCCTTAAAAAAACTCGAGCGGCCGGGTAACCAAAATGGCTACGGCTTTTTCTCGTGCGTGGACTTCCTGAGTGCCGATGACGATGGCTGCTAATCATCCTATGCTGTTCTGGACCACCTCCTTCATTGCAGAAAGCTCACCAACTTTCCTCATCTAACTTGTGCCCAAAACTTCTCCCGTGTTTGGCCTTCGTAGAGTGAGAGAATTGCATTTTATTAGGGTAAATGTGTACTGATTTCATAATAAACTGTGTTCAAATGTACTTCTGAGTTGATTATTGAACAGAAA
Organism: Glyphotaelius pellucidus; assembly: GCA_936435175.1. NCBI lineage: Eukaryota > Metazoa > Arthropoda > Insecta > Trichoptera > Limnephilidae > Glyphotaelius > Glyphotaelius pellucidus. The sequence continues at coordinate 10,920,918 of OW386550.1, forward strand.
CGAACTGACGACGCCCAACTATTTCAAATGCCATAAGGTTGCGATTGACCCCTCTGAATGGACTGCCCCACTGAGCTAGCAAATTCTGATTAACCGTGAGGTGATTAGGAACCTGTGGGTACTTACAGAGCCAAGAGCGCCCCCTTGGAGCCTCAGGGCGACTCCAATTCTGCCTCTAGGCGGGCCGCTCACCAGCCGCCCACGGTAGTTAACACTGCCGCCCTTCACCAGGCCCGCTTACACCGACGCCTTGTGCCCCTCTTACACTGGCGCCCCCCTTACGTTAATTACAGTAATAAATGTCCTTTCTTATTATTATATTGTATAAAGTTATTCTCATGTATTTATACATATTTGTCATTTTATTTATTTTTGACAAATATGATTAATTTTGTAAAATAAATTCCCTAAATAGAAGCTGCGCACGGCACTGACCATTTTTCTAAACGAATTGTAATTGTATACTTTGTAAATGGTCACCTTTGTCAATTGGTCGGATAGGTGGGTACCTTCCGTTATGACTTTGAAATCAAAGCATATAGAAACAGCCATTGTGCCACTGCCTTTCAGGAATTAATTTTTAGGTTAGCCCCACAAGGAATAAGCAAATAGAGCCATCTTGAGATAAGGTAAACGACTCTATTCTCCAATATCCCATCTGAAGCGTATTACAATATTTCTCAGGTGACGGATGACAATGAAAAAAGTGAGCAGCTGTATATTTTGACTTTTAGAAATAATCGACACAATAGACTAAAAGCCGGATAAAATATCTCCGGTTTACTGGAAATTTGAGTGTTCGCAGAATGGAGATTTCTTTTTTTTGACTGATGATGTTTTTATCTTTTGGAAAGTGACATGACGTCTTTCTTGAATGAATGCACTAAAATGGAGTAATGGCGAGAGATCTCCGTTTCCTATGAGGATTTTTAAAACGTATTAAGAGACAACCCAATTGTAATTGTATGGTTTGTTACTACAAATTTAAGAGAAAAAAAACTGACAAACACATCTGTTAATGTTTTAATTTTTGCGAGCATAGTATACAGTTTGTCAAATAATAAGAGTAGAACACATAGGAGGGCGTCACTGTTGTTCAAACGGCAATACTAAATATATAACTTATATATAATAAATAAGTAAAATGAAATTAAAATAAAGTCATATATATCGAAATTAAAATAAAATCAAATAAATCAAAATTACAATTAAAGCAAATAATTTTTAAATTCTAAATAAATAGTATAATCACGAACACAAATAGGTATTCCTTGCATTGTAAAATCTATCATTTATGATATTCTATCAATTTTTACCGGTCGGTGGCTGAGTTGACATCGCGTTTTGGTCCCACCCAGGTGTCTCGTGTTCGATTCCTCGGCTGGCTACGTCCTCCATCACAACACAAGCAACATTTTCCGCTTTTTTTGATGACAGTAAGAAATTTTCAAATATTGTCAGGTTTTTCGTAACACGGGAATGTATGTCTTTCTTGTAAGAACTAAATAAAAATAAAGTATGATGTTGTGCTGTTGTTGAGCAGTCAGCAACCGTTTGCAAAACAATATGTAACAATTTTTGTACGAAAAATAAAACAAATAATTGGCTTGTTTTACAATAAATATTTATACATCCATTGGGCTGCATTAGCAAAAAAAATATCTTGAAATGAACGAAAATAGAATATACTCGTTTTTTAGATTTTCAAGGCAAAAAGTATTTCCGTTATTTGTTTTTTGGGTGTTATGCTGTGTTGGGCTACCTCTTTCGTTAGCCAACTTTTCGGATAGCTGATCATGAACACTGTAACGCTGTCCGAAACGTTGGCTAAAGGAGGAGGTAGCGCAACACGGCATAAAACCCAAAAAACAAATAACAGAAATAGAATATACTCGTTCGTTCGAGACGTGATGTCGTCAAATACTTTCGATGTCTGGGATTGGAAGACAAACTTGAAATTTAAATTATAAGGGTACATTTATCTAAGAGGAAGATCATCAAATTGGAAAGAGTAATTTATTATTTGAAACCGACCAATACTTTTTTGACAACGGTGACAAACAGTAACTTTTTTGACAAACGGTGACCGGAGAACTCGGAATGAAACCAACTCAGAACCATCTCAGATAAGTCATTTAGAGAGATAAAAAAATATATATTTAAAAATGGGTTAAATAGGTTACATGGACCGACATGATCACCAACATAGAAATTCTCAGGCGGGCTAGAGCAGATAGAGAACTGCTCACATTAATAAAAGTCAAGGAAAATTTCATATCTGGGTCAAATACTTTGAGGGGAAAAGTATCACTTGCTCGAAAATGTCTTGGCTACGAAATATACGAGAGTGGACCAGCATTAGAAGTGCGGAGGAGCTATTCCGGGCAGCACAAGATAGAAAGACATTTTTCAGAGTGATCGCCAACGTCGGGGGGACCTGATAGGGCACACAAAAAAGAAAAAATAGGTTACGTTAGGTTAGGGTTGTCGGCTAATTTAAAATTATTTTTTTCATAGCTTTTAATGACTTTCCAAGGAGGTGTTGAGTTGACTGTATTCTCAGTTGCCATGGAACCGTAAAAAAAACTTTTCTCGGGATTATTTTTAATATGCCAAAGCTTGATTTGCACCCTTTTATAAAATATAAGAATGCTGACGAGTTCAGTTTCAAAGGCGAGTCATATCGCAATAATGATGAATTTTTAACGCTGTTTTTTGTACTCCTTTGTTCTTTTAAAGAATTTCGGTTTTCAAAGAGTAATTCAGTTCATACTTTCAGAAGCAATTTAGAATCTCCATCAGGCTCTGGCGCGGCCATAATGAAATGGGCCAGCATGAATACGTAATTCTTCAGTAGGTACCCACTCTTTCTTAGCGCCATTATTCCCAGAATCCTGCAGGATCATGGAGAGGAAATGCGGAAACGCTCTAGGATTTGGATTTTTACCCGCCTCCTTTCTAGATGCAAAGATTAACCAAGGGTCTGGGATCTTACGAACTCTGTTTGCTAATGAATTGAACTGATGAAAATAAATGGCTGCCCCACTTTGCGATACACCCAGAGGTCTGCAAACTTTCGGAAAGTATAATAAATAAATCTTTGTCGAAGTATGGTACAGTTAAAAGTGACCGAATTGGATATCGACACCTTAGCTCAGTGATCAAGAGCACTCGCCCGGAAAGAGAGAGGTCCTGGGTTCGAGTCCCAGAGGTGCGAATATCTTTTTCTGATTTTTCTGTTTCCAGATTTTCGATTGAGTTTCGCTCATAGTGTCTTCATTTAATTAGATATTACATTTTGAGGTTTTACTCATAAAAGTTCAATAAAAAATTATTGTATCTACTTAATGACAATTTTCTAACTCCACAAATTCTGTCCTTAGGCGTATCCACTAATAGGAAAATAGTACTTTTACTATTACAGACTTAATTTTATTAGTTTCCACTGATAGGAAAATAGTAATTTTACTAATTTTAGGGATGAAAAATTTGTCATGGGGTTGTTATTTTGTGAGACGCCATACTATTCAACTATATCAGTAATAATTTTAACAATCAACATTTCACAACGCGAAATCCATATAAAATAGTTGAACAGTGTCTCAATTTACAGAATACCAACCCCATGAGCTTCAACCATGTTGCTCCATTCTTTTTTAATTTGCGGTTCGACTCGCGTGTATACGCGCCTTAGGATTACATAATAATCGTGGGGTGGTTTTTTTGTAAGATGCGAACAATTCAACTATTTCATGTTGAAATAAGGACGTTATAAAATGTTAGGTAAAGAATCCTTTAGAATAAAAGAAATCATAAACTCGGTTTAAAAAAAAAACAATACCAACAAACGAAACGAAAACGAAACGAAAACGGCTTTGGTTGTGCTTGGTGACTAAATCTCTATAGCCAGTCCTCTTCCTCAACTCCTTACCCTCCTTACTAACCTCACTCAAGTCAGTCTCAAAACATACCCCGATGCCATAGTCTCACTGGCTCCAGACGGGAGCAGTTGGAATTCTTGTGAAATATTCACTTAAAAAAACGAAAAATGCGAAAGAATAATTATTTTGCGATGTGAGTTTTGCCCGTGACGCCTGAATTATTTCGGGTTCGCTTTCTTTATGTAAAAAATCCCAAAAGCACTCAAATATTGAAAATGCGGTTTAAATACAGGGTTCAAAGGCAATTGACGACATTGACATGTTATATTTATATAGTACCTGGCATGCTTTGCTATGACTTATTTAATAAAGAAATCAACATCAATATATCAAAATCGTTTCCACGGCAATGATTTGTTTTGCTTAGCAATAACTCGTTTTTCTTAGGGACAGAAAACGAACAATAAATAATTAATAATTATAATTTTATAACGCCAGATCTTACCATTATATACAGCCTATAGAACTAGCATATACTTTAGATTTCTACTAGTGCTATAGGTAATTATAATGTCTATGTTTTTACCATGTCGAATTAGACATAGTTTTTTTAGCGTTTGCCAAAAGTATGTACTTTTGTGTGAGATACGATTTTATTTCGCATGGGTCGCGTGAGTCAATCCCCAACTCAGGATTGAAGTTCTCAAATTTCAGAACGGGACTACGGATTTACATTTACATTGTCTCTTAATCCTTTTTATGAATTTTAAAATCATTTTATTGTTTTATGCGTGAAAGCGCAACAAACAAACACACGCAGTTTCGCATTTATAATATTAGTATGGATAGATCTCTATGATTGACGATTGTTTGTGTCATCTATAATTCCTTCAAACTGACTTCGCATTCCTTAATTTTTCTGAAGAAAACGTATTATTGCTTACCTTTCGCAATATAAAAAAAACAAAGCTCATTTAAACAGCAATTCATGTTATACCCATTCGTACACCGCAATTTGCGTATTCACCTCTGTAGTACAGATTTTTGGCATGGCTGGATATTTGAACAATATGCACCCTTCAACCCGGACTCCAACCAGTCAATAACCAAAAAACATTTATATTTCTTGGCAGCTTTTCAGATCACGGAGGTGGTCGTTGTTTGTTCTTGAAATCATGATTCCTCGCTTAATCCGTCTTGAATACATAATTAAATTTAGTACTTAGAGAGTCATCCCGTTTAAAGGACGTAAAGCTGGCCGTAGAATATTCAATTCAAAACACATCAAAATAATTTAAATCTTCGGAATCTAACGGTAAATGAAATATCTCTCAAGAGTTTCGGAATTGAAGGAGAGATTTCAAGACCTGCAAATTATCTCGATGGAGCTGTTTTCAAAAACTAATTCGTTGGCGAATTGTTTTTGAAATTGTGCGAGCTTCTTAAGTGCCAGTGGGTAAAATTTTCAGTATTATAATGTCATGTTTAAGATTTAATTAAATGAAGACACTATGAGCGAAACTCAATCGAAAATCTGGAAACAGTGAAATCAGAAAAAGATATTGGCACCTCTGTGACTCGAACCCAGGACCTCTTTCTTTCCGGAGAAGCGCGCTGACCACTACGCCAAGGTGTCGATATCAAATTCGGTCACTTTTCACTGTTATCATACTTCGACTAAGAACCTCCCATACGATCTTCAATTTCTTAAAGCACAATTTATGTATGATTGCAGGATTCAAACCCGAACTAAATGCAATCTATCATGTTTAAGAATTTATTAATGGTTCTAAGATATTTGAAAAAAAAGTTTTATAAAAAATGTGTTTACTAATTTATAAAAAAAGGTAAATAACCCAACAAAAATTGAATAATTCAATTAAAACAAATGAATAATCTCAGAACTCGAAACGTTTTTAAAAAGACTAAGGCCACGTCCGCATAGGCAGGTGGCTTACTTAGCGCCTAGTGCCTAGTGGCTTGCACCCTGGCTACTCGCTAGGATACACGGTGGCCGCACTGTAAGTGGTTTGCCTGGTGGGTCGCTAGGTGCCTTGCTCATTTGCTTGTCGGCACGTCGCTAGGCGACTCGCTAGGCTCTAGGCGCTAAGCAAGCCACCTGCCTATGCGGACGTGGCCTAAGAGTATTTCAATATCTTTATTTATTTATTTATTTATTTAAGGAACATTAACAGTCTTAGTAATACAATAAACATAAGAGGATGATAAAAAAACAGACCAATTATTAATGTTCACAGATAGGTATTTAGAAACAAGACTAACTGAATATAAACTAGAATATTTAAAAAAATAATAAGAGTACAAATGTGAATTCAACAAATGGTAAACTAATACACAACATTAAAATAAGTGTGATTATAACTGAAATAAACTGCAAAATAGGGATTTGGGTTGAGAAGGGTAAGGGGAGGAGAGGGATAAGGGAAAGTTGCCAAGTAATATAAAAATATTAGATACAATTAATTCATGTGTTATTCGCACCTAAAATGTTATACAGTGAAGTTCTGTAGCGACAGTAACTAGCAGTAAATACGTCAGCACGTGTGTCTATATTAGCAAATTTGTTGTTATGGTAGTTACATGTCCTTTGTATAAATTCATTTTGATTGGAATTGGTGTTGCATCTATCAATATAGAAAAGGGTATTTTGTCTACTATATCGAATGGACGTGTGGAAATTTATTTTGTTTAGCAAATCCGGGCAGTCAACTTTTGAGTTAATAATTTTAATTATAATGCAATTGAGTGACTTTTGTAAGCTTAATAATTACAACAATGAATTTAGTTCTTAGTTGGTTTTTCGTTTCGATTTTTCATGACGTAGGCTCAATGCGAATTCGTAAATACATATTTTAAACATTATGAACAACACAAAATCCACTATTTATGAAAAAATCACAGTTTTTCTTTAAATGCTATTTAAGACATTTCCCACGAGATATTTGCTCTATTTTAAGCGAATCGTGTTTAATGAAACATTTTCACAATTTTCGCTTAATTATTATCGTTTTTAATATTAGCCTGCTCCCTCTAACATTCGTATTTATATATCTCCTTTTCTTCTTCTTTTTGAGCGCTACTGTAGTGATACTGAGCAAAAGCTACATAAAAAAGCTGTTGGCTAGACAAGGACTCAGAGGTATTATTTTAACAATCATGCAAATGCGAATTACAATATTAAAAACAAATTAATTAAAGCTCCGCAAGCACTTTCAAACAATTTAAGAAGTTATACGTGAAATCCTATTTATATTAATCTTTACAACGAATCGGTTTACATTATGAACATCAAAAAATATGCTACGAATAAATTGAAGCTTTTACTAACTTTTCTTTGTATTATAATCATAATAAAATTATTAATTACATAACAAAAAATATAAACATAAACCACTAAAAAAAATGTTTTTGCATGGCTTAACTATGAAGTATTTAATATAAGAAACACTTTTTTAAAAATACCCCTTTATGACCAAGACTATTTTTGAGGTTTTGTATGTTCTGACTTTTTTCATTCTTATAAAATTATGCACATAATAAATAAAACCCACTTTTTCGCTTACTTGCCTGGTGCAAATTAGACGCTCGATTTTAAAGTTTGAAGGCATGAGAATCGAAACATTTCTAGCGCTTATATTCCTCTTAAACACCGATTAATCAATGACATTTATACTACCTGTTTACTTATGAGGATCAAAATTATTATTATTGTTCATCGTGATAAATTAAGCTGACATTTTGCATTGTCATTATTATATATGTTGCGGTAATTACAGAGGCATTATTGGATATCACTTATGATTGTTATTGGATTAATACTATGATTGTTGCTTGACGGCAAACAGACAAACCGTATGCACCTACATTTCTGCACATGTTAAAAGGAGAATGGATGACATTTTGAAAAATTATTGTGAAAGGTTGGGATGCTTTATTTGTTGTTCAAAATAATTACCAACTACAAACCGAGAATTTGGTTGAGAGTACGGTCATATTGGATCGGGGTTCAAATCCAGGTGACATCTTTTTTCTTGTCTTTTTGTTTTTCTAATTAATTTTTTAAATGCAACGAGAAAACTTGATGTTCTCTCTTTAAAAATCAATTTTATTATAATGTCTTACCATAATACTAATATGCTCAAATTGTCGGACAGAAGAATTTTCACTGACTTGGTATTTCTATATAAAATTCTAAATGATTTAGTTGATAGTCCGGTATTGCTCGAATTGATAAGCTCTGGATTCCACAATAACGTAATATCAGAAGTCAGGGTATATTTCACGAAAAAATTCTGGGACTAATTATCATATGTATTCCACTTTACCCAGAATACTAATGGAGGGAAACAATTTTACCAAGTCAGTGGACATCTTCAATTTATCTTTAAACAAATATAGAATACTTTTACTGAAGCGATTCGGTTATATACAATAAATACTGTATATTTCTTTCTATTGATATGTAAAAGCCCAGAAAAAAGGCGTCAATAAATAAATAATATAACGAGCTTTAAAAAGACCGAGTGGTTCGGTTGCAGATTGTGTAGTGTGAATAAACTTTGGTTAACAGTATACTGGATTGGCGTAATTAAATGACTGGGTGCATTTTGGTATATGAGGAAAATAATTTTCCTCAAGGCCCATGGTATCTATCGGATGCTATGTGTAGGGTCTTTTTAAGAAAGGGAAAGAGAGGAAGTTCTGGGCAGGAAAAATGTATGAGGGATGGTTTGGAATTCGGAGGTCAGTGTGTCCAGGAGTAACGGACGTAGGAGTGACGTCCATCCCTCCCACTGAAGTGCAAAGCAATGGATCGAGAAAGAACGGCTGGAGAGGTATAAAGGCTTCCCCAAACCAGTCTCTCTCGAGCCGGCCCGCCATGCAGTAAATGGCCAGACGCATCCACCATCAACATCCATACGAAACCTACCCCCATGAACCCGGGCACCCCTGCAAAGCCACCATAGAGAGCGAACCTCTTGGGGTGTCCTTATATAAACTTACATAGTAGAAGGGATCATCTTAAGATAGTCGTAAGTATATAACTGGGAGCGTCGTTTTAAAGTTGAATAAACTATAATTGTTTTCCGAAACTAAAAATGAATCGAATTGTTATTTTTATTGCTTTATCTATTGTTTTTTTTATGGCAAAGTATTCTGAATAGCAAATAAAATATTATTTTATTTAGTAACGCATAATTTTATTAACGCATCATCAAAAGACGTTAGACAGAGAATACACAAAATACGTTAAAAAATTGTTTCGGGTTGCAATCTGCGGAATGAAAAATACACTGAAAATAGGGGTTTAACGATGAGATGGAATCAGAACAAGAACTAAGTACGTTGCACATTCTAAGTAATTTAAGTCACGGAATTAATTTTTATATAATCTTTTATAAATTTTAAAACAAGCTTCCTCCCTAGCTTCGTAATTCGTCAGTAACAAATAGTACAGGGTCGTACTTGGTAGAGTCGGCAGTAGACAAAGAGATATTTGGTTAGACTAGTCGTGTAATGCCAGCTTAGCAAAGATAATAATGGAGTTATTGCCAATCAGAAAAGAAAACAAAGTGGTCCGAAGGCTTTCTGGTAGACAATGACCAGCTTTTGATGACATTAGGCACTATTGTTAGATGTTGCATCATCGTGCTAAAAAAATACCACAAAATCAATGTGGAATAATAAGTTCTTCGTCCAATAAGGAACTCCAGTCCATTTTTTATTTATTTTTTAATGAATAACGACCTTCTAACTTAAATAACTGCATATTTATTTTTATAGTTAGTTTTAATAGTTAAAATAAATGTTTTAATTTTTCAAGATCCCCGAAAACCACCGTATCTAGTGTGAATCGTGTGACGTCATCACTTTCCAAAAGTTTTATTTATTTTCAGGTGTTGTCATTTTGTATGTCAGAAGTCGAGGCGTTTTTTATTCAAGATTAACTACTCTTTAATAAAAATGTCAACGTCTCATCGCTACAATTTTTGTTTTGTACCAATTGCAATAATACATCTGTGACCGCACCTGATAAACAGTTTATTAGTGTTCCACGATCTGCATTATTAATCTTATTTGTAGGCAACTGAAAGGATACAGCGCCGAATCAGCTGTTCGACGTTCGCCATTTTCGAGTTCGGAGTTCAGCGCTGAAGAACAGTAAGCGTTCTGAAAATTATGGAGAGCAGTGACGTCAGCACTAAAAATACAATAATACTAACTTGACAGTGTGTTTTAATGACACAATTTATAATGGACTTTTTAATAATTTTTTTAGAACTCTACGTTAAATATTATTTAATAGGACATATATTCAGAACCAGCGTTTATTGGTTTATATGAACATCATTTTTAAAGCCATGATATTATTCAGTGGAGTTCCTTATTATCAAGAAATATGTTATTACGAGCTAAAAAGAAAAAAATAACTCCATGACGACAGTCTCGGTCGTATTAAAGAAATGAGTAAGTGTACTCAATTGATAATCAAGAAGAAGATTGATGGAAGATGAAGACACTGCACTTAATGGCTTAGTAATCTACTTGACTGGTGCCAGTGTAGTTTTGCAGAGTTGTTCCGTGCTGCAATCTGCGTGGTAAACCTGAAGAGCTCCCCTGCAACAGCAAACCTCTGAAAGGAGAGAATGAGAAAATAAATATGTTTCTGCGTAGGTTTAATAATTTAATGATAACTTAACTTACTAATTTTGGTTGTCTGTGATGTAAAATATTCCAATGTAAAAATTTTCTTTGAAAATTTCAAAATTGGAACTGATGATTGCGTGAAATCAGATAAAGATCAATCTAAAAATTATATCTATAATCAGAGAATTATTTTATTAAATATTTCTTTTGTTTACATTTTTGACCGAAGCTTTTTTCAAGTTTTATGTATACAAATTCATTAAATTTCGAAGTTAATTTTCAAGTTCTATTGTTATTTCGGTTTTCTTAAGTAACTGGCCCATGAATATATAATAGCAGAACTTGAAAATTAACTACGAAGTTTTTTTTATATATTAACTCAACACAGGAGCTTCTGAGGAAAATAATTTTTCTAAGGGCCTATGTCATCTGAGATGCTGCGTGAAGGGTCTTTTTTGAGGAGAGGAAGGAGTGAAATTTGGTCTTGAAGAGACCAATGTTATAGAAAGGAGGAAACACAGAGGCCGACAAATCGTTCCACAGCCGAGCTATTGAACTCTTTCCCGTATGACAAAAGTCAATCGTGTACACATGTTGGGCGGCTTGGCGTGTTTCTGGACTATGCACCAGTGCCGAGGGGATCAATGAGGCTATTTACTCGGAGCATCTTCCATTGAAATACCGGTAGAACAAGGATAGCATTCCCACTCGACGCCTATGCTCTGAAGATTGCAATCCGTTTGTTAAGAAGGGAGAATCTATCAAACGGACCGCCCGTTCTGCACAGAGTCGAGAGTTTTTTTTACTGGTATTTTGGAACTTCAGACCAGAGATGGCTGCCAAATTCAACCGTGGGACGCACTTGCGATTTGTACTGGATTAGCAGTTATATACTATTAAAGTATCTGTGGGCTCTGTATAGTACGCCCAATTTTTGGGAGGATAATTTAACTCTGTCTTCGATGGAGCCCCCATATCTGAGCTGATCACTTAGAGTTAAACCAAGCATATCAATGGATAATTGTTGAGGAATGTTCAAATTCTGTGAAACAACTGGCACTAACGGTATTCATTCAAAAAGTTAATTTCCGACGTCTCTCTAATTTGTCACCACAAAAAGTATAAAAGTACGAGTATTACAAAGAAATTTGGGAATATTTGTTTTCGAAAGACAATGTGATCGTGAAGAAAATATTTTTAATAAATATTTTTAGCTTCACAAACCCCACAATTATAATATCAGGTAATTTTAACGAGACTACGCTTCAAATAATATAGTACTATAATCTGATTAATATAATTTTATGTAGGTAAGCCTTTATTAATTTACCCAACGACATAATCATTTTCTACATAAAGATGTCTGGAGTATTATGTAAGACGGTGCTTCACCAAATACTTAAGACTGTGTTCTATAATCTGGCAACATTCTGGCCCTTCATTATATCGGGATCAAAATTGATGTCAGCCTCGCTGTTGTTGGCACATACGTAATATTATATCCTTTGTGAGGGAGGTGCCGGGGTAACGGAAGACGTCGGGAGGTCCTTTAAGGGAGGAGAAGCAGTCATCATTCCATGTTACTGTTAATAATTAGATTAAGTTCGTTTTAATGGGAGATACGTTAGACCACGAATATGACAAAAACAATTATTTTGATCAGTAAGCAATATAACTTATTTCAGTCCCATTTACTAGGATATTCTGTGATGAAGCAGACTATATTTCTGGCAGAGGGTTTATGCAACACTTATAATGACTTACCACATATTTTTTGAGATTTTTTCTTGAGACAAGCTTGGGTGTAATCGAACAATATTAATACGGTAACGTTTGTGTGGTTGAATATCAGAATTCAGTTTCGATTGTGTGTTGACGCCATTCTGTACACGTCGCGCCACAAATAACTCTGTGTACGTGGAATTTCAAACAAAGCTACCGTTTTTATTCGGCTTTGAATTTAAAAAATTGTCACAAGATGTCGCCACTTTCGTCAGCAAATCGGACGGGAACGTGTCCCCCCTAGGTATAATTGCCACGAATTTGTTAAAAAGTATTAAGTCTCCGGATAAGGAAATATTGACAGTATGGCAGTAATACATAGTTGTATGGTTGACGTTATTGCCTCTCTTCATTACTTTGTACCGGTGACTGTCACTTGATGACAGTGGATCCGAGGAACAGGCTATTTTTGAAACCAGTTCCTATTGGAAATGGTCAAACACAAACACTAACTGGGTGAAGCCAAAGCGAAGCGGAGCGGGTTTTTAACTGCTGGTTTGGTTTGTATAATTACTTGAAAGTAATTATAAGTACAAATTTATTTGTGGTGATCAACCGAAATTAGATTTTTAGCCGAAACCGTAATCAAATTTCGCCGAAAATGATCCGACACACGACGAACATGGTTTCGGTTAATTTTTGGCCGAAACCTAAACTGCTGTCGAAACTCATTTATTGATCGAAACTGGTAGAAACCGAATCCATAACCGAACCTTCGTTCAGTCACTATTTATTTTTTGATTCGAATGGTTTGAAATTTTTACAGTATTCCCGCAGATATCGCTCTGCTTTCTCTCCATATCCCATTCTTATGTCTATTTAATAATATAATTTGTGGTTGTACACTCATTGTTTCTAGATAAACGATGATCTTCATAAGACTGTGTAGGTAGTGGGTACTTAACTCATTTCAACGGATGGTAAGGCTGGGTTGAACAGATTTTGTCCGAAATACCCGCAAATGTGTGTTATTTAGAAGTTTACTAAACATTTTCAATCACAAACATTTTGGCCTACCGAGAAGCATATTGGTTTTATGTCGGGCACGAAAGTTTAATATGCCGAGGTTAGTAGTGGTGCGAAATGTGTTTTTTGCTTATCATGGGTTTATATAGCGTGATTTAAAAAAAAAATTTACCTCATAAAATTACTATCGATGTGGCAGAAAGTCTTTAATCGCTCTTTTCCACCATTCGCATAGATTAATTCGCAATTTTGTTCGATAACGTTTATATTTGTTGTAAATTAATTACCTAAACACCTTGTATGTTTATTTATGAATATAACATTCGTCATTTGTTAAAACTGTAAATATGGAAGCACTATTTGGAATCCACATTACTGCAAATATGAAAACATTGTAGAATCAGTTAAAAAAAAAACACTAAGAATGTTATCCTTTAAATGTGGGCTACATGACCATCTTAGATCATACGACGTACGTCGTGATTACTTCAAGATTGATACACTTAAAACTAGAAGGCAATTGACTGATCTAATAGGTGTACATAAAATTATTCACGGCCGTCTTGATACTACATTATGTCTTAGCAGTACTGAAATAAATGTCCCCAATTCCCCATTGTTTAAGACGCCATAACATTTTTCACATGAACACATTTAAAAATAATATCACCTTCTTTAGCCCTCTCACCCAGATGTGTCGACTATATAAGATAGAGTGTGCTGAAGTAGATATTTTAGTCAATAATTTGTACGGATTCAAAAAAAAGTTCTGGCGCTGTTAAAAAATACTAACTAATTATATTGTGTCCATTGTCTCTCTGTGCATGCCTCACGTATTTCTTGTCTCTTTCCACCAATTGTAATGTGTTACTTGAGTGAGCTTGTATATAATTCTGTATTTTTATTTGTGACGTTTTTGTTTTTCTAATTGTACGTGTCCGTATTTAATTGTATGTAATTGTAGATTTTTGTAATTGTGTAATAGCTAAGCTTTTATAACTGGATTGTTCTCACGTAAGTGCGAACATCTGTAAAACCCAGTATAAATAAATCAATAAAAACGAACTAGCTGGAACATTTTTTGACTCGAGATTGGGAAATAAATGGTCAACTTGGTATCGATTATTTAAATAATTATTTAACTAACTATTCATCTGTTTGTGTTGTTACCAGAACGTCTTAATACTCAGTAAAACATAATTTTATTATTAATCTTCTATTATTATAAAAATTCTCTCAAAATATATACCATACCTATCTTATAAATTTCATTAAAACCTTGTAATGTTTCCTTTCAAAAGCTATTTGAGAGAAGATCTCTTTTCAAAGCTTAGCAGATTTCTATCAGGATGAACAAAAAAAATATGTTTTCGGTTTTAACACAAGACCTAATTATTTTTAAAATAACCTCCAAATAAGGGTCACCATGAAAATAAATTCCAATATGTACTGATATTCCCGTTTTTGCTAATTAGGCTTGTATAAAAAGCGTACCTATTTAAAAAATAAATACGCAGGTTTTATTAAAGAACCCACCCATGTCTACTTACCTTGGTGTGTAGGTACTTTACCTAATAAGTCTCCACCACCGTAACGCATAAGCACCTAGTGGAAGGTAGGTTTTTCTGGGTATAATTTATTTTCCTTAACATTTTCCTTAATATAACCTTCAACCAGCAATTTAAGAACGAGGAAATAAATAAAGCAAAACCTAATTACACATTTATTTGTATTAAACTTCCCTTTAGAGGGGATTTTATGAGGAAAGGGACAACCCTTGGGGACTAGAGCATGAGCATTCCGTTCGTTATGAGATATGAACCTCATAAGACAGAAATACTGAAACTTTTGTGAAAATGAAATAAGAAGACAGAAGCAGCCTTCCAAATAATTACGGTTAAAGGAAGGAACAACTATAAACGCATTTCGTCGGGTGAATACGTAGATGGTTGGGAGCTTGCAGGTTACTCGTACAGCAGCCGGACGAACCGAGTTCGAAACTCACAGAAATATTAATGGGAATATGAAGGTATATCATGTCATTCGTCGTGAATGTGTGATTCATCGTAAATATGCAAGCTATTCTCGAAAATCGAATGGTTTTATTTTGGTTAAGCTTTTAATCATTCAAATTTTTTTATAGGATTAAGGGGTATTTCACCATCCTCTTGATAGGTTATAATAACATGAGATAACGTATAATTGCGATTCACGACTTGCGATTCATTTTTTCATGAACTCAAGTTTACTATTCGGTAGATACTCGAACCTGAATAGTTATGAATAGTGGCTAAATATCGGATAAGTTAGCCGAGTTTCAATAATAGTTTTTGTTCAACATTCTACTAACATCAATTTGGGAGGCGAGTATGGGTGCCATCGCCCAGGGAACCCAGACACTCCCACAAAAAACTATACCAGCAAATGAACCTTTTGAAAATAAGAACATTGTACGAATATAACATATGTCTTTTAATCTACAAAATACAAAATGGACTTATACACACAAACATAACATTTATAAAAACATCACAAGTACACGAACATTATACTAGACAACACAATAAATTGTACACAAATACAGTCAAGACTGAAAGTGGCAAGAGAAGTATTGGCCACGAGGGAGTTCACATATATAATCTCCTTCCAGATAACTTAAAAACGGAAAAGAATATAAAAACCTTTAAAAAAAAAAACTGTTTAAACTTAAGATGTTGGAACAAAATTAAAAATATTACTTCTTACTACTATACTATATATTATGCTCTGTATTTAAATTAAGAAAGCGAAATATTATATTTATTTTAAATTAATAATAAAAAATAAAAATAAAACAAAATAAAACCATTAATTGGATAGCCAACACCTCTGCCATAGGTCACCCCAAATGGTTCGCTATATTTGGTGATTTAGCAGGAGTGCCCGGATTCATGCGGTGAGGTTTGTCCGAGTCGTGGAGGCAGACGCGTCTGCCCACCAACTGCGTGGCAGGCCGGATGCCTTTTGGCCTCTCCTTCAAAACTCTTTCGGAACATCGCCTTGTATCGCGGTGGGAGGGAGGATTCATACGTCCGCCACTCTTGGACACACTGACCCCCAAATTCCTACCCACCCCTCACATATATTTTTCTTGCCCAGAAATTCCTCTCCAGCCTTTCCTAAAAATCATTCCATAAAGAGACACAGGCCTTGAGGGGAATTATTGACCTCAGAGCCTGCTGTGTGGAGCTAATGTAAAAAAGCCAAAGCTCCTTAAATAAATATTATATGTTGAATTTAGAAAGTGAAAATTCACAGAAATAATCCGAAGTACAATACCTATTTTGTTATTATTTTAACACACGGCGGCGTAGCCCAGCGGTAAGGCTCTTGGCTCGCATTCCGAAGGTCGCGGGATCGAATCCCGGCGTGGCAAATAAATTTTATTTGATTAATTTGTGTTATTTCACAATTCATTAATTTAAAATAAAATATAGTTTATTTGCGGCACGTTCCAGAGTGGAAGATACTCTCAGTATCGCCCTGGTGTAAGACCACCGTTCAGAATTGAAACGTTGCTTGAAATGGCTTTAGCCGTGTTTGGTGACCAGATCTGAATAGCCAGGTACTTCCCACCTTCCTCTTCCCCATTTCCTTTCCCTCCCCACTACCTTCAGCCTCACAACATACCCCAATTGGGGATGCCATAGTCTCAATGGCTCGAGACGGGAGCACTTGAGACTCTTGTGCGGTATTCATGTAAAAAAAAAAAAAATAACGCCCGCCTCAGAACAGACAGTCTAGTGAGGCTGGTAACTTACTAGTTTGTTTATGATCATTGTATCTCAATAAAAGCCCGGGTTGCCGGCAATTAAATGAAATTAAATTTAAGCCCGATTGTTGTAATATTTATGATTAAATCAAATCGAGAACGAAAAGTTGCGCACCCCTTCATAAGACATCATTCGTAAGAACTCCTCTCGGGAATTCGGATGCCACTGACTCCAGTTCGTCATAATCGGATTACTCCGGATAGAAGTATGATTTACCTTTTGTTCGTCCACCGGTAAATGGAGAAACAAATCATTATGACCGGACCCGGAAACCATCCGCCGCCGCCATGTTGTTTTTATTTATTTATTATTTATCATCTGGAAAGGCCCCGTTTGGCACAGGTCACCTGAGCTTATGATTCCAAGATTTATTGCCGAAAGGGAGGAATATTCCGAATTCTGAATTCACACAGGAGGTCTATGTCATCTTTGGGGATGCTGTGTGGAGGGTTTTTGTAAGGAAAGGAAGGAGAGGAGAATTCTTGGAAGGAAAAGGATATAAAGGGTGGGTAGGAATCTGGGATTCAGTGTGTCCTGGTCATCCACCTTCAAGACCTTGACAAACCTCACCCCATGAACCCGGGCACCCCTGCTAAATCACCAAACGTAGCGAACCACTTGGGGTGACCTATGGCAGAGGTGTTGGTTATCCAATAAAGGTTCCCGGGGCGGCGGTACCTATTCCCGCCTCCCAAATTTGTTTTTATGTATGATTTTTAATGATATTCAACCAGCTGTGTGGACGAGCACTACAGATTTAAACCAGTTCGAAACCGGGTGTGTGCAATTTTTTGTAGTTATTAGTTTATAGTTTTTTTTTTTTTTTTTTCCTTTATTCCAGGATGTGAGGAGGATAGTGCAATCCCACACGTCCCATATAGTTATACATATTTATATATTTAAACAGTAAAGAAGCAAGAACATAAATAGAAAAAAATAAAGAATTAATAATAACAAAATTAATTAATCCATAGTCTTGAGTGAGCTCGGCCCAACGCTCACTCAGGAGTGGCGCTTGGTGCTGGAACGCTGCGGTCACCGCCGTATTGTCGGAGGCCATTAGCCGCATCCTGGCTCCAGTGACCCAGGTCTCATCAGGCTGGCGAATCCATGGAGTCCTAATTCCGTAAACATTGTTGATGCGCTGCTATACCTTCTGTATGTTTCTGCATGCATCATTATTTGGATCCGGAGACGTTTGTATGCATTGCATTATTTGACAGAAGAATTGAATAAATAAATACGTGATAAATTTTATGACATTTTCGTCATATATCAGAGACATAAAAAATAAAACAATATTTTTTTATACACCTATTTTAAATTTTCGGCCAATTAGCTCCAACTCTTGGGTGGCTAGTAGCCAATTTCAGAGAAATACGTGATTGTGCGCATGCTTGGACGTGAGTACCACCAAAAATTGATTGAATGTATTAACATCGACAACGAGTCCATCTACCGAGTTTCAGCTTGATCGGATGTCTAGAAATGGGTTAACTTCCCTTCCAGATTCATTCATTCACGAAAACAAAATTGAAATTCAAATAGACGTATTTAAAAACTCCCAGTATCGCACTGGTAAAAGACGACTGTTAGGAATGCAAAAGTTGCTTGACATGGCTTAAGGCGGCGCTTCCCCGATCAAAAAGATGAAGATGGAGAGATATGTAATTACGAATGTTGGACAGAGCGCGCTAACACTATAAAAATGAAGCGAAAATGCTTAAGAAAACATGACTCGTTTAAAATAGAGTAAAAATCTCGTGGAAGGTATCTTAAGTATCATTTAAAGAAACATTGTGAATTTTTTCACTAATATAACTTGTAAAATAATAGAAATAGACTTGTTTTTAATAATTTTTGGAGCATACTTTGTGATTTTTTTCTATCGAGGGAATTTCATATAATTTGCAGTTCGGCGTGGAACGTATCTAGATATTATTTTCAAAAATAACACATATTTTTTTAAGAGCTTAAAAACTTCAAATGTTTAAGGGAGATATGTAATAAATCGGTCGAAATTCGGATAGCGGCGGTTTAAGCCATGTTTAGTAACAATACATGTATGGGGATATTCAGGTATTTCCCAATTTTTATCTTTCCCAACTCCTACTACAATAAATTGGTGATTTTTATTTATTTATTTTTATTTTATTCTTCATTTTAAGCACCCGCTAAACTGCCAAAGCAGTTTGTCAGCAGGTCAATTTAACAATATTAATAAAACACTAAAGCACAAAATATTACAAGAAACCACAATAGCAAAATAGATACAGAAGAATAATTTTTAAGTAACTACAATACAAAGGCATAAATATGCAGACAGACACAGGCAAATTACTGATAGTCATATTTATACATAAGATTACAATCAATATAAAAATATAAATATTCCCGGTGGCTCCGGACCATTGGGATTTTGTACGGTTGAAAGTATACACAAAATAAATAAGTTTTTCCGTGAATTAGAGCAATACTTTTGTTTAATTAATTAATTTTAATTTAATTAATTAAATTAAAATAAAATTATTTCCACTAAATGAACTAAATGAAGCCTTTCTTCGTCTAATAATTTTCATTCAACCGAAACATTCAAAGTAGTAGCCAAATAATGTCACATTGAGTACTTGCCTACGGTAGTGGAATTGGGTTCTTGGACAATAGGGTATTTTCACAAACCAGGGATACCGCTAAAAACATGTGAAAGATTTAAAGATTATTTTTCTGATTATGAATATCGCATTAAAAATGTTTAATTTTAATATTTTCATTCATAATTATCGATTTCAAAATAGGCCTGACGGCTGAATTAGGTAAACGGCCCATGATTGGTTGATCGAATCATGACGTCACGCCCGTCAACGTTCAGAGGTTTAACACTATGTTACTAACAAATGTCTAAACATTCTCGACTTGTTCGCGGTTATTGACGGTTTTATTTCATTTTTAAGATGCTTGTGTTATGTTCCTACAGTTTTATATGATATGATCCGTCTGTAATGACTGATGGTGTTTTTTTTACGGTTGTAATCCGACAACTTGCCTAAAATAGACGCTACAATGAGTAACAGTACTTTTATAAGCCCTGAATTTCGGGGTTTTAAGGCGATATGGTAATAAAACTTTTTTTTACACAAACTCTCATATTATATACTGGTTTATATTTCAACATTTTAACAACATATGCCTAAAATAGAGTCAATTCTGGCCCTTTTAAATTAAATTAGAACAAAATAGAAAGTGTCAGTTCGTCACCTAACTTCCCTGTCATAAGATGATCTTTTAAACTTTGGCTATTCTACAAATAAATTTCCTTTTTTTGTAAATACCGCACAAAATTCCCAACTGCTTCCAACCACCTGGAGCCAGTGAGAAGTGGACTATGGCATCCCCAATTGGAGCATGTTGTGAGGCTGAAGGTAGTGTAGTGAAGGGTAGGAAAGAAGATGTTGAAGAGAAAGGTGGGGAAGTACCTGGCTATTCAGATCTAGTCACTAATCACGGCTAAACCCATTTTTTTAAAAATATGAATACCGCACAAGAGTCCCAATTGCTCCCGTCTGGAGCCAGTGAGACTATGGCATCCCCAATTGGGGTATGTTGTGAGGCTGAAGGTAGTGGGGAGGGGAAGAAGATGGGAAAGAGGAAGGTGGGAAGTACATGGCTATTCAGATCTGGTCACCAAACACGGCTAAAGCCATTTCAAGCAACGTTTCAATTCTGAACGGTGGTCTTACACAAGGGTGATACTGAAAATATTTTCCACTCTGGAACGTGCCGCAAATATACAACGTATTATTTTAAACGAATAAATTGTGAAATGCGACACAACTTACTCAAAGACCGGTCAGTGGCTGAGTTGGCACCACGTTTGGTTCCCACCCAGGCGTTGCGGGTTTGATTCCTCGGCTGGCTAAGTGTTATATCACGATACAAGCAACATTTTCCATTATGTGGTGGTAGTAGGAGATTTTCGCATAGGTATTGTCAGATTATTCGTAACCCGGGAACGTTTGTCTTTCTTAAAATATATATATATCTACATAAATTTACTTGTTCACGCCGGGATTGCTAGTCGATAGCCTAACCCCTCGACCACAGAGGCCGTCATTATTGTGTAGATAACCATCTTACGACTGTATGCAAAGGTGTTTCCGCGTTTAAATTATCAATATAAATAGTCAATAACTAAATGTTTTTTTTATTGTAATGTTAAAATTCAAATCTGCAAAAAAGCAGGCACGGGGGTCTCCATCGAAGCCAGAGTCAAGTTAGCTTCTCACAAAACTTACTATAGGGCCGACAGATACACAACTGCTGACCCTGTACAAATCGCAAATCCGCCCCACTGTTGAATTTGGCAGCCACCTCTGGTCTAGGACACCAAAATACTTGAAAAACCCTTTACTCAGAAATCAGAAACGGGCGGTCCGTTCGATAGATTTTCTTCTCTATCAA
Organism: Glyphotaelius pellucidus; assembly: GCA_936435175.1. Classification (NCBI taxonomy): domain Eukaryota; kingdom Metazoa; phylum Arthropoda; class Insecta; order Trichoptera; family Limnephilidae; genus Glyphotaelius; species Glyphotaelius pellucidus. The sequence goes on from OW386550.1 coordinate 10,942,486, forward strand.
ACGGATCGCAATGTTTAGAGCACAGGCTTCAGGTGGGAATGGTGTCCTTATTCTACCGGTATTTCAATAGAAGATGCTCCGAGGAACTAGCTTCATTGATCACTTCAAACACATCAAACGCACGCCCAACATTTGTACACGGTCGAATTAGAAAAGGTTTTTTGTCGCATTAGAAAGGATCTAAAACATCTTATTTTAGGTTTTTCCTATAGTATTTGTACGCATGTGTACCAAATTATATATGCTTAGCAAGTGGGAAGATTATAACGATATAATTCGAGCAAACTGGAAGTCAATAAATAACACCAGCTACAACTTACTAACTAACTACAGTTACTTACCGCGGCGATTGCAAGATGTTCGGCGGGGGTGACGTCACAGAGTTATTCGGCGCGAAAACATCGTTTTGGCCGCCGTTTAAAAAGGCGTATTTTAAAACGTTGTAGAAAATTTATCCGTTGTCATAAAAATAAAATAAAAATTCCGTTATCATCGTAATTTTTTACTTCATTTTTTTCAATAATAAAAAAAAACTGTGAAAATACCCTATTCGCCTGGCGTACTTATATGCAATATACGAGTACAGTCGTTTTAGGGAAAACGTTGTACATAATTACACAAAATATAAATTGTAAGTGACCTCGTAAGGGTGTGCAGAGAGGATTTACCGCCGAAAAAAAGGAATAAAACATATTTGCATTCAAATGCATCAAGGAAAAATCTGTTTGTCTATTTACTGTGTGTACCAGCGCTTAAGTACAAAAAAATTGACAATGTATATAAATTCCTTTAATATTCATACGATATTTTTTTACGTTTGAAATTGGTAAATAATGCTGCTTATAACTGCTAACCCTGTACAAATCGCAAGTACGCCCCACGGTTGAATTTGGCAGCCACCTCTGGTCTGGAGCTCCAAAATACGTGAAAAATACCCTCTTCTCTATTCAGAAACGGGCGGTCCGTTTGATATATTCTCCCAATCTTTAGAGCACACGCGTCGGGTGGGAATGCTATCCATGTTCTACCGGTATTTCAACGGAAGATGCTCTGGGGAACTAACGTCATTGATCATAGTCGGGAGATACGCCAAACGCGCACCCAACATATGTACACGGTTGACATTTGTCACATGAAAACGGGTCGTTTTTTCGACTCGTTCTTGAGTTCAACAGCTCGGCTATGGAACGATTTGCCGGCTTCTGTGTTTCCTCCCTCCTACAACATGGGTCTCTTCAAGACCAATGTTGATTCCTTCCTCTCCTTAAAAAGACCCTCCACACAGCATCCCAGATGATAAAGGCCCTGAGGGAAATTATTTTCCTCCTCCTTATTGTCCTCATTGTCCTCCTGTGCGGAGTTAATGTAAAAAAAAAAATGCTCAAAAATATATAATTTTATAGTAAATACCATTTCGGGTGATCAACTGTCAGGGGATAAACGGTCGGGTCACCTTGGAATTGTTATTTTTAGCTTCTTTAAGTCTATGTGAATAATACTATAGGTTTTATGATTCTTTAGTTAGAAAAGTCGACAACAATGCATTTTGATAAATGTCAAGAAATAGGGTATTTTTAGTCAGCGATCTTTCAATCCGATTACCTTGAAAGGGAACCAACAAAGCGTGATTTATGAATAAAAAGTGGATGTTTTTTATTTGATTTTGCCAAAAGGATTTCGTTATTTCGTAATAAAGATCTGCAACAATTGCCAATAAAGACATGTGAACCTTTTAGATAAATCGTTTGTGTTGTGTAAAAATTTCTACGTTGAGTAAAAAAGTTAGCATTGGTACGAAAACGTTAGAATGGTCTTTGCAGCACAATAACTAAACCGATATAAATAAAAAGATATACTATACACCAATAGATAGTGCACGCCCTTATCTAGTGTTCCTGAAACATTATTATTTTTACCTTTCTTTGGATGACATTGATTAAGAGCCATTAACAAGCAGCCGAGAATTTAAATTTCGTCGAACGAAGATCTTGCGATCGTACCCTTGCAACGGTACAGGGCGGTTCCGATGAGAAAGATTTATTATTCTCCATACCAGCATTTTAACACGTCATACCAGCATTTTAACAATGTCGATTTTATTTCATTCCAAATTTGCTTCGATAAATACCCACATTCTAAAATGCTCAAACTCGTGATGATAAAACAATTAAAATTATGTACTCTATGTAATTATTGTTTGATCATAAGTATTTATAATTTTTCAATAATAATGTCTAAGCAAATAAGAATGTATTTTTTTTAAGTGAAACATCTATGGCCTCGTTAACGATTCGGAATTCGCGTAAAACGGAAATGACGCGTATAAAACCTGCGAAGCATTATATTCCTATCAAGGCTCCTATTGGTATAGATATAAAATGGAAACGATGAGAGGTCTGCGCTCATTGGCACTTTGATTACGAACTCACTTTTCAAGGCTCCTTGGTTCTTCATAGTTTGAACTGTTTTGGTAAAGTTTCGCTTCTATTGCGTGTTAACTGCACTCGAATTTTTTAAAATATTGTATGAAAATTACATAATTTTGTTTGAAAATTTAACAAATCTGCCAACGACCTAAGGTTAACCTTCTGTACTAAAAATAAACATATTTTCAAAAATTTAAAAAATAGCTGTACTAGATAGAAGAACAGTCTTTTGAAATCAATTTATACTTCTTCTGGAAAAGAGTCAATACGTCTAAAAGTTGATTTAAAAATGACATATTTCTGGTTTTGTCTAGTTATTCTCTCTTAACCTTTTCACATATCGAAATTCACCCTTGAAAAGATAATAGCTTACCATTGGCCCGTCTGGGGTCTAGGAGTTGAAGGGTGTTGTGTATATTAGTTTTCTCTCAAATTGGTGCAGAAATGTATCACATTTCGAGATATTCTCTTTTTAATAGGTTACCTTCAGTTATAAGAGGGCATCTAATCAGCAATCGATGAACACAAAATTCTTTTATACGTGTTTGGACCTTTTTAAAAAAGGGAATACCGAACAAAAGTCCCAACTGCTCCCGTCTGCAGTCAGTGAGACTGTGGCATCCCCAATTGGAGTATGTTCACCGAAGCTGAAGGTGGTGGAGAGGGTAAGGAGATCGGGAGGAGGAAGGTGGGAAAGTACCTGTCTATTCAGATTTGATCACCAAATACCAGTAAAGCTCTTTCAAACAACGTTTCAATTTTGAATGGTGGTCTTACACCAGGGTGACACTGATCATTTCTTTCACCTTGGAATGAGCCAAAAATATTCAATTTACAGTTTTAAATTAATTAATTCTGAAATAACACAAATTAATCGCGCCAGTATTGCTAATGCCAATCGAGAGCCTTACCCCTCGACCACGAAGGATGTCAACCTACGCTAGTAAATAAAACTGAGGGAATTAAAATAAAACACGAAGACGACCTCCGTGGTCGAGGGGTAAGGCTCTTGGCCGGAAATCCGAAGGTCACGGCTTCAAATCCTTTTTGTTTGATTTTTTGGGTTATTTAATAATTTAAAATAATATAAGGCAATTTTGCGGCACGCTCCAGAGTGGAAGATACTCTCGGTATCGCCCTGGCGTAAGACCACCATTCAGTATTGAAACGTTGTTTGAAATGGCATTAGCCAAGTTTGGTGACCAGATATGGATAGCCAGGTACTTGCTGACCTTTCTCTTCCCATCTACCTTCAGCCTCACAACATATTCCCAATTGGGGATGCCATAATCTCACTGGCTCCAGGCAGTTGGATGCAGGTGGGACGCGTGTGCGGTGTTCACATAAAAACAAGAAACTGTGAGCATGAAACTATCATTATTTTATGTGGGTTCTATGCAAAGCATTTCCAATGCCATATTTTGAATTAAATTAATTATCAAATTTGGTAGGTACTTATCTATAGCTACATACATTCTGTTTTATTTCAACACACTTTACTGATGCTAGAGTGAAATAAATGTGTCCAATTTTTTTCGTGGTTGGCGTCTCCTAGTAAATTCTTTATCGATGAAGTCAATCCTTTGAGTGGCAAGGTGTACAAAGATTAAATCTTTTATTTTCTAGATATCTTACCTGCATAAGGATTCCAGTGTCCTATCGTCAGGTCCACAATGGTTCAGAGTGGATTGACGTCCTATAAAAGAGATCTGTTTCATTTCAACCTTTTGTTGGACGGAATCGTATTAAAACACAGAGACTGCAGACGTTTTATACACCCCGACACCCATTGTGATGAAAGGAGGAATAATTCCAATTATTTTTGGGGACTCTCCCGTTCGTGGGAATGGAAGGTTTTTTAAATTTATTTAAATAAGTTTTCAATTCGTCACCAGCAATTAGATTCATTACAACATAATTGAATAAGTCAAATTATTGAAATGTGCAGTTTTCTGTGAGTTTTTGTGGGAGGGTATATTATTTTAAATCTTTTTATCTATTCGATTTGTAGTTGTGTGTCGCAGGCACAAGTGCCCAACGGTTGAATTTTAGAGTATGTAGAATTTGTCAGCCATCTCTGGTCTGACAAATTCTGGCTCTGCAGAAACGTGCGCGCCGTTTGACAGATATTCTTTCTGAACAAACGGATTGATCTTTAGAGCATAGGCGTCAGGTGAAAATGCTGGCCTTGTTCTACCTTTTTTTTTTACATTAATTACACAGGGTCATGAGGAAAACAATTTGCCTCAGGGCCTATGTCATCTGAGATGCTGTGTGGAGGGTCTTTTTGAGGAGAGGAAGGAATGAACATTGGTCTTGAAGATACTCATGTTGTAGGAAGGAGGAAACAAAGAGGCCGGCAAATCGTTCCAGAGCCGAGCAGTTGAACACAAGAACGAGTGGAAGATTACATATTCTCAAAAAGAAGAGGAAGGTTACATATTCTCAACTCGTCATCCATACTAATATTATAAATGCGAAACTGCTCGAGTTTGTTTATGACCCTTTCACGCATAACACAATATAAAGACTTTAATAATTCTTTCACCAATATAAAGCTAAATTATATGCGCAGACTACAGATTATATATGATGGTAAGCTCTGGCGTTACGAAATTATAAATATTAATATATTATATTTGTTATACGTTTTCTGTCGCTAACAAAAGCGAGTTTTTGCTAATGTCAGAAAAAGTTCTTTTCCATGGAAACAATGTTGACATATTTTTGGGCTCTATGCTGGTAGGTACTCAGTCTACTGGTCAGCTCCTACTGCAGAAAATTCAAATATTAGAATTCGTTTTTTTTTTGGACAAGCTTGGAATAAATTTCAAATGAGAGTTCCTATATTAAAAAATAATTCCTAACGATTATAAAGACTGAATGATAAATAGAGTATTTTTTTATTATATTAACGAACTTCCAAATATTTAAATAAAAATAAACATCCGAAATGTTTGTAAGAAATTCCGAACGAATGAACAAAATTGGATAAGTAATTCTTTTTTTCTTTGAGCTATAGCATTATGAAATTTAGGTGGTAGGCGAGATGTTTGAAAACTGAATGTAAGGGAATGAATATATGGAATGCGGGAGGGGATGGGGGTGGGTGGGGGGGGGGGGGGAGATAATTGATAAGTGCAAGCGCTACAGTAATTTCCCGTAATACCATGCGAGCGAAGCCGCGGGGAAAAGCTAGTTAATTATAAACAGTCTATTTCAAAGAGTGACAAATTATGAAGTAAAAATATTTTTGCTTTTTAGCAAAAAATTATTTCAATTTCATGAAAAATATTCGATGTTGGCAAAATTAACAAAATGTAAATGATATATTTTTGCAAAGAGAAAGGTTTGACGGAGATTATACATGTCCAAATTTACCATTTCAGCATTTTTTTTATAAATCTGATTTAATACAACTGCAAGGGAATTGTATTATTTTCCTTTCTTTCCTCGGTTAAATGGCTCTACATTGTTTTACAACAAATAGGCAATAATAATACACGTATTTTCATAAATTGTGTAGCGACGTTTTTGTACAAACATGACAGATACAGAAAACGTTTTGTTTCCCTGTAAACTTCAGATAAAGATAGTTTTATTAGTAAGTTAAAGTTTTGAAGAAGATACGATTTTGCGCACAATATTAAACACACAGAAAGCAGCATGCTTTTATTTTATCCTACTTCACTTATAAGAAGATCTGTCTCAAAAGAAGAGCCGACATTTTTATATTGTTCAATTTTAGGACTGGAATTTTTTTTTTATAAAATATCCTTAAAAGGTTTAAGCAATTGATTTCGTTTTTATTTCGATTTCGTTAATAGTTATTTACATTTAGTTATTTACAATGTCATGGATTGTGTAAGGTTTCTGGCCTGGGTATAGCAGGAGCTCGACGCATTTGCGCACTAGTGGATGAAATAATTGACGTATTTTATGGTTAGTGACTACTAACCGGCTAGCCTAGCTATGAAATTTAAATATCCATTTCTACTGCGGTATATACATGGATATGATTGGCTGAAAATATAAGTTTTAAGCCACCACTACCCGAATTTCTACCGATTTCTTGCATATTTCCCTTGAACATTTGTAGTTTTTAAGCTCAAAAAAATATATGTTATTTTTGAAGAATAAGTTATTTGAAGATAATATCTATACAACCTCCACGCCGAAACGCCAATTACATGAAATTCCCTCGATAGAAAAAAATAACAAAGTATGCTCCGAAATTTTTTATTTTCAAGCCTGTCTCTATTATTTAAGAAGTTATATGTATGAAAAATTCACAGTGTTTCTTTGAACGTTGTTTTAGACAACCCCCACGAGATTTTTGCTCTATTTTGAACGAGTCATGTTTTATTAAGCATTTTCACAATTTTCGCTTCAATTTTATCATTGAAAATATTAGCGCGCTCTGTCCAACATTCGTAATTACATATCTCTCCATCTTCTTCTTTTTGAGCCGGGAAGCATCGCCTTAATTTAAGCTCTGAATTCTGTCGTGTTTTTATGCCTCAGGGATCTCATAACTATCTGGATCAAATATTTTTGTACTTTCCATATCAATTTCATGCCTCACTATGGTTTACTATGCGTCTCTTATATGTTTTTACCGCTAGAAACAGTGTCTGATTGTCTAAGATCACCTAGAAACTCGACCATTTATTGCATTACTGCGAATTGTACATTGAACCTAGAAAATACCCAACTATCTGGTATATCACAAAACCCATTATATTACGCAGTATATTACGCAGAACGTCACCAATCTGACAATGGGTACACATTGTTTAATGATGCACAATGCACTGACCATAACAAATAAAGGCATTTGGTTTAGAAGTAATGTTGCCTCACCTACTCAACGGAAGGAGGAAGACATCACATGGCCGGGCAAGTTAAACCAAAATGACAGTTGGAACAATAATTACTCGGTAGGGTTTCTGACCTACAAAAGTGTATTGTTCTCCCAACTTGTAAAGAAGTGGAACAAACATTAAAGCATTATATACCCAATGAGGATGCAGGCTAAAGTTCGATGGAACACAGAATTTTTGCACCTTTCCAGAAGTCAAAAAAAAGGCTTTTTTATATTTGTACATTATTCAAGAGATTTTTTGCTTTTGAAATACAATCTGACAATTTAAGATAGGTATTTTCCAATATTTAATCCATTGGATTCCTAGATTTAAAAACGTGGTATTTGAGAAACAACCGTGAGTTGTACCTACGATTACTCTCAATGTCCTACGATTACTGATTTAGCGGTGTTTAATGACCATATCTGAAAATCATCATTTCTTTCCCTTTCATTTCCCTTCCACTCGCTTTTTATTCAAATACAATTTTTAATAATAAACATAAAACAATTTCGGATGCCATAATTCGAAAATGCCGGTTTCGAGCAGACTTCGTGCGATAATCACATTAAAATTAAAAGATTTGTGATGATGATAATAAATAACACATTTTTATATCATATTTTGTCTTTCCACCTGGTGAATGAGTGACACATTTAAATTGACTTTAATTCCAGTTTTTTTATAGCATTATTCGTTTACACATTATAGTTATGACCGGTCAGTGTTTCAGTGGGCACCGCGTTTGGGTCCTACCCGGGCGTTCCGTGTACGATTCCTCGGCTGGCTAAGTCCTCCATCATAACACAAGCAACATTTTCGGCTTTCTGTGGTGGAAGTAGGATATTTTCAAACATTGTTGTAATAATAATAATAAATTTTTTATTTAGTAAAATATTTACACATTTATGTACATTATTTGTGAAATGTTTTGACTGTCCAACTAGGATGATTCCCGTTTTAGGACAGTCAAATAAGGATAAGTGTGATTATATATTATGTATTATTCGTAATTCCCAAAAAAAAGTTTTCAAAACTCTTAAGATTACTCCATTTAATAAATAAAACCTGGCAAAGATATTAAAGAAGAGAAATTTACAACATTTGAAAAAAAAAAAATCATTGGAGCTGACACAAATAGTAATAACTAGCAATTAAAAATCCGCTTCGCAGATTTCCCGCTGCTAGGCCCTGCGGGTGGTTTTTGGTTTGGCTTCGCAAGTTTGAGTGTTAGTGATTATTTTATAAATCCGATAGGAACTGGTTCCAAAAAAAGCCGGTTCCTCGGATCTTATGTAATCTATTGACAGCTGGTCACCGGAACAAAGTAACCGCGACAAGCAATGACGTCATATGTAATATATAGCCGCATGGTATTATTATCCGCAAATCCGTAGGAACTTACGTCTGCCAGGGGATGTTAATCACTGCTTTAAAAAAAAAGTGCAATTTAAATCGTTCTAAATTTGTCACAATAACAGCTGTTCATCCACTATTCAAAAAGAAGGAATAATTATTGTCAAAATCGATTAAATACAAACAAATAAATCTTTAAAAAATGTCTTTAAAATACTAAATTTAAAATACTCTGCCATGAAGTTACCAATTCAAAATATCTTCTAAACTTCTTTCGTCCCGGTAGTAAATAATTGGGACAAAGGCTACTAGGACAAATGGGACAAACCACCCCGGGGATGATTATTTACTTTTTGAAATATGGCGACAACATTGCAAAGAATACAGCACAGAGCATACAGCCCACAGCACACAGCACACAGTACACAGCACACAGTCCGCTTTCTAATAATAATAATACATAACTTTCCGGACTTTGTTGATTCCTTTATCCTTAATTTACGGATTAGACAATAAAAGCTTCCAAGAAAGGAGATTTCATGTCAAAATTTATTTGTCTACGCGTGCTGCCTTAAAATGCTTACAGTGTTCTGTTTTAGAGGAAAAGGTGAAATTATTTAGGCCAGACTTTCGTCACGAGATACAAGGAAATTATTTGTGGTAAATTGCAAATAATAGACACAAATGCCAGTAAATAGTCTGTTTGGGAACGTAACTTATTCTGTGATTATCTGTGGAAAATACAGATAACGACAGAATTGGTTTGGGCATGGTGATAAATTAATTTTTAAAAAATATTAAAAATAATACGGTAGATATATTTTCCGTAATCTAGGAATACCTGCTCAATTTTCACGATTCAATAGCTCACCGTTCATGATTTTTTGCCACTTTAAACTAATAAAATTACTTTTTCAAACTTCGCAAATTCAATGTGTCAATAATTATTCAGAATTTGCCAACCCCATTTTAAAAACAAGTCATTCTTTTGATATTAATAAAGGTTTAAAAATTTTACGCACTAACACAACGGGTATGCAATTAGATAATTTAGAAATTTTAGAAATTAGGAAAAGTGTTAATAGTAAATTAAATATTATAAATAACCAAACGTTTCTTTAACAATAGCCATCTTTTAAATTTATTTTCGTTTAAATACTTATATTTATAATAATTTATTTTGTTATTTAGGCTTCCTGTTTTGTTTTAAAAGATTTTTTATTATGTAAATGTAATTTTTTACCCATCCTAAAATAATTTTTATATTTTATTTTAAATAATTGTTTTTGATGATATTTTAAGTAACTTAATCACCTCTCTTTCTAATAGCATAGTTTTTTTAATCATGTCGATATTGTTAATTAAATAGTGGTCTACACGATGTTATCATTAAATTAATAAAATTACGTTTAAAAATAAAAGACAATTATGTTGCTAGCGTGGATTCAATTTTGAAAAAGACAATTAAAATAATTTTCTGTTAAAGAATTATATTACAGGTAGGCTCCTAATGTATAGCTTGTCTGAATCGTTCAAAATTAAATTCAAAGCAAATTTGAGTTCATTGAACCAGAGTTACGCAGGACAGACAGACAACCAAAATTATTGGTATCTTTGTAATAATATTACAAATGCGGATTCATCTGATTTTTTTTGATTTGAAACTCATTACATACACATATTTTTTTTTTAATAATAATAGGTGTATTCAATTGGATTCAGAAAATCAACTTTACATCGGTATTTTGGTATTTACATTGTTCCCGAATTAAATAGAAATTCTCAGATCTCATTTATTAAATATGATTTTAAAAATAGAACTGGGTAATTAATACCGGAACCGAAATAATTTTATGTATGAATCCTTTGTAAAAGATAATAAGATAAGATAGGAAAAACACTAAAAAGATCGTTTTCTAACAGTCAGAATATAGTAATCAAAATAGTTATTTCACTCTGTAATAATATTTTATACTGTGTAGGTCAAAGAACTACGAGATTAACAATTTTCCTTTTAATTTGTAGGTCAGTGGTCTGAAGCAAATATTATGTGGGTGGATTACATTTCACGATATTAAAAAAATGGTGGTGTAATTACAATACGGTGTGTATTTTTAATTCTTATGTAGTTAGTAGGTATACCGTATAATTACTTATGAAAACACAGATTCTTACTTTGATATCATGTGGGGAATTGCATTAAGTAAGGTTCTAATATAATGGAATCGTTATACATAATTGAAATAATTGTTGTAGCCTAGTTCTCGCAGAGAAAATTACAACAAAAAATACATCTTTTATCATATATTTTTCTTGTTATTTCAAAATATTAAGAGAGAGATGATGTAAAAGAGAAGGAAAGGACAGGAAGGAATAAAGAATTGTAATAGAGAGGTCCTATGCCGTATAATATAATATAAATAAATTAAATTTGTCAAACTTCAAACGACGTTTGTGCCAACTATTTATTCCCACTTCATAAATCATCTTTACCTCTTTTTTTTCTTATCATATATTCTATGTTACCTACTTTGTGTCAACTCTTATATTTTGTGTTAGCTACATTTTGTTTTCTTACATTTTATGTTATTTCCTGTATTTTGTAAAAAAACATGTATTGCACTATAAGTAAAAGCCCTACGGGCGTTTAAACAAATAAATACATATAAAACATTGTTAATTTGTGCTTTATGTACACCAGCGGTACACGCAGCTGCTCCGGGAATAATTTATTGGATAACCAACACCCCTGCCATTAGTCACCTCAAATGGTTCACTATGTTTGGTGAGGGAAAAGCGGGTTCATGGGATGAGGATTATCTAGGTCTTGGTGGTGGTTGCTTTTGTCCACCTACTGCTTTGGTGGAGCCCTGGAGGCTGGATCAGGAGAGACTGGTTAAGGGAGACATTTTGACATCTCCAGCCGGACTCTCAACCCATCGCCTTGCCCCTTAGTGGGAGAGATGGATTTATATGTCAGTCACTCTTGAACATTTTGACCCCCAGATTCTTACCCACCCCTCATACTTTTTTTCTTTCCTGAAATTCCTCTCCTTACTTTCCCTAATAAGACCCTCCACTAGCTTTCCCAACGATGATACAGGCCCTGAGGCATTTTTTTCCTCAAGGCCATTTAAAAAAAATATGGTAACAGCGCTTATATACCTAGATTACCCAGATCTTCCATTGCACGTAATTGTAAATCGCAACATCCTTACAAAAATTTGGTGTTAGAAGTGTGGTACCTATGCATCGCTCATGGTACCTCTACAATCCTTACAAATAGGTGTTCAACCACCTCAAATGGATTTGCCAAGAGATGATAATGATCCTCGACATCAATTTAATTTGACATTAGTATCAAGGTGACAAAAAGCTAAGAATAAAAGTTTGTTCTCGTTCAAGATTATACGACTATGAGTAACAAAATTAAATAATGTTATAATATAAAGTTGGTCGAATAGACAGACCGTACAACCCGGTGTGTTTAAAGCAGGGAGCATAACCTTCAAAAACCTTCAAAATCTTATTAAACTGTTGTCAGACAAAGGTTTGTATATCAATATATTGACAATGATTTTGTGCTTTGAATGAATCGAAACACAAAGGTATTTAAAATATTGTCATATCATTGTCATTGGTCACTTGTTAAAATTGACCACACCACGCCTTGCAGACAGGGCCGGCTCTGAGCCAAACGGCCTATGATGTGAATAAAATTTTGGCGCCCCTTGGCAAAACTAGTAGACGTCTAGGTGTGTCACACTGATCACTGTAATCAATAATATTTGGATGATTTGTTTTTTATGTAGAGCAGTTTTTATGAAAAATAATTCCAAGGGCTATGTGTAAGGTCAGGTTAGGTTAGGTGTTAGGTATTTGGCTTGGTATTATCAGCGCCATACTAGTAGACGCCTAGATTGTTGATCACACTGACCACTAATCAATAATATTTAGATAATTTGTACATTTATGTAGCGCTGTTTTATAAAAAAATAATTCGAAGGACAATGTGCTAGGTTAGGTTTTGTTAAGCGTTAGATATTAACAGAGTCTTGAAATTCGGCGCACGGAAAGGAATGATTCAATTGCGCTGGCCTAGAGCTGGCCCTGCTTAGGTATAGATAAATAGACTCTGTCCATACGGCACTTCTAATGTTGCATTGTTGGTTGTTCAGAGTTAAAGGGGTTTAAGCAAAGCCTATTAAAGAGGAGTTTTTTTGAAATTAGATTTCAATAGCGAAAATGAATTACAAAAAAATCACCACAAAAAGCTTCGTAAAAAGGCACGCGATTTTTAAATGTATTAAAATGATCACTCAACCACAAAACCCATACGATAACATGTACAGAAATAACAAAAGTTTTCTACACATTACATATATTAATATATATTTTTTCAATTTATTAAAAAGACATTTATTGTAGCATTGAGTAACGCCGATTTTAGAACAATGTATAATACACTCACTTATAGAATAAATTTCCTTTCGGAAAGTACCATTAATTTCTGAACACCCTGGATACATAATGATAAAAATATGCACTTGGACTATTTCGCTTTTTGGAAGTGACCTTTGAATCAACTTGGTTTTACTACTTTCATCCATTTTTTCAAAATTTATTATACCTTTTCTAAGAAATGTTTGAAATTCACTCTTATTTACAAATTTTGAGGAAGAATTAAATATGCATTAAATATTGTAATAACTTTACAAATATTTTAAAAGAAAGCAAACCAAAATAATATTATTCATATTTTATTGAACCCCAATTTTTATCAATTTTATCGAGCATGTGCGTTCTTCATTCCACAAGTAATTAATAAAAAAAAGTCTCAAAATCTAGTTTTAACAAAAATTTCAATAAGATATTTGCATAACACGTGTGAGTAGAACGAATAAATTATTTATTAATGCAATTTGTTCTGTTAAGAAATACCTCCCCTTGAAGACAGGATGTAAATAAACTTTTTATATAAATACATGTATTTTTATTAAATAAAACAACCACTATTTAATAAAAATTATTAACATATTTCAAAACTAATGCTTTCTTCATAACAACATTTTTTAATTTATTTTTATTTATCGTTTGACGACTTAGGCCGCTATACCGTTCAGCCTCCGTACGTCAAACTTTTGCCTACTTATGAAGGCAATACTTAGCTTAGACCCTGCACCACCCAGCGCTGGAGATCGTAGGAGGCCATACAGAACAATGCTACAAATCCTTATTCCTTGAAGGCGAGCAAGGATCCATTATTATTTGGGTGTGATGTTTTATTTATTGAATAGAAAATAAGTCTGGGCCCACCCATACAAATCAAAACGAGAGGGCTGGAAATGTCCTAGGATTTTGGATGCTCTTGAATACGCTTGGAAGACAAACAAAGGAAATGTTACACGTACATTCTGTTTCATTTTGTGTTATTGGTAAAGATGTCAAAATAGTGTTATTTATACGATTATTTTAACATATCATTTTATTTCGCACTTCAAAGGAAATTGACATATCATTCCGGTCCGGTCCGGTCCATAAGACCTAACAGATGGAAGTGTATTGTGAGCGTGTCTGTGTGAACGAAATGAGTTCATTTGTATATTATCTAGAAAATGATCACGCATATTAAAATATCGAAATTCTTCCTTGTAAGGATAATAATTTTTTCATTTTTACAAAAATTGGTAGTTTTTAAAATTTATTTTTGAAAATCAACAGATATTTTAGCGTATGTCTGTATTGCTAATGTAAAATATATACATATAAAAAACTTATAAATAATACAAATAAAATCTAATGACAGATTTTAACATAAAAATAAAATTGTGACAAATAAATAAGCTAAAATATTTACAAAAATTTTTATTTTTTTTTTTCAATCATTTATTCCCGATCTGGAGGAGGGTGGTGCAGTCCCACGAGTTCCATATTATACATATATAATAATCAAGTAATGATAACAAGATATAAAAAGGATACATAAAAAAATATATTTACATGGTTAAAGAAGTTTAAAAGAAAATGATAATAATAATAAAAAAATATAAAAAAAAACTTTTTGTTTAATCTATGTCCTCAGGAAGTGGATCCATCGCTTGCAGATGGGACCCTGCAAGAAGTGGAATGCTGCCATCACAATACTATTTTCACTCGAGGCTAGTCGCGTTCTATAGTTGGTGATCCGTTTTTTCATTAGTGCTCGGAATCCAATAAAAACATATATATAAGCATTCAAATAACTGACACCTGATAAGGTTACAAAGAAACTGCGTAATTTTGAAACATAATAAATATACTGAACAGTTTATCCCCATTATAGCAATAATCACTAATATAATACCTATACATTGAAGTGTATCTCTGTATACCTATAGCTAAGCTGAAATCATATTTTTAAAATTATCGGCCTACAACTGGAAAAGACTCACAAAAACATGATAGCTTTCGATACGATTTTTAAAATTATTTAACGTTAGATAAGATGTATTTTTAAATGTTCCTAAATTAAATCAAAAAGGTGTCCATAACATTTAAACTATTATTAAATAGGTTACATGCTTCGAATATAAAAGCGTTTTGTCTGAGATTAGTGGGACATTTATGAAGATGAAAAGATGATTTTTCTCTACTTCTAACGCTTGGACTTGGAATTCAAAATGAATCTCAGACAAAAGGGATGAATTATTATCAATAAAGTCATTAATAATACATGCATGTATCATAATTGAGACAGCGAAACTATGGCATCTCCAATTGGGATGCGTTCTGAGACTGAAAGAAGTGGGGAGGGGAAGGAGACGAGTTAAAAATAAAATGGGGAAATACCGGGGCTAAAGCCATAACAAGCAACGTTTGAATTCTGAATGATGCTCTTATATACGCATGATTATATGCAAATCATTAATCATCAATACATCATCAATATTATTCAATTTGGGAACAGGAATACAAAAAAAGAACTATTTTGTTAGTCAACACGTATTAAACAAGAAGGTTTTTTTTCTTACTTAAGTAGCTTAGCAAAGAAATGCTATGTAAGCACCAATATAAGGCCTTTTTATTAGAATTTAATGCATTTTTCATTATTTTAAAGGATCATTAAAGAGATTTACCAAAATATATCACTTCATGTACTAAAACAGGAATTGTTAACCTTCCTCGGTTCCTCAAATAATGTGTACACTTAAGGCCTTCGAGTCATGTTGACCTGATTTAAAAAATTAGGTAATGGTTTTAAATTAAAATATTTGTAGTACATATTTCTTAAATAAAAATAAGAACACAAGTCAAGTGTAAGTAAAAGTGTTTCTATTTACAAAGCATTTCTATTTACAAGTCACGGGCATTTCTGACCCGAAGACCTTTATCATACTCGGGTATTATTGACCCGAGGAACCTAAGAAAGAAAAAAAAGCTTAATTTTTTAACTTAACATTTATAATTTTACAAAACTGATGATAAGTGAATAGATAATTAATAATAAGGAAACTCCAGTGAAAAATATTATGGCTTTAAAAAAAATTATTCATAAAGACCTATAAATACTGATTCTGAATATATAAGTTTAATTAAATAATAGTTAACGTAGAGTTTTTAAAAAATTATTAAAAAGTCCATTTTAAAAGGTGTCATTAAAAAACCCTGTCAAGTTGGTATTATTGAATTTGTGAGGCGTGACGTCACCGCGCCATAATTCTCCAGTCACGTGATCACACTGTATAGAAATTTTGACAGGCTAGTCAACATTTCGTGTTATTGGTTTATAGAGATTTAGACATATAATGGTTGTTGTTTTTATTGAAACATTATTTAGGCCTAAATAATTCAGTATCAAAAATATAGTATCTCTATTAGTTTATCTATATTATTTAAAATATTCAAAAACTTTAACTGTACAAAAAACGATCGTAATGCCCAGTAATGTTGAAATTCAAAATTCAAGATTCCAGTTGCCTACAAAATTCATGCTTCGATTTCCATAATATTGATTTCGATTCGTAGAGCTAAAAAAATAATAATTTCTAACAATTTTTATACCACTCTCCCGTAATAATATTGAAAAATATAATAATATAATAAATATAATTTAATAAATAAATAATTCCATCTAAATAACGTTTTACTTATTGAATAGTTTCAAAGCTTCTTCCATACAAAATGACAACATCTGATGAAAATAACCAAAGCTCTTGGTAATGATGACGTCACACTAGATACGATGGTTTTCGAGGGATCTTGAAAAATTAAAACTTTGAAATTTATTTTATCTATTAAAACTAACTAAAAAAATAAAAATAAATATGCAGTTATTTAAGTTAGAAGGCCATTATTCATTTAAAAAATTAAAAATATTGGACTGGAGTTCCTTACTGTCATGAAGTCGTTATATTGATAATTACGACTTTTATGATCACTTAAATTTAAATTTCGGGTTATAATGACCGGAAGAACCGAGAAAGGTTAAATTAAGAACGAAATTTTATTTATCTGGAATGTGAAATTGATAAAATTGCCAGTTTCTTTCAAACGAATTATTTCACAGTTCATATTTAAATGAGAATGGTTTACATATTACATTCAAGCTTTATATTTAAAATTATATTTTCTTTAACAAATTTCTCATTCAACTGCGGAAAAAGCATTTAACGTATAGCGACTCTTCACTAACATAATTCCAGACTTTTCTTATTCACTTTTGTTATTTGGGAAGACATATTATTTGGAGAGATTTCACAGAATGATATTTTACGTAAGATATTCCATGATAATAATATAATAATATTATGCATAGGTACAATCTTCCATTACCCCTTTCATAGCCTCAAAAAATACAAAAATATGAAAAAAAGGTTATTTTTACTCGAAATTCAAATTTTTTGTACTCTCTGTTCTCCATGCTTATTATTCCTTAAGGTTTTTCTGACCTATCCACAGAATAAAGAATAACACAAGAAATGCCTTTTGGGCATTTTGTAATCCAAATATTTGCCTATTCGATGCTTAAATTTCCAATACAAAACTGTGTTAATGAAATTTAAATGGGATGAGGATCTTCGACGTCAGGCGAGTATAAGTGAGCCAGAGCGCTGCTCTATTGGGCTAAATGGAACATTTGCTTCCATTCAAATTTGTATGGAAGGCAGTACTAGTTTTCTTCTTTATTCTATGGAGCCATCCTTACATTCCTGTGTTTCCTTAGTCTACATTCACGAACCTTGGGGTAAATTTGAATATGTTTATTACACAGGAGCTTTTATTTTCTTATGATAAAGACATTTTACAAGAAAGGCTTATAGAAAGAGTGCGATGAAATGTTTGGATCATGAATTTCATATTTTTCTTAAATCATCCTATTCCAGTATTTTAATTAAGCACAAATATTTTTGGTATTTATTTTATATTATGATTTTGATATTTTCATAATATTTCAATAATAATAATTTTAGTGGTGTAGTTAAATTATTTAGACATGTCTTTTTTTATCTTATAAAGTTTCTAATAAGCTTAAGTCACCTAGCTCGTTAGTAGTATAGTGACCGAAACGATTTCAAAGTACACGTTTGCAAACTCAAATTTAAGAACAAATTTTTCAAATTTAATAGATGATGTGCGACATCATAGTGATTTATTTTCATGGCATTATGTCGTGTTGCGCTTTTTGCCTTTTTTTTTAAATTTAATTTATTTTAGGGAAAGTTGACAGCAAATCTGAGATTGCACAATAACACAATAATAAAATGTTAATTATGCCAATTATGAGCTTTTCTCTGATTATAGTGAATGATAAAGTTTGACATTGTTAGGATATTTTCTTAATTAATAAATGGTTTCAGTTATATTATATACGGGAATATATAGGGATTGAACTTTCTAGATTGAGTCATGTTACTTAGTGAGTTTTCGTTTTATGTCACGTAAAGTCGAGCTCGTAACCAAGAGGGCATCCATTAATTACGTTTAGCTCAACATTGGGGAGAGGAGGGGGGGGGGGGGGGTTCCATGAAATCTCACCAAATCAAAAAAAAAATTGTTTCATTTCTTTTGAAGTGTCCCATTTTGCCAGCTGAAAAAACTAATGGCTATTATCTTCATGAAAATAAATATAGTAATTTAATGAGTGTAAGTCTCACGTGAGGGGTAGGGTTAATTGAAAAAATAAACAGCTCACGTAATTAATGGATGACCCCCAACATTTCGGATAGCGTTATATTATCCAAGATCAGGGCAGGTATATGGTTTGTGATGAAGTGTGCGTTTATGTTTGTAAAAGTGATTCCATATTGCGCACGTCAATATTCTTAGAGCCGTAATTTCTGATAAATTAATGTGGCTTTCAGGGTTTAGTTTTGGCGTCGCCGTCAAGTACCGGATACCAAGAACTAACTATTAAGCATAGCCGCGTCGTCTCTATTAACATTAATGTGGTTTTTGTGGATTTCAATTGCCTCCATAGTAAGGCATGCTTTTGAAGCATAATACCCCAAAAATATATCACGATAATACTTTTGCCAATGAAAATCTCAAATCGTATCCGATGTGCAATATGTTGAAGTATGCTAGATGTATCAATACCGTTTTACAATAAAAAACGTTTGACGTTTTCGTGGTATTCTTAGAAACTAATGAATAATGAAAACATTTAGAAATTTTATTTTACAGTATATTTTAGTTATACACGTAAATTAATCAAACGAAAACTGGAAGAATGTTGTGGACTGCGAAATATTAAAATAATTGTGAAACACAATAATCATCAAGAATTTAAAAATGCGAACATATTAAACACGCCATTGTAAAAGCAATAAGGAATTATTGCTTTTTTGAAAACTAAACTTCGTGCGCAATTTTAATCGTTTTGACGTGAAGTGTTTCTACTTTATCAAATGAAATGATTTCCGAAATGGATGATTCTAATCTCTGTCATGTTTAATAATCCCTCTTATTCATCCCCTACAACCTGTTCATAATAACCTTTGATGCACTTGAATGAATTATTATGAATGACATTGTGAGCCGGGAAGCAGCCCTTCCTGCAGGGGTTGGAATTGAACTAGGCGTAGTGTGGGGAGCGGGTGGGGGGTGGTCTCCAGAAGATGTGCAGTATTTGGATGGGGTTGAGGGTTGTTTCTCCCCGTCGCCGAATTGGTATGCAAATTTCAGTACCCGTCTAATAAATAGGATGAAATTCCAGTCTTTGATCAACGTATTACGGTGTAATTATGTTCACGCATCAGTCAGCCGGGGTTAGTCTACCGTCGGATGTATTTGTTTTGTGATTAAAGTGATGAAATTCTATGGTAAATGGTAAAGCCTGCCTTTGTGGGTAATATTACTACCGCGGGGACGACGCCGTTAGATTCTCATTTTGATGAGACGAGGCGCTGCTGATTCCTGAGCGTAAGTGTCGGAGGGTTACGTATGAAAATAGGATGGGAAAATTTTACACACAAAAATTTAAATTCGCCAGAAGGTTGCCCATATCGACCCACATTCTTGGTAGCTAAGCGCTTTGTGGGTGATTAAAAACAAAGTAGTTTTACATTACTATCCTATTGATGTAATTCATTGAGAAATGTTCTCTTTTGTGAGATAAATTATAATGTAATTGTATTTAAACTATTCTTTGTACCTTTTTTGTTATACCCACATTTTTAGAGGGTGAACTAAATATTCGTTCACAGCTCTTTTAAGTACCTAGGAATCTGGTTAATCGGATCATTCGGCTGGGAGGTCATTGACGCTAGGAGGAGATCAATCCTCACTATTGAGAGGACGATTGAAAAATAAAAGATAAAAAAAAAACAATAATAACTGACAGTCACTGTTTCCCAGTGGATCCGAGGAACCGGATATTTTTGGAACCAGTTCCTACCGGATTTGTAAAATGGTCACCAACGTCAAATTGGGCGAAGTCGAACTAAAAACCTCCCGCAGGGCCTAGCAGCAAAAAGCGTTTTTAACTGCTAGTAAATATTATTATACCTAAAATGAATCGGTATATTTTGTGATTTTTAGGGTCTTTATGTTTTCGCTACAATTAAAATAATAAACCCGTGCGGCTATAGATTATATACGTATTTATATACTTTATTAAAACTAAATTACATTTTTTTTTTTTTTTTAAATATGTTTATTCCGTTTTGATTTTACAATATTTTATTTTACAAATCTTACGAAACTGATCAATCAGTTTGATTGTAAGAAATCTCTCATTTTTTTCTAATTATTTAATACATAAATTCAAGCTTTCTTTGTTGGATTGAAAAGGATACGCATATTGGAATAAAACCTGCTAAATCAGAAATCATCGACTAGTAATCCCCTTTTCATTGTCAAAACTTTGGCTTCGTTCAAAGGTAGAAAAAAATCTTAAAAAAAGCTTTCGATCTCGGAAAGACTGCGAAGGGGAACATCCCATTTTCAACAACTTAAGGCAGTATAAGGCAATCACATCAAAGACAAAGAACAAAAATAATCCTTTCTGCCTTGCATTGCATAGCATAACAGCGTGAATTTGACAAAATATTGTTAGTTGTACTTAAGGGGGTATTCTAGTCTAGAAGCATGAATTGTAGGTATTTTTTCAGGTGCAATAAAAAAAAACAATAATATTTTTACAAGCCATTATTTTACCAAACATATATTAACATTAAAAAGTACATAAAAAAAAAATCAAACGAAAAATTTCAAAATTCATAAAGTTACAGGGTGTTGAAGAGGGGGTCTCAAAAAAATGGGCGCCCTGGTTGACACGATTGCAACCCTCCTAGTAATCTAAAATAAAAATTCTCCTTAATCCAAACAAATCCTGCTGTGGCGTGAACTTCGGACAAAAAAAGGTTTTGACACAAAATGGCGGCTGTCCAGTTTTTTTGACTTTTCCGAATTTTTTTAAAATAGTGAAAATAATATTTTTTTGATAGTCTTGGTTCATGCGATAGAGTAATGTATAAAAAAAACTCGCACCAAATTTCAAGTAAATTAGTAGATGTCATGTCAACCGTCTCGAAAAAAGGAGTTTAGAGAAACACGCGTTTATAGTTTTGCTCTATTTAGATTCTAGTTCGATCTAAACCGGGCGAACTAAAATGGCTCTAACTTTAAAAATAATTCAACTTTTGAAAAATCCTTTATAGGAGATATTCTTGTATATTTAAATTATCGAAATATGAAGAATTTTTTTATACTGGAATACCCCCTGAAGTTAGTTGCTAGGTAAAATTTAATTCTTTGCTCTTCTACACACTCATCTGAAGAGCGATTCTGTATTTTTTGTGGAAACGGAATCGATTCCATACGTAATCGCCTGTCAAATTTGAGTTTGTCTATGGTTTGCAATTTCTTTTTCAACTAATTTAAAATTCAAAATGCTATAACTATAGCATGGATTTGACATTTGCGAAGTTTCGTTTCAATCTAAATACGCACGAATCACTAGTTTGCCTAAGCTATTGGGGCAGTATACACGTGCAGAAAAATTGAATATTTGGGGACGAAATATATTAATTATTCCACTAACCACCGCTCTTTTAGGCACGGATTATGAGAATTACACTTTGTTTCAATAATTACTATAAGAAACAAGTATTAACGTCACAAAATGGATTATTAGGTTCTTAATTTGGGCAAACGAAGTAATTCATGCGGATTTAGATAGAAACGAAAGTTCGCAAATATCAAATCCATGGTATACAACTTTAAACGTACATTAAATGAATAAATAATCGGGTATACTTACAGTATTTCGCGTTTAAAACTAGTTGAAAAAGCAATTGCAAGCCATAGACAATCACACAAATTTGACAGACGATTAAGTATGGAATCGATTCCGTATCTACAAAAGATACTGTATAGCATGGCAGAGCTATCATTTACTTAGGTACACATTACTAATTGATCTACATCTCATCTTCATCTGAAGTTACTTACATTTATTTTAATTAAATGGAATAAGTATTAAGTATGTATATTTCTAAGGCATTCTAATATTGTATTATTTACACAGGATTTCATTTTGCTTTGATATTTACACATGTTCTTTACTACTGTTTACTATCCTTTGCTGTTTTACACGCTCATGGCTCTTTATTACTCACTCAATTCCTATTTCTCATGTTGTAGTTTATGCCTCATCATAGTATGTATGTTTTATTATGATAAAGGCGAAAGGCGTTAATGTTACAAATAAATAAGTCACCAGTTAAAGATCTTAGTTGTAAGTTATTACGCATTAATATTATTCGTACAGCGCCCTTGTTACATTAGACCCTAAGTAAAATAATTGCCTTCAAGGCCTATGTAATCTGTGTGTAGGGTGTTCAGTTTTCGAAGTTCTGAGAAGGAAAAAGATTGAGGGATGGGTAGATCTGGTGGTCAGCGTGTCCAGGAGTGACGAACGTACGAGTCCATCCCTTCTTCTGCGGTGTTCCGAGAGAGTCCTGCTAAGAGAGATCAAAAGGTCTTCCTCAACCAGTCCCTCCCGATCCGGCCTTCCACGCAGTTGATAGGCCGCTGTCTCCAAACGTAGAGAAACACTTGGGGTGAACTATGGCAGAGGTTATCCAATAAATGTACGAAAGGTACGAAATCCAAAAAAAATAAACATTTTTATTTTCGTAAATCTTCAAACCACTTTAAAATAAACAGGCGAAAGTACTCTAATTTTTTATTTGTACAGCCGCCTTCAGATATAACGAACAATAAATAAATGCTAAATTGCTAAAGAAGTTATGATTTCCACTGATAGAAATTTTAGGCCTCGTTTAGTATATTCAACTAGATGTTGGATATAGGATAATATTGAAAATGTCAAAAGCATACAAAATTCTTGGAGGTACGGTAAAAAATTACAAGAAACATCGTAGAACTGACATGTAAAACTACATTCGCTCGAAAATTGGATTTCAGATTCACGAAAAATTATATTTTGATTACGCAGAAAACTTGATCAAGTTAGTAAATAAAAAATAGACGGGACAAAGAAAAAGCGCCGGATTGGATTCGAACCAAAAAAGCGATTCTAAAAGATTTCCCTATAAAATAAATAATCAATTTTGCAATCATCTTGAAAGTACATACTATAATAAGTGTTACAGTAGACAGTTCAATTATTGGACGTCAGAACAACAAGACATTAATCGAAACTTTAACAAATTGTCGTTTTGTTTATTTGCTACGAAATTATTTCTGTCAGCCGATCGAGATCTAACCATCATCGCCGTTAGGATCTGAAATAAAAAAAAAATGGTCGGAAAAAAACACAATGCTCTGTTTATAAGTTGGACATATCACATCTCAACATCTGCGTGATCCGTTATTCATTATCTATTTATCTGTCTGGGAAGAACGTGTAAAGTTGTGTTGTGTATAGACTGTGACATGAATGGTGTTATAAATCGCTAGAGGTTAGTTTCCTTCGCTTTAACAAGGCGTCCTTTGCAAGTCATTGGCGTAGGTTTTTTTGGTAGTGATTTTAAAATAAAAGACTGTTTGGTGTTGCACTAAAGTAAGATTTTATTTGAACATATTTGTTGTAGAAGTTTGAATAATGATTGCTTTTATTAATATTAAAATCAAATTTAAGCTGGCTAGCAATCAAAGCAAGCTCTGGGAACAAATTATTTTACCTGTGTTCACATTTCGAGACACTTGTTTCAAAAGCACTTTGTTTGCGTGATTCGCGGTACCTACCGGTTGTTTAAATCAATTAATTGAATTGCTTAAAATTTGCACTCCTCTTTCCCTATTCATGGCCAGGCCAAAGACTAAAATCATCATTGTTGTTCATCGTTCCCGCCCGATACGCATGTTGTGAATCTTGCACTTGTGCATTTTTACTTATGATATTGAAATACCCACAAAGGAGTTCAATTTGTGAACTATTCAATTTATACCCGCCACGGCTACAGATTACAGCTGTGTTTGTGACGTTATGACATTGTGTTGAACTGTTTTTACGTTTTATGAAAGATCATATTGATGAGTGACAAGCGGTTACAAATACCAGAAGAGAAGAAACCAGGTGAATCGGATGCGTTCCTTCATAACCCTTCATTCATAAAACATATTAGGCAATTCAATGTATTGTTATTAGTTTTTTATTGTACGAAATCCACAGCGAACGAAGGTGAACCAAATAATTCGCGCATTTCCAATCACACTTCCTCTTCCACGTCTCCTTACTGGTTTGCGAAGCTTTAGCAATTGAAAACTAACTTTTAAATATTTAAAGTTGTTGTGGGCTCCCGTAAACTCTGGTGAAAGGAGTAAAAAATTTGTACATAACTGTAGGTATAAAAATCACATGTAATTTAGTTTAGTTTAGAATTTAGTAGCAACGTGCCTGACTTTATATTTTGTTTCGTAACTACGAGGGAGCAGGTATATCCAGAATTATTTAATCATTGAAACTTTAAACTTTTTTCCAGTTTTGTTAAGTCACATGAAGGTGGTATTCGAAAATGATGGCCCTACAAAATTTGATATATATTTTATTTTATCGTTACTTGATTTCTTCAATCACATGTTTTATTGTTTCATGCTACGGGTTACGGTGCGGTGGTTTGGTACGGTGCTTACCTACTTTTAGTATAATGCCTTGAATTATAATAGTTTAGTTAATGATAACGGCCATGATCTCTGGTAGTTATGGAAACCCCCTAAGGAACGTCACCATCACATTATTATATTACATATATCTCGATGATACAATACCATTGTTTGTCGTTGGAAGGAATAGAAAAGCAATATTTTATTTCTCATTTAGAAAAAAAAGTCTAAAACAAGTTTGAGGCAAGTTAGTTAAATTTTTGGAACGTTTACATACCATGAGAACATTAAAAAAAAAAAACATCTTAAAAATCTCATCTGTGAGAGTCAATTGTTAACTCATGGTCATTGATAATAATGGCATGTTATCAATGTGTTATGAATACACTCCGTTTGAGAGCTTCTTCTGCAAGAAATATACAAAGTGACATGGTGGTTTAGCGCTATAAATAAAAACGTGTAGTTTTCTGTCATGCCTTAGATTTTTTCTTCATCGATTTGATGAAGAAAAAATTTCAAAAAGATAAAAGAAAAATTAGTTGATTTAACTCTCATGAAATATATAAATATATATATATTTATTATTATTGAAATATGTCCGGATTTAAATACTAATTATTAATCACAAGATACATTACATACAATCTGTGATGCAAACTTCTTTTTTTTAATTGAAAAAAATATCATCATATCATCAACAGCAAAACGAGTTCAACATTTTTTAATCCAAATGTGCTCGGGATTTGGGATCGGGTTCGTACTGCACCCTGTATAACACTACAAAGTTATAAAGTATAAATAGGGATGGAAAGAATCGGACGTCCATTGTTAGTTCGGATCGGATTAAGTTTCGCCAGATTTAATTAATGTTTCCCGTTAGCAGTCAAAATGTCACCAAAGGTCGCTGAAAGAGAAACGTAACGTTTTTTGACATATTTTTTTAACGTGGCATGGATTTTTAAGTGAAATATTTAATATCGTAAACGGTTGAATGAAACCTTGTTTTACCCACTTTTTATAGAGGGCGCTTTGTTGTCATAAAAAAAGTCGACTAAGATTAACGTTTTATTTTTCAATAAATTACCCCTAAACTACGACAATTATATAAAATAAAATTCTCTAGTACTACCTCATAACTTTTTTCATGATTAAAAAAAAAAAAAATAGTATATTCCAGAATGTATGCAGGGGTAGTGCAATGCAATACATTCCATATTTCGAAATAACAAAAGAAAGACAAATAATCAAATGAGGTAAAAAGTAAATAACAACACATAAATAAAATAAATAAAAAAAAAAATAAGCATGAAAAACAAAAACAAAAACAAAAACAAGCTGTTTACGGAAGATGCGGAAAGTAGCTGTTTAGATATTATTTTATTTTAATTTTATTTATTTATTTTGCAGAAACAAATAGTAAATAATTACATAGTAGAAAATGGTTACAAAATTGAAGAATTTTCTTCAGTAATAGGTGCCAATGACATATGTTTTTGTGTGATAAATTATAAATTTTACCTAAATTAAGTGAGATAGTAAATTATTGAAGGGGAGTGGTGCGCGTGCGTGTGTGTGTGTGTGTGTGTGTGTGTGTGTGTGTGTGTGTGTGTGTGTGTGTGTGTGTGTGTGTGTGTGTGTGTGTGTGTGTGTGTGTGTGTGTGTGTGTGTGTGTGTGTGTGTGTGTGTGTGTGTGTGTGTGTGTGTGTGTGCGCGCGTGTGTGTGTGTGTGTGTGTGTGTGTGTGTGTGTGTGTGTGTGTGTGTGTGTGTGTGGGTGTGAGAGAGTGCGTGCGTGCGTGCGTGCGTGCGTTCGTGCGTTCGTGTGTGTGTGTGTGTGTGTGTGTGTGTGTGTGTGTGTGTGTGTGTGTGTGTGTATCATTTATAACTAACCCATATTTTTATTACTTTTATTGTATTTTCTTTTCAAATTTCTAATAGTTTTTGTTATAATATTCTAAATGTAACTAGATGTAAAAATGTGTAATTGTCATCCCCTAAGCATAAGCATCTGATTTATTAAAAGAGTGATTGAAATGTAATATTATGTTATATTGTAAAATTGCAACACTAAAAATAATGTTACCGCTGTGACCTGCTTTTGAATTTGTCCGAAAGCTATTGTGAGTTTCAGCCTCCATAGTTCTTTCCAGAAATGTGTGGCGTGCATCCTCTCTGCCTACCCCTCAGTGCAGCGGCGTGACGACTATTTACTTTATTAACGTAACATAATGAAAGCTGCTTTACTTCGCAGCCTCAGGTGACACTCCATGTGAATTTTCGCTTCAACTTTATTCTCTCCCGAGTTAGCGGCACAAAAGTTCCTAACTGCAAATGGAATGGTTAAAACACATGCGTTTTAATTAAACCCTCTTTCAACAGAAGAGTGGTACGTTGCAAGTGGCGGAATAAAACCAGTACAGAGGAAACTTTTAGCTTTGAAATTAATTGAATGTAAACATATATACTATCAATAGAATAAAGGAATGCGATTCGATCGAGTTTCAGAACTGGATGGGCAGTTGAAGTCTTCTCAAATAACTTTGCAAAAGTCACATTTTTTTTATTATTTACTAGCTTTTTTTTTACATTAACTCCACACAGGAGGCTCTGAGGAAAATAATTTCCCTCAGGGCCTATGTCATCTTTGAAGATGCTGTGTGGAGGGTGTTTTTGAGGAGAGGAAGGAGTGAACATGGGTCTTGAAGAGACCCATGTTGTAGGAGGGAGGAAACACAGAGGCCGGCAAATCGTTCCACACCCGAGCTGTTGAACTCAAGAACGAGTCGTAGAAACGACCCGTTCTCATGTGACTAATGTCAACCGTGTACAAATGTTGAGCGCGCGTTTGGCGTGTTTCCCGACTACGCACCGGTGCCGAGGTGATCAATGACGCTAGTTCCTCGAAGCATCTTCCATTGTAATACCGGTAGAACATTCCCACCTGGCGCCTGTGCTCTAAGGATTGCAATCCTTAGAGCACACACGTAAGGAGAGTCTATCAAACGGACCGCCGTTCCTGTCATGCGTTGCAACGCCATATTCAAAGAAACAAATTGTTTCTCCCTGCATGTCCTTTCCCGTGCGTCCCCGTTCCCCTCTCGCGTCCTCTTCCCCTCCCGCGTCCTCTTCTCCTCCTGCGTTCCCTTTTCACCTTCCCTGTCTTCCCTCTCCCCTTTTCCGCTCCCCCGTCCCGCCAACCTCCCTCCAGCATTCAAAATATATTCAGTCTCACTACATTCAGTTTTCAAACAGCTCGCATACCACCTATTACCATTTTTTCATATAATTTTTAATTTTTCATATATTATACATATTTTTTTATATTATAAGAACAATCAATCAAATTTGGTAACTAACATAGGTAAGTACTTAAAATATCTATAATTCTTTAAAGAGTTTAGAAAATCGAATTTTGAATTAACAATCGATGGTTTGCAAGATGTCATTCTCAGATTGTGACATTTTTGAGAGTTTTGTAAGAGATTTTGTAATGGTTAAAAAAACTTTTCAAATGTATTGTCATGTGATTGTAATAATCCAGAAACCTTAGCGGGGGTTTAAAAACACGCGAGTATTTTGAAAGTTTCAAACATTTCCTATGCTTAATATTTAAAACTCATATTATACAAATATATCCCCAAGCAAGCATATTTTGATTTATATATATATAGATTTTGCTAGGGTATATTATTTAGAAACGTGATAAATATGACCAATCAATGTCTGAGTTGGCATCGCGTCTGGTTTCCATCCAGGCGTCAAGTGCAATTCCTCGGCTGGCCGAGTCTTGCATCACGAGCTACATTTTTCGCTTTTTAGTACCATGAACAAAGGCGTTGTGTTTCATCCTCTGCTAGCTAAGTTCTTCAACATTTCACATAAAACTTCTTCCAGCGCTGAGAAGAATTAAAATATAGTCTGGTTATCCGTAACCCGGGAATGTTTGTCTTTCTTTAAAAAAAAACAACAATTTAGGTATTAAAAAAAAAATTGAACCATTACGATTTAGAGAATATATAATTGCTTTAATATTACACCGTAGAACCCACTTTCTATAGAGTTGTTTTTATTAAGTATGTACATATTATTTACAGAAAATCACTTTTACTATTTCAATTTATTTTCCTTGCGACATCTGTCTTTTTTTTTACATGAGCCCCACACAGGAGGCCCTGAGGAAAACAATTTTCCCCAGGGCCTATATCATCTTTGAGGATGCTGTGTGGAGGGTTTATTTTTAAGGAAAGGAAGGAGGGGAGAGTTCTGGGAAGGAAAAAGGTTTAAATGGTAGGTAGGAATCTGGGGTTCAGTGTGTCCTAGTCATCCGC
The DNA here is from genome assembly GCA_936435175.1 of Glyphotaelius pellucidus. NCBI lineage: Eukaryota > Metazoa > Arthropoda > Insecta > Trichoptera > Limnephilidae > Glyphotaelius > Glyphotaelius pellucidus. Next base: position 10,972,010 of record OW386550.1, read on the forward strand.
CTCCAAGACCTGGAACAAACCTCACCCCATGAACCCGGGCACCCCTGCTAAATCACCAAACGTAGCGAACCACTGTCTTTACGTTTTGTAAACGAATATTCAATTTGAAATAAACATTAGTTTTAAAAATATATAAACATAATCTGAATACCGCACGAGAGTCCCTACTGTCCAGAAAAACTATGGTATATGTACTCCATTGGGATATGTTGTGAGGAACGAGGAAGGTGGAGAAATACCCGGCTATTCGGATCTGATCAACAACTGCAGCAAAATACATCTCAAACAAAGCTTCGATTCTGAAAGACAATGGGACGATTCTGAAGGACCAGGGCGATACTGAGAATAATCCACCACCGTGTAAAATACTGCACTGAAAATCTGAGGAAAGTGGAAAGTTTCTTTAAAAATTATTTTGATTTTTCAATATTTATTGTCGAATCTTATAATGGAAAACAGGTCTTTGTGAATGTCCACGTGTATTGAATTGCGACCCTAACGACGAGGTGGGCAAGGGGGAGGAGGAATTATCCACCCCCAAGTGTGAAGGGATGTTTTGTGACCAATGGAGTATGCAAGTTTTAAATTGAATGGACCGATCGGGCCCCTCGCGAGGGAGTCTTAATTAAACATTTAATTAAATCATATACTTGTAGTTATTTGGTGTAAAACGTGTGAATGGATTTATTGGACTGCACAAAGTTAATTAAAATTAAAGATGAACAGAAATAATAGTGAAAGCCAAACGCTTCACTATGGAAATATTTCACAATTTAAATATAATATCTTTTATGTGACTGCGGCAAATGGAAAATATAAAGAGAAATATTCTAACTTAGGATGTGAGTACTGTAAATGGTAACCAAACAACCCAGAATAATGCAACTTCAACACCTGCTTTTAAAAGTCATTAAAAGTGATGGAAAAAAATGGTTAAATAGGTTACGTTAGGTTAGGTTATGAGCTATTTTTCAATTTTTTTTTTCATAACTTTTAAGAATTTCTACCGATTTCTTACATATCTCCCTTAAACATTTGAAGTTTGTAAGCTCTTAAAAAAATATATGTTATTTTTGAAGATATCCAGACGTTCCCCACGCCAAAACGCAAAATATGAAATTCCCTCGATAAAAAAAATCCCAAGTATGCTCCGAAAATTATTATAAACACGTTTATTTCACTTATTTTAGAAGTTATAAGTATGAAAAAATATTTTCTAAAAATACTACTTTAGATGTTTCCCACGAGATTTTGCCATATTTTAAAAGAATCGTGTTTTATTAAACATTTTCACAATTTTCGCTTCAATTTTATCGTTTTAAATATTAGCGTGCTCTCTCCAACATTCGTAATTACATATCTCTCCATCTTCTTCTTTTTGAATGGTATACTGCGCCTTAATGACTTTTCAAAGGGGTTTTGGAATGTTTGATTTTGAGTTGTCATGGAACCAGTCAAGCATTACGATTGTGCTATTATTTTACAACTGATCACAAATAAATCAGTAGCAGAAACGGGCCGAGAATTAACGACGGCCGCAGCGGTTAACGACGGTCATTTGAATAAAAAAAATCGACTTTGCCTAATCGCTAAATCAAATGTGGCAGTCTATATATACCTAAAAGTAATCTTTGTTTGCACTTCATCGTTGAGCCCTCAACAAATATCACCAGTCTACAACAAAAGTCGAGAAGTTCAGAAACAAAGTAATTAAAAAAGGTTCATTTATTTATGTTTCATAGCCTCGCCTAACCGAACAACGCACCCATTAAAAATCAAACATCCTTGTTTTTTACCCATAAACAAAATACGTTTTAGTGTATCTTCAGTGGAGAAGTATTCCACGAATGCTGCATAAGTAAACGGACCAAGAAACCCGTCGAAGGCGAACACAGTTCATTAAAGAAGTGGCCTGATCAAAGGTCCTAATAGTATTTCAGGTTATTTATGTGCATTTTAGACACAAGGGCATTAAAACGCAGACCTCATTATATTTGACATATTTTTGTGCCAAAGGGGTTTTATTTTAATCATCACACGTTGCCGTATGCGCAGGAATGGTAAACCATGTACACAAAAGTAAATATTATCGTTTTTAATTTTGGTAGCATTATTAGCGTGGAGTCTATAATTGCTTGTATATTTGGTATAATGTAAATATTGCCAAATCCAAGTTTCATTTTTTATTACTTTTTTATTTTAATAAAAAGATTAAACTGAACTAAACACCGTAATATATTGCTACTCCATTTCATTGTTCTGTTTATCGAGAATAAAAATTAACAATTTTTTTTCAAATTTACCCACCCTTTTTATTTCTAATATCTTTTGGGAGTTATGTAAGTTGCCCCCCTCGTAACCAATGGATTGTTTGATGATTTCGAAAGGTTAATAAATAAACTATCGAGTTACGATATATTCTAGGAACGATAATCTTATCTTCAGAAAATCATACATAAGTTCGTAATTCTGTTGATTATTTATTATGCTCATTTATAGCTAGTCAAAAGTAATTTAACTACCTTCATTTCATAAGGCGATAATAATATGTTCGTTTTGCATTTGTATGTAAATTTAGAACACTTAGGCCATACGCTCGTGCAGAAACTGAAAAAAAACAGTTGGCGACGTAATCGCCAGAACAAAATCGATATATCAATCTCCTGAACAAAATCGATATTTTTCTGATCTGATATATCGCAGATTACTTGAAAACTTGGCAGGTCGTGAGCCGCTACCATGGCAATTTGTCAACATAGCAACTGAAACGCAACAGCCGTGGTGACCATTGGAGGTTATCCACAACTTACCCGCCTTGGTAACTAACTGGTGGTTACTCCTTCAAGGCTCTCGCAAGGACTCTAATTTTTTTCGAAAGAATGAAGTTACATTTAGTTTTGAACGAATCTAGACCTCCAATGTCCCTGTATACAGTGTCCCTGCATGGTGTTAGTAAAACATATATAAGGGCATGGAAAGATGATAAAAAACAAGATGAAGGACGCTCGTGGGGGATTGTATTTTGCGTATGCTGCAAGCACCTGCAAGAAAGGGAAGATACAAACATGTTTAGATACAAATAAGTGGTCTGCAGTCTGAAAGGGATCCCACTCTCGTCGTCTGGCACTACCAGCAAGAATGTTTGTGGCGGTCGGTCAAACCTTAACGAGACAGGGCTGCCACGCCCCTTAGCCAGTTCAGTTCAGTTCAGCCGTGATGACCAGCACTGCTAGTCACCGCGGCCGTTGCGTTTCAGTTGCCTTGTTGACAGATTGCCATGGTAGCGGCTGACGACCTGTATGTGGACCGCCAATGAAATTCACTAGTTCCTTTCCTGCGGATAGCGATTGCGTCGCCAACTGGTTTTTTTTCGGTTTCTCCATGAGCGGATGGCCTTATTCTCATTGACGAATTATTTCGTTAATCATTTCTTTAAATGTACTTTAAAAAAATAAAGATAAACATTTTTGTGTTACCTAACAACTTTTGAATTCCTTCTACTTATAGAATGAAAAATATAACTGAACTAAAACAATTACTTTATTTATAACCACGATTTATTTATTTAATTTTTTAATACCGACCGGTTTCGCTTAACACATGCATCTTTTGGTTATAAAATTATGTGAGCTTATACATATACATACACACAAAAAGAGACAAAACATAATATAAAAAAACGGTGAGAAAGTGAATTAAAATACAGAGTAATACAGAGAAAAAGACGGATATCTAATGAGATACCATTTTATATCTACAGGGACATGAACAGGTGATTAAGAAATAAGGTGATTACTTACTTTTAAAACTTTACGGCTTGTAAACGGTTGACCATGTACGATATCAGTCATCTCTTAACGCTGCAGTTTAAACCAAAGGATTCTTCTAATCGTTTAATAAGGAAATCGTGATGAATCGCGTCTAAGAGTGAAAGGAGTGCTAGTTTACCCAAATCGTTAGCAAGAGTTATATCTGACAAAATACGAGTACTGGAGAAAATACTGGACGAAACTGGAGTACTAGTACTAATCCAGTTGCCCTTGAGTTGAACGTTCTATGTGCAGATTGGAATTTAGTTCGCTATTTATTTGAATTTAAATGACATCTTATCAATGTGTTTTTTTAACCTAGCTGTTAAGACCGTTTAATTCTGAAATAAAAACAGTTGTAGGTCATGCGCCAAGTCCTATAAACTATAAACTATAAAATAATATTGAAGAATGAAGATTATGAAATAAAGAAGATTCAATTGAAAGCTTTTAAAATTGAGGTTCAAATGCTTTCTTAAAATCATTGAAGAAAAACACATTTCAAAATTTCATATGCCTCTGGGATCCAGGGAGGATCATAATTCAGTAATATAAAAGAATGATTTCGAAGAACTACTATAAAATTCGTTTTTTTTTAATTCTCAGTTTCGACGAATGTTTCTAATATTTTTTCGGTATTGATGTAATTTCTTCAAAGTCGATCTATACCAAAAAAAAAAAAAATGTTTTTAATGAATAAATTTTAAGTAACGAAATTATCATTTTTATTTAGTTTCTATATTTTTTACGACGTGTATCTGTGTTAATTTAAAAATAAAGTGTTTTTATAGCTACTTCACAAAATATTTAAAAAGATGGTTGAGAGAGTCTGGGAGAGAATTTGGGAGGCGGGAATGGGTACCGCCGCCCCGGGAACCTTTATTTGATAACCAACACCTCTGTCATAGGTCACCCCAAGTGGTTCGCTACGATTGGTGATTTAGCAGGGGTGCCCGGGTTCATGGGTGAGGTTTGTCTAGGTCTTGGAGGCGGATGACTAGGACACACTGAACCCCAGATTTCCACCCACCCCTTAAACCCTTTTCCTTCCCAGAACTCCCCTTTCCTCCTTTTCCCCAAAAAAAACCCCTCCACACAGCGTCCCCAAAGATGATATAGGCCCTGAGGGAAATTATTTTCCTCAGGGCCTCCTGTGTGGAGCTCACGTAAAAAAAAGTCCCTTTCCCACTTCTTCAGCCGTACTCTCTCGGAACATCGCCTTGCACCGCAGTGGAAGGGATAGATTCATACGTCCGTCACTCCTGGACACACTGACCCCCGGATTTCTACAACCTCTAATACTCTTTTCCTTCCCAGAATTTCCTCGCCTTCCTTTCCTAAGAAGGCCCACACAGCATACCCAAAGATGACATAGACCCTGAGGGGAATTATTTTCCTCAGGGCCTCCTGTGTAGAGCTTATTTAAAAAAAGAGATGTTTTTAAGAATGTGTAAGTAAGTAGGGTTGGAAAATAATAGTGAGCAGTCGGGCAATTTTAAAAAACCTTTCGCGAAGAGACGTAGTTTGGGGCGTGCGACTCAAATAAAGGAAAGAACGTTTAGAGTTCTACCTTCCTTTACACTTTGTTGAACAAAGTAATTGAAAACGTTATATTACAATAAAATTGTGATATAAAGTGAAATAGCGTTAAATAAAATTAAACATCCAAATTATTATGTTTTCTCAATCTGTGGAAGATTCAAAATCGTGAATTTTGAATATTCCACAGATTGAGAAAATAAATGATTTTCAAAAATCCTGATAATGTATTCGGTTTTAGAAAATATACAATACGTCTTTAGTAATGTACCTACCCTCTGAATTTATCGACTAAAAACATGGTGGAACCCATAGCCTCTTGGTATAAACTTCTAATAAGTTAACAACATTCAGAAAACATTTAAAATAGTAATGCGAGTTTAAACTTATACACTTTTTAAAAACTGAAATCTTTCTGTTGTAAGTATTTTGCCCAGAATTTAGGATCAAAATCTTCAGGAACTTACGTTTCGTGAACCTAACCTCCCCTCGTCATCAGAACAAAGTATACAATACATCTACCCTTTTTGATACATAGAAAAGAATGGAAGATCTTTGAAAGCCTCTGATGCTATTAAATACACCAATAATTCATTAAAGAAGAAGATAACAATAATAATCTAAACGAAAATATGAAAGAGAACAAGACACAGAAAAAATAGAAAAAGAACGTGGTCGCAACTGGGACTCGAATATTCCATATAATTAAAATCGGATATATTTATCCGTGACGCTGTCCAGGTTACAAACCAATTGTTAAAATGATTGGTTCCAATAAAAAAGGGTAGTTGCCTTTAATATGAAAAAAACTAGTTGAAGATAATATTGTTCATTCTAAAATTTTGAATATGAGATTGACTTAGATAGTTTGACAAAAGGTGGCAATGGCTGATTAAAGACTTTACTATATTTTTTGTGAATAGTGTATCTAATGATGCTTCTCTTTTTTTATTATTTATTTTGTTAACTTTTATCTTTTTATTTAGTCATAATAACATATGTAATTATACCCTATATGGGATGTGTGGGATTGCACTCCCCTCCCCACATCCTGGAATAAAGACCTTATTATTATTATTATTATTAATGGCGAAATTGGTAAACGCACGTCTCGGATAGACGAGAGGTTCTGGATTCGAGTCCCAGTTGCGACAATTATCTTTTTCTGTTTTTCTTTGTCTTGTTCTCTTTCATATTTTTGTTTTGATTATTGTTGTTATCTTCTTCTTCAATGGTATATTACATTGATCTAGAGCTAAGAGCTAACCTTAGCTCTGGACCAATGTAATATAGCCACGCTAACGCCAGAGCTAACCTTCAAAACCTATACGACAGAGCTAACCTTCAAAAGTTATAAAAATAAAGTTTTCTTATAAAAATTTAACACCAATAACCGTTTTCAAAACCAGTTTTTACTCTTTTGAATATTTAGGATTGAATTACTCGGCCACGGAGGTAGACAAAACGTAAGTGTCATGAAGTATGTAACTACTCCTACTATTTAACATGAGATTTAAGAGGTTTGAAAATTTGACATCTGAAATTAATAAAATAGAAAACATTTTGCCAAAGAACTAAAACCAAAGGTTCAGAATGCCCGAAAGCGGGCGGCGTTAGTTATAAATCAGGCAATTTGTTTTGGTGGAAATTCGGGGCGAAGATGTAGGTAGAGGTAGAGGTAGGAAGGCAGACAGTTGTAGACCGTCGACATGTTGCGGGGTCTATGAGACTCATAAAAACACCTCGAAATACTCAGAATGTTGGAAGAAATTGCTTTCATGCTCTGTAGTTAGTATTATCGTGGTCCGAAAATTTTTCAAAATTTGTTATTCAAGTTGAAAAAATTCTGACAAATACATTACTTAAAAGTACCTACTCTTACACAAATCACAAAATCCCCAGAGATGTGCTTCTGTGTCGGTAATATATTTTAAAAACATCTTTGTAATTACGAATCATTAGAAGGGCGTACTTCACCATAAAAGTGTATAATTTTAATAAATGTTGAAAGGTAAACTGATAGAAAAAGAACAAAATATAGTTTTAATATAATGTAGATATAAAATATGTTATTATCATATACATACTAGTGAGTTCCCGGCATGCATTGTTATGCCACTTAATAAATAAATAAAAATCCTGCGTGTCCTTTCCCATTCGTTCCGTTCCCCTTCCGACTCCCCTTTCTCTTCCGCGTCACCTTTCCTTCTCGAGTTACCCTCCCCCCTCCCGGGTTCCCCTTCCCCCTTCCCCCTCCCGCATTCCATACATTCAGTCCCGGTACATTCAGTTTTCAAACAGCTATCTTGCAACCTGTTGAAATTTTTTATACAAATTTCATAATGCCAGAGCTCACCAGTGTATATAGAAACCCTCCACTTGCGTTCACAACAACTCACCAAAGTTTCCTCTCAATCATATGAACGGTTTAGTAACGCATTTTCATGACGCCAGAGCTCGCTATTATATATAGAAACCATTGCGGACATGCACACATCAAATCCTTAAAGTTTCATCGCAATCGGATGAACGGTTAGCAATGCATAACATCATGATGCCAGAACTCACTATATATATGTATAGGAACCATTGTGGACATGCACACATCAAATCACCAAAGTTTCATCCCTATCAGATCAACGGTCAGTAATGCATAATTTTATGATGCCAGATCTCACTTTTGTATATAAAAACCATTGCGGGCATGCGCACTTCAAATCCCCAAAGTTTCATAGCAATCGGATGAACGGTTAGCAATGCATAATTTTATTATACCAAAACTCACTATTGTATATAGAAACCATCGCGGGCATGCGCACATCAACTCCCCAAAGTTTCATCTCAATTGGATGTTTGGTTTAGCAAAGCAAAACATCTCATATACATAGACAGAAGCAAACATATTTTGATTGATATATAGATAGATAAATATATAATTTTTTATGAGAAAAACTTTTTATAACTTTTGAAGGTTATTCCCATCGACGTAATATATCATTGAAGAAGAAGATAACACAATTTTCCAATTTCGCAATAGCGGAATTGGAAAACGCGCACGTCCCGGTTAAACGAGAGGTCTGGGTTCGAGTCCCAGTTGCGACCATTGTTTTTTTCTGTTTTTCTGTGTCTTGTTTTCTTTCATATTTTCATTTAGATTATAAGTGTTATCTTCTTCTTCAAAGATAAATATATGTTTACTTTTGGAGAGTGTGGGATAGGGAGCACGGATTGATAAATAATCAAAATAATGGAGAAAAAATAATCGACAAAAATAACCAAACACCAAAATTCATAGGCATTATCATTCATCACCACTATCCTCCGTTGGGTGAAAGCTTCTCAAATCTACTAGATGTAGATAATATTTTAATTGGTCATACATAGAACATGATAACATCACAATTTCTATGAATATTAACACAAAAGAGTTTGTAAATAAGTCAAAATACATTGAGATTCTTAAAAATTAACCAAGAGTGACAGGTTATGTATTCCATAAACATTACTTTGAAATGTACAACATAATAGTTCTGTTTCGCATTAATGATCATTAGTTTGTTCATTGAATGGGGTTTGAAGACAAAACACGAGCAGGTAGGTATCCACATAGTTCTAAAGCCCCACAAAACGAGCATCATTAAAACCAAAGATCTAACAACTAGTTGTACCTAACAACTGGGAACCGATGCTTCGTCAAAGGTCGTCGGGAGCGGACAACAGAATGTGGCTTCGTTACAAAAGATGTCCAACAGCGATGGATGTCCGGAATGTCGGGATTAACAGCAGTCAAATGAAACATAAGACAGAAGTATTAGTATGTTGTCTGTGGTTCATTTGTTGAAGAAAGCAATATTGTTTATGTATTCCTATATACCATAATATTATGGGTTTCATTTGCAAATGACCTCCGTTGCCGAGAGGTTAAAATAGGCACTTATTTGGTCCCAGATTCAGTGTTATAAGAAAAATGAAATAATTTATTAACTACAGTAAAACGTAGGCAAAATAAAATATAGCAAGATCCATGTATTAAAATAAAAAATAAAATACTAACAAGTCCTTAAAGAGATTCCAATCATGTGAAAATTTGTTTTATAAGTACTAATGAATATGTTGTTATTCAAAGACTTGCTAAATTTCATATCGATAAATAAATAAAAGAGTAAAAGTTAAATTATGCATAATTTAACATGACATCTATAACTCATAACTAAAGGAAATTGTTTTCCTCAGGGCCTCCTGTGAGGAGTTCTAAAAAAAATTTATATTACTGTCATTTGTCGTGTTTATCAGTAATCAGTTTTGAATAGCCAGGTATTTGCTGACCTTCCTCAACCCCTTTCCTTCCCTGCTACCTTCAGCTTCACAACATCCCCCTTTTTTTTACATTAACTCCACACAGGAGGCCCTGAGGAAAATAATTTCCCTCAGGGCCTATGTCATCTGGAATGCCGTGTAGAGGGTCTTTTTGAGGAGAGGAAGGAATGAACATTGGTCTTGAAGACACCCATATTGTAGGAGGGAGGAAACACAGAAGCCGGCAAATCGTTCCATAGCCGAGCTGTTGAACTCAAGAACGAGTCGAAAAAACGACCGTTCTCATGTGACAAATGTCAACCGTGTATGTTGGGCGCGCGTTTGGCGTGTCTCCCGACTATGCACCGGTGCCGAAGGGATTAATGACGCTAGTTCCTCAGAGCATCTTCCATTGAAATACCGGTAGAACATGGATAGCATCCCCACCCGACGCCTGTGCTCTAAAGATTGCAATCGGTTCGTTAAGGTGGGATAATCTATCAAATATACCGCCCGTTTCTGCACACAGAGGGTATTTTTCAAGTATTTTGGAGCTCCAGACCAGAGGTGGCTGCCAAATTCAACCGTAGGGCGCACTTGCGATTTATACAGGGTTAGCAGTTGTGTACTATTAAAGTACTATTAACTTATTGGGAATTTCATAACCCCACAAGCTCAGGGCAGTTGGAACACTTGCGCGGCAGGTACTCAGATTAAATAAAAGCAGAGTATTTGAAGAAAATATGGTTTTGATTCAAACAATATTAATGGAAACTTCTTACAACTATGGCATTTTAAACAAATATCAAGAAGAAGATTTTCAAGCAATTTTACAAACATTTCTTTTTAGTTTGTAATTATTTTAGCTTACATCCAATTGTAAAGCTCCCTTTCCCCCTTGGAAGCCACGCTCACACCTCTGCAGACAATAATTAGCTAATAAATATTTATAAACGTCTACAGGGTGGCCTTTGACTTTTAAGTACAGACCGCGTTTTCGTTTAACCCCAGACACACGTACTAATTTCCGCGGCGGGTGTTTTTTTGCCTCACCCACCGCAAGAGGAAAGAGATGCGAGTCGCTTTGTATCCTAAATGCGGTGTGTAATAGCGTACAAAGGCCTCCGCATGTGTTGCTCTGGTTTGATGGATGTCCACTGTTACCTGCTGAAGATAATAATGTGTTTAGTTATATCCTTGCAATACTTATTGTGTTGCCTGTCAGTTACAGAGTGCACCGCGTCCATTACACGCAGGGTCCACTCAGGATTTGACTGTTTTCAATTCATCGATTCTAATTATATGGTTATAATAATACGTATTTTATTAAGTCATTGAATAGTACCCGTAGTTGGATATTTTTATATCATCATCGGCTGAAGAGCGTTATGCTAGAATTTAACTACCTTCAAACTGTGGACAGATTATCTTTATTTATTTTTGGGGTATTATAATGTGTTGCACTAACTTCTTTTTTTGCCAAAATTTTGGACATCGTAAAGTGTACATCATCTGCTCTGATGATGGACCCTGCAGCGCTGTTCGAAACGTTGGCTAGACTATTTAGAGCGTGGTCTGACTTTTGCCTGAAATTGTGTATCGCCATCCCGATTGAATTTCGTAATCATGGTGAAACACGGTTTTAAATGGAAATATTGGCTGGAATTAGGTATACAAATTTTTTAAAAGAAATTCAAATATTCCTGGGTTACTCATAACGTGACAATATTTGAAAATCGTCTACTACCACCACAGTAAGCGGAAAATGTTGCTTGTATTGTAATTGGGGACTTGGCCAGCCGAGGAATCGAACATGCAACGCCTGGGTGGGAACCAAACGTGGTGCCAACTTAGCCACTGACCGGTCTTTTTGTAAATTGTGTTGCATTTTACAATTTATTCGTTTAAAATAATTTGCGGCACGTTCCAGAGTGGACAATACTTTCAGTATTGCCGTGGTGTAAGATCATCATTCAGAATTGAAACGTTGCTTGAAATGGCTTAAGTCGTGATTAGTGATTACTTCTTTCCTCCCCACCACCTTCCACAACATATGGGGATGCCATAGTCTCACTGGGTCCAGGTGGTTGGGAGCAGTTGGGACTTTTGTGCGGTATTTACTTAAAAAAGGAAATTTTCTTGTAGAATGGCCGAAGTTTAAAAGATCATCTTATTACAGGGAAGTTAGGTGACGTACAGTCACTTTCTATTTTGTCCTAATTTAATTTAAAATGGCTAGAATTAACTCTATTTTGGGCGCATGTTGTTAAAATGTTGAAATATATACCAGTATAATATAACGTATATGTATGAAAGTTTGTGTAAAAAAATGTTTTATTACCGTATCGCCTTAAAACCATGAAATTCAGGGCTTAGAAAAGTACTGATACTCATTGTAGCGTCTATTTTGGGGAAGTTGTCGGATTACACCCGTAAAAAAACCACTGTCAGTCATTACTGCTGGACCAAATCATATAAAACTGTAGGAACATAACACAAGCATCTTAAAAATTAAATAAAACCGTCAATAACCGCGAACAAGTCGAGACTGTTTACATATTTGATAGTAACATTGTGTTAAACCTCTGAACGTCGACGCGCTTGACGTCATGATTCGATCGACCAATCGTCAGGCCTATTTTGAAATCAATAACTCTGAATGAAAATATTAAAATTAAACATTTTTAATACGATAATCATAATCAGAAAAATAATCTTTAAATCTTTCATACGTTTTTAGCTGTATCCCTTGTTTGTGCTGGATGGTGTTTAAATCAATCAATGAAATGGCCTCACCTTACATCTCTGAACTATGTGTCCTGGAAAATACTGGTCCGAGGCAGTCAACCCTTAGATCAGAAATATCATCAGCTATAGGCAGAATATCTGGGCCTAAGTCCTGGATATATTTTTAGGCAGCATCGCGTTCATTAGTCGAGATATTGTACATATATTTTCGTATCAGAGATCGATGAACCGGTTGATGCAATTTTTAGCCATAAGTTGTTTTTAATTGTTTATCCAGTTTGTAGTTTTTATAGATTTTGGAAATATATTGTAAGTTTGTTCAGCACCCCAGAGGTGATTTTTCACAAAACGGCGTTATATAAATCATCCAAATATTATTATTATTAATTAACTCTTATGTGTTTGAGGCGTTGACAACTTTGGTCACATTGCTTTTGACTTAAACCGGTTTTGAAAAATTATGCTAATCCCATCAAATGCTTCTTCTCTCCTGTCTAAATTAAGTGTCTGTACCAAAATGTTAAACTAATTAATTATATTTGATTTTAACAAATAAGGATGTTAAAAAATACAAGGTGTTAGGCTCAAGTCATTAACTTGTCACCAGAAATAAAATGACTTATGCTAAATCTTTACCCGAAAAAAAATAGGGAGAAAAATGTGGGGATCGAAGCGTTTTGTGTTTCGCATTACGGCGCTTTTGAAAACCGTTTAAAAATCAGGTCACAAGGTTTTTAGGTCGGTCAGTTGTATTGTGGGAACATAATGAATTTACGGGAATTTGAGAACAAAACGCTGCGAGTGATTTACGATGGAGCGAAATGTCAGTGTTGTAAAGACTTTTATTGTTTTATGACTCTGGCCAAAAATTCAATTAGTAACAATGCGAGTTGCCACTGAATAGACGAGAAAGTGGAACAAAGCCAGAACACTGGTAAAAAACAGTCAGCGGGTGGTGTCTGATGTCTTCTGTCTAGTAACAACACTAACTGCGTTCTGTGCGATGCAGAGGAAGTTTGCATTATGTTGATGTGCCGTGAAACGATATAGATCTCTCGCCTAACATGTGTCAGTTCTTCTTCTGTCCATGTTTCAAGTTTCAACACGTGCTTAATGAATGAGGACTTTGTTCAAAAGCGTGGCACAAAAACTTCCTTCCTAGAAGGCGGATGACCTAATTATACCCACCCGAGGGATAATTTGTGCTCCAAATTGTCTCCGAGACAAGGGTGGCCTAACTTAGTCTGTAGCACCTATTATTTGGGGTACATTGTCTAGCCCCCGAGGCTGGAGTAGTCGTAGAATGTAGTCTGTAGACGGTAGAGAAACACATGCGAGCATTGAGCAATGCGGGCCTTCTGTGGAAGTTCGGAGCCAGTAGCTAGTGTGTGGGACACAGCGGGGTTTCGCAATAGTGCCAACTCATCTCGAGGGTACACACACTACGACTATTGGTATCTCTGTAAGGCCGTTGATTGAACATAAATTTGATGATCTGTTGATGTTTTCGTACTATTCTCTATTCATCCCGCAGCAGTGCCGGCACCGCGGTGTAATGAAATCAGCGGGGGACGTGAAATGAGATCACGAACCAAAGGACCAACATCCCGAAAGATTCGTGATGATGAGATTTGAATACGTATTTTAATAATTATCCCTCTTTTTGCCTAAGAAAAAAATCTCTTAACAAGTGAATGAGCATGAACGAGAACTCGCATTACAGCCAAGTCAGTCAGCCTGCTGAACAGTCCATAACCGTGACGCTCGAACGTTCGGACTCTCGGACTGAAGATTAATGAGACTTATACGTCAACTCTATTTAAATTTATTCCCAAACAGACAGACGTTCCGGTTTGCTGTTGGCTCTCGTAAGTAATGGAGGCTATGCCTTTTAAATTAGTTACCAATCATCTCTCCGAGACTTTTACGATTTTAATTGAAAAATAAATATATGCTAATACAGAAAAGCTTTGTGGGAATAGGTTTTATATTGAAGAAATAACATATTATAACCGACCACGCTCTTTCGACCTTCCCCATGCATGATGTGACTACACAATAAGCCTGGGTAATTAACCACAGAATGGGGTATTTAAGATGAATTAGTCTTTATCCATAATAATCATTGTAAATAATCCTATTTGCATTTTGTAATTAAAGCCGTCACATAAAACGGCGACGCATTAATCAAACATAGCCAAATAAGTTGGAGCGATTCATCAAATGCTTTTTATTATAACGTAGTCATCAATATAAAAGTAAAACAATTTTAATAAATAATGTTGTTTTTAATAAAATTTATTTGTGTTTATATTTTATTTTCAAGCTTGTAGTATGTTTTGATTCTCGATTTTTGCAAGCGATCTAAATAACCAAACTTTCATTTGTTGTTAAACATAAACATCGAATATATATACATAAGCACACGTTTATTATAATATTTTGTAATCACGCTTGAAGATTGTCTTGATTCTCGATTTTTGCAAGCGATTTAAATAACCAAACTTATACCTTTTGTCAAAAATAAGCATTCGATACTAAATTTGTATTTTAAGATTTTATTTGTTTTTTCTTTTCGCATATCCTTGTTCTCTTAAGTACATAATTATATTTTAAACTTAAGCTTCTATGAGGAATCCAATCGCAACACTTTTTTCCTTCTATAAAAATATGTTATATAATTAAGCTAAAATTATTATTATTAATTAAATTGAAATTATGATATAAACTAAAATTGTCAATTTGACTGGCCTAAAACAGGATACATTCCTAGTTGGCTAGTCAAAGTTTCCGCATATGTTTTATTATATAATTTTATGTGAAATAAATTATTATTATTATTATAATTAATTATTTTATCGATGTTATGAGTTGGATCATTGTAGATTATCAAGCAATTTCAAGAGAAAAGGGATGAAACGCCATACACTGTTGCCCTAGCAAACACTGAATGTTTCTTTTTTTTTTTTTTTTAAAGAATTAAAACACTTTGTATTTAAACCACGAATTTATTATTTTGTATATAGTAGTTATATATAATAACGTAGTTATTTTTATATTATATCCTGATGAAGCTTGGTCGAAGCGAAACCGGTAGATATACAAAATAATAAATTCGTGGTTTAAATACAAAGTGTTTTAATTCTTTTAAATATAATGTCTAACCACAAAGTAATTGCTTCTTACGAAAAAAAAAAAAAAAAAAAAAAAAAAAAAAAAAAAAAAAAAAAAAAAAAAAAAAAAAAAAAAAACTGAATGTTTCGTTCAAATTCATTCCGGAGGTCGTGGGCCGCAAGTAAATTCTATTGAATTGTTTTTATTGGAATAATTTTAGAAGGTTATATCCATCAATGTGCTCGTACATATAACATTGTAGAAGAAAATATTACCAATAAACGAAATATTAAAAAGTACAAGACACAAAAAAAATAAAAAGGTGACCGAACCCAGGAACACTTGTCTTGCCGACAAGTATACAAGATATAGGTGCAAGACATCCTGGGTTCGATTCTCAGTTACGAACCACAGTTAGGATGGGCGTACGCTGAGACATCGGTCGCGCAGCATGTTCAGCGCAAGATAGTTTTGGTTTTTGTGTTGTATGGAAGTGTATGGAGCGACGTACGCTGAGACGTGCATGTTTATCATACATTCCACAACTGCGCTGAACATGCTGCGCGACCGATGTCTCAGCGTACGCCCATCCTGAACCTTTTATTTTTCTGTGTCTTGTATTCTGATGAATGTTTCGTTAAGATTTATTAGTTTTATCATTTTCTTCAATGATGCATTAAATTAATTTCTTTTAAATTATTTATTTCATTAAATAGGTACATATATAATAAATAACACTAGCAGTTAAAAATCCGCTCCACAGGTTTTGCTGCTAGACCCTGCTGGCGGCTTTTGGTTCGGCTTTGCCCAGTTAGTGTTGGTGACCATTTCATAAATCCAATAGGAACTGGTTCCAAGAATAGCCCGTTCCTCGGATCCACTGTCATCCAGTGATAGCTAGTCACCCTGACAAAGTAATCGCGACAGGCAACGACATCATATGTAATATGTCATATGTAATAATATTATTTTTATTTTATTACATCTTTTCTTACTTTTATTTATCTTTATACTGTACATCTATTTAGTAACGGCTATGTTAGTAAATTTCATTATCTATATTTTTTATCTTTCTTAAAGTTTATTTATTTCTTACTTCGAAGAAAAAAGTTATCTTTTTTCTTTATCTTTTAATACAATGGCATGACTTCCAAATTTAAACACGAGAAATGTTTTGCTCTATTAAATTGGGTAGTTTCATTAAGAACAAATCACTTTGTTGTAATTAGTTTTCAAGAACCATATATTTTTCTTCTGCAAATCTGTCATATGCATGTATTTAAAAAAAAAAATTCTAGTCGCTTGATACTATAATTCACAACTGAGTATAATCGTCAATCTTTCTATGTACGGAGAGATACTACAAATTCCAAATTCGTAGCACTTATACCTGACTGGGGCATGTCCCCATGCGACCTGCTAACGGAAGTGGCGACATCTTTTGACGAATTCTTGAAACCGAATTACAATGGTAGCTTTGAAACTTCACGTACACAGATGATTATGTGGCGCGGCGCGCAGGGCGCGGCCGAGCTCTGAAATTCAACCACGCAGACGCTACCCTTTTAATACTGTTCGATTATAATATCGTATTGTAACTGAAAATTTAAAACGTGTACAGTCATTGATATCTCTTTGCTACAAGTGCCATAATGTTTTTCAATATCCAATATTGACCTGAAGATAGGGCTTCATTAAAAACATATCCAAGGATACGTATTATTATCTGAATTTTCTAGAATTTCTCATCCTAGGGATACGATCAATCGATATTAACATTCATACTTACTCTAGTATTATGTGAGGCCCGCCTGGGATTTATTGAGTTTGAGAACTATTTGAATTGAATAATCAAACGCTCGTAATTTATTCTTTGAAACTATTCATATTAAATTTTGCTATTCAAACCCCTTTTGATAATAATATATACCGACGCAACTAAATAAGATAGCTAAATTTAGATTGTTTCTTGTTTCGTTTAACTGCTGAATAATGGAAATAATTATTACAGTGCCGTCCGCAGCGTTCCAGTACCAAACCCCACTCCTGAGTGAGCGCTGGGCCCGAGCTCACCCCAGACCATGCCCTACACAAAATTGATTATCTTTTTTTTAATGTTTTTATTATTTTGTTTTTTTTCCTATTCTATGTTCCTACTTAGTTCTTTATTTAAAAAAAAATATGGGACGTGTAGGATTACACTATCCTCCCCACATCCTGGAATAAAAACATTATGATTATATCGTAGTAATTATATTACGTAGGTTGGTACAGGCAAATCATTTTAAAGAGCCAATTTCTGAACTCTTTTGTACACAGCGCACCCCCCCGCAGTCCCCTCTTACGCTGCATTAATCGTAAGAATAACTAGTTACACCCTAATGCAAAAAATACAATCGAAATTACTCCGAAAATCTTCTCCTAGTTTTTTCTTGACAAAATTAAGTCAATACGCGCCAATTTGGGAGGCGGTACCGCCGCTCCGGAAACCATTTATTGGATAACCAACCCTGCCATAGGTCGCCCCAGGTGGTCCGCTATGTTTGGTTACTTAGTGAGGTTTGTCTAAGTATCTGAGGCGAATGCGTTTGCTCACCTACTGCGTGAACCTAACCTAACCTGGACCTCTCCAGCCGGACTACATTGTATCGCAGTGGGAGCAATTCATACGTCCGTTACTCCTGGATACATTGGCCTCCTGATTCCTAACCACCCCACACACCTTTTTCCTTTTCGTCAACCCTTAGTCATCAGCTATCGGAAGGATGAAGGAATCAAAGCGCACACCAGATACTAAGTTCGGTACTTTTGGAGTATCAGGACCTAAAGCCTGGAATGGACTGCCACATGATTTAAGAATGATCATAGGCTCGGCAGAATTTAAAGCTAAAATTAAGACTCACATTTTCTGATAGTCGTTTCCATAAAATCAAAAGCCTTTCACCTTTACAGCTCACAATTTAAGCAAATAAGAACTTGTAAGCTTTTGGAGGTTATTTCATAAAAAAAATCCAGTCCTAAAGATATCAATATCAATGGTAATGGAGGGTAGTAAATGTAAAATCATGCAATGTCTAGTGTTTTTTTAATATGGTGTCATCTGCGTGCGAGCAAAAACTTTTTAATAAAAATGTGTTTATCGGAAGTGACCTGCCAGGTTAGTATTTCTGCACTTGTTTTTAAATAATAAATTTAGAATTTATTATAATTAGACTCAGAACTTTTTCGTTATTTGTTTTTGGGGTGTTACGCCGTGTTGCGCTACCTTCTTCTTTAGCCAACGTTTCGGACAGCGTTACCGTGTCCATCATCAGGGCAGATGTGTAATTGTGTACTTGTTAGGGGTGAAATGTGTGCTTATGTATTATATTCATTTGTATGTATAATAAGTTATTTTTTTAAAGGAATAATTCTTTCCATGACGTCAACTACGTTTGAAATTGAGTTTGTTCACTATTATAAAGAAAAGGCTTTAAAAATAGTTATTACATATAAATAATTTATTTTCAATTTATATTAGAACAACTCTCTTTTTATAACTTTTGAAAGTTATTCCCATCAATGTAAGATATCATTGAAGAAAAAGATAACACTAGTAACCTGCCAAAGCGATAACATGATATAAGCAGTACCTATTGTTTGGTTTATTTTATTTCAAGGACTTAATTTCAGTCGACCTTTTCATAAGTGTATTTCGTCGGAGGAAACTAACTACGTTTTATTTGGGGATTTGATAAAAAGTTTTGTCATTCTGTTAAATGTGCAAGATAGCTTATTTCGCCTATTTTCTTCCCCACAATAATTGTAACAGCCCACATTAATGTACAAACACGGAATAATGCACATTTATCACAAAGATCCAAGTAACAGAAACTTGGCTGCACCTTGCCTAACTTCTTGTCCCCGTAGTAAGTAAAATTCTGCTTTGCTTTTGCCCCCGACACGAGTTCGAGTAATGTGTTCATTATAAGGCAAATGGCACTAGTTTTGGACAATTGCGGTCACGTTGAAATATTTTTTTTGCACAAATAGCAAGATTGAATCTGGATTCATTCGTCCAATTTGGAAAGCTGGTTATCAAAGTGAACTAATAGAACGTACAACTAGTAACTTACCTTTTCTGACGTGCGTGCATACACCCACTTCAGGACGCCTCGAGCTTACGTTTCTATGTGTAAGTAAAATAAACACCTTTTCGCATTTATCTTGGTAGGTTCGTACGGTTCCATGCCGACTGAGAAAAAGTCAACTCAACAACTCTTTGATAAGTCATTAAAAGCTATGAATTTTTTTTTTTAATTAGCCGATAACCCTAACCTAACGTAACCTATTTAACCAATTTTTCATATATATTTTTTATCACTCTAAATGACTTATCTGAGATGGTTCTGAGTTGGTTTCATTCCGAGTTGTCCGGTCACCGGTTCGTACAACTGTATTAATTTTACAGCGGTGCAAATTGATGCTAGAAAGGAAAAATCGCTAAAGCGCTATACAACTGTGGCATTAAAGATAAACCTACACAAAAAGCTATAATGTGTGTTTGTGCTTGTGTTCCTCAAATCAAGTTTTATAGAGTTTCCCACTGCTCTGGAAAACTCTAGAAAACTTAATTTGATAGCTTATTACATAGCTTATTGTGTAGGTTCATTTTAATAATATTTTCACAGTTGTGTAGCGCTTTCTGGTTTTTCCAGCATCGAAGATATGAGATATAATAAAACAATTCGAAATTAGCTAGTTCAGATGAATAATATCTTTCTAAGAGATATTTCGTAATAACATATCACCCCAGCAAAGGAATGCCAGGAATCCCTTAAAAACAAATATTTAATTTAAAGAGTATTAATTAAAATGTTTCGTGTTCAAAAATGAGTAAAATAGGACCAAAAATCAAATCAAATAAATTGAAGAAGGTTCGTGTTCATCGACCCTAAACATTTTACCGAACAAGTAAGTATAGCGCTTTAAAATCATCTACGCTTCAAAAATCAGTTTGCTTCAAAACATCCATGAAATAATTTAATTTCGATTACCATTAACTTGAATATCGTAGTTCCCGCTTATTTTTGATTGACCCCAATGGAATTAAAAGTGACACATCACGTATTTAAATATTAGTTAGCACTATTAAAATCATTAAAGGAATCCGAAAAGCAGTTCCCGTGGCTAAAACTGATATATGATGTCAACCCCCAGAATGAGCTCCGGGTCGCTCCCAAAGTAGAATAAATTAGCCAAGACGTCCCCTGACACGGTACACACGTAATGTGAAACTCGGGGTAACTTGTGTCGGAAGCGAAATACTGAAGGGAGAGTAATAGGGGGTAGTTGAAGGCAGTGCTGCTTCCACGGTTAGTTGTGTGATGGGGATGTATATGTTGCGAATGCCTACACCCACAGCCTATAGCCTACAGCTACAGTGTGTGTAGTAAGGGTTGAGATTATAGAACTGTAATGAAGGGATTTTTTCACAATCAAAAAAATCTTTAGAAACTCGCCGCAACAATATTACATCGAACGTATTGTTTTGATAATTTTCATTTGATGTGAGGGTCGTTGATGTTTATTGTTCATATCCATGAAGCAGTACTCAAGCACCTCCATAAAAATGAGCATCAAAACTACTTAGGAGCAACAGAAATATAAAAAAAATATATTTAAAAAAATTTTTACTCAACACTTTGTTACTAAAAATCCAAATTAAACGTACCATGAAAAACGACGTTGCGTATACGTAATGGATGTATATTATGGTTACTCTTATAAATCCATCACACCGAAGATATTTTATTTAACGAAGGTTTGTTGAGGAATAAAAAATATATATTAAGGCTTTATATTTTAATTGTCCAAGGACAATAGAAATGAAATAATATAAATTGTTCATCCCGAACAACTACTACCTGGGTCGACACAATCCGCTATCATCGATATGGTGACCAAACAACTCAGAATGAAATCAACTGAACAACTCCTTTGAAAAGTAACTAAAATGATGAAAAAATTAGTTAAAATTAATTAAATAAAATTTGGTTAAATAGGTTCCTTTAGGTTAGATTAAGGGCTATTTTTTTTTTTTTAATAGCTTTTAATGACTTTTCAAAGAGGTGTAGACTTGGATTCTGAGTTGGCATGGAACCCATCGATATTATAATATCTGATCTGGCAAATTAGACGTGCTGGCCCACCGGTTCCACGATAACTCAGAATCATGCAATTTCAACACTCCTTTGAAATGTCATGAAAAGTTATGAAAAAATGAAATAGTCTTTGACCTAGCCTAACTAGCTTTTAAGTAACATATTTAACCAATTTTTATATATTTTTTCATCAATTTTAATGACATTCCAAAGTTCCATGATTCTGAATTTCCACTCACCGGCTCAGCTATCACGACGAGAAGTATGGTGCCGCTAAATGATATCTCCAGGTCTCCTGACAATTTCAACATTGACCTTGAAGGTTTCAAGAGTTATTTAGGTAGTCTGTAAAATATATAAATATAAGATTTAATTTTAAAGTACTTATTTCAAGTTGTGTGAATTATTTCATGTGTACTTTAATGGGATTATTAAAACTGTATACACATTAAGAAATTAAGAAAATTCACCACCCCGTAAGGGATTACATATAATACCTGAATATTTCAATTGAACCCTCGTAAAATTAATAATCATGAATAATGTACAGATTGTTTCATAGTGCTTTCACACAAACGAAGTAATTTATTTTTATTTTCATTTACAAAATAATTTTCAAACATTATTTTACAATGTGAAATTTTGTCACCCTAAACTTAAACTTTAGGACGCATATTTTTTACCCGCGCTATGCAAACAGAACGTCCAACCTTTCCAAATAATATAACTAAAAATAAGTACAATAAAATTTTAGCAATCACGTTGAAAATTATTTTAAATATTATATATATTTATTGTCACCAATATAAACATCCTCCGTAGCTATTTATTCACTGCGCAGAGTGTAGAATGTAGAGTACCCACTTTAACCAGACTTCTGTACACACATGCAGTTCATTTTCCCTGCCAACTGCCATACAAACTTTAAATATGTATAGAGTAGAGAGTGTATTTTGGCACTGGTTATTTTGGCCAAATCGCGGCGCGTTAAAAATATTTTTTTAATGCTTGCGGGGTGTTTCTTCAGTATATTACTACGAAGTTGCTTATTATGTGAACAAAGTTGCAAGTACTAGAGTTGGCAGGAGTACCGAAATTAAAATATGTATTTAGAATATTAAAAATAATAATCGTACAATGTATATTTGTATCTTTAAAGTGCGGTATTGGCAGGTTGGTATTTGAAAGGTATCGTCCGATGAAAAATTGGAATACATTTTTATTCGTTTCCAATTATGTATTTGAGATCATGAATGTGATATTTCGGAATATTCCTATGATTTAGAAAATATTCACACATTAAAAATTCATTTCATTTCGACCGGTCAGTGGTTGAGTGAGCATCGCGTTTGGGTCCCACCCGGGCGTCTTGTGTTCGATTCCTCGGCTGGCTAAGTCCCACATCACAACACAAGCAACAATTTCGGCTTTCTGTGGTGGTAGTAAGAGATTTTCAAACATTGTTGGGTTATTCACAATAATAAAGTGTTCACAATAATGTCCTCTGCGTGCGAACTCTATCTAAATTTTTTAATAGACAATGAACAGTGTTAATTTCAAGCGACCTCCCAGGTAAGTATGGTCCTGTATACATTTTTAGGAAGCATCGCGTTCATTGGTCGAGACATTGTACATATATTTTCGTATGAACCGGTGGATGCAATTTTTAGCCATAAGTTGTTTTTAATTGTTTGTCTAGTTTGTAGTTTTTCTAGATTTTAGAAATATATTGTAAGTTTGTACAGGGCCCTTGAGGTGATTTTTCACAAAAAACGGCGCTATATGAATCATCCAAATATTATTATTATTATTTTTCGTAACCCAGGAATGTTTGTCTTTCTTAAAAAAAAAAGTTCACGTATCTCGTTAAAAGCATTCAAGAATACGACTCCATAATTTGATCAGATGTCTTTAATAATCATATCAATATCATTGAAATAGTCCAACGCAATATTTTTAGACTTAATTAATTTAAGACTTTGTATTCTTTTAGAATCAAGATATTATGAATTTAATTACGTTTCAAAAATGAGTATCCATAGTTTGGCAGGGAGGGATGGAGGATGGGAGAGGAGAATCTGGGATGGGGGGAAGAGAACGAAGGAAAGGGGTTCGCAAAAGGGGACGAGGGAGGGAGGAAGGCAGGGTAATTGGAAGAGGTACGGGGGAGGGGAACGCGGGTGGGAAGGGCGATACTGGAGGGAAAGTGTAGGCGGAAGGGGAACGAGGATGAATAGGAAAGAATTAATCACCACTCTTTGTAATGTTTTTTGTCTATGGGGACTGATTTGCACATGATTGTTTTTTTTGTTAATTTTCATTTTATCCTTACGAAGGACCCATTGGTTTAAAAAAATGTTAATAATTTTGATTCAATAAGTAGTGTGTACAAAAAAACAAGGTGTGTTTTTCATTTAATCTAAATCAATTTCTTTAAACCGAGGATTGTATGAGAAAACATATCTAACATTGCTTCTTCAATATAAGTATTATTACTAGAAAATTATCCATCAAAATTCATTAATGTTAAATGTTAGGTAGCGTGGTTTGGTTCAAAGTAGTGCGTTAACTTGTAGGTTAGGTAGCTTATATTACGAAATCATCGCTGCGGGAGTAATTTCGAGTAAGAGGAGCATCCCAGAGTAGAGATTATCTAAGCAAATGTATAAATGTAGTATTTATTGGTTAGGCCGTTAAATTAACCCTACTTGTAATATTTGGCCGAATTTCGCCATAAAAAAGGTAAATTCATTGATGTTGTAACCGGGTAGGTTACCTGGATTCATGAAGTAAGTCGTAAATTTCACTTTGATACATCACGTGAATGACAAAATATAGTGGAACAAGTATATTAATATTAACTTTAAAAAAATACATGAGTATTTCAACTGCTTAAAAACTTTATCTATAACAAAAACTACAAATAATTGTAGGTCTTAAAGTCAAATAACATTATCTACAAAACAACATTTCAATAATTTGAGGGTTCTAAGTCAAACAACGTTATCTACAAAAAATTTCCAAAAGAATTATTATTGCTTTGTATTTTTGTAGATAACGTTGTTTGGCTTTAAGTCCTCAAATTATTGGTATGTTTTTTGCAAATAACGATGTTTGACTTTAAAGCCTTGAATGATTTCTATGTTTTTTGCAGATAATGTTGTTTGACGATTTGATTAAGATAAATAATAGCTGAACAAATATTTTTTTGTAATAATGAACATGATTAACGTAATTTGCAAAGAAGCTATAAATTTCTGCCCATTGAAAAAAATTCTATCACGAACATTATGAAATTTCTTCGTAAGCACGATGAAATAACGGCCGAAAAAAAGATCAATTTACTTGAAAGGAATCGTGTAGAATATTTCTACATTTTGATGAAAACTTCTCTTAAAATATATTCATGATTAGTTTCACACTATTTTCCCTTTTTCTTCTTTCCTTTTAACCTTCTCTTTCATCTTGTTTCCTTTGAAACGAATCTCAGGCCTGAGCTTTTATTGCACAGTTGCGCCCAATTTTTTGTTGTCGGTCCTTTATTATAAAAGATGTAATTTTGGCGTTCTAGATAGCTGTAGATTCAGAATATGAACTGATATGTTTAAGTTATTGAATTTTAGACGTAGACGGGCTCTTAAAATACTTATGCACAGGTCCTTCATACTTACTCTATTGGCGAAAATTTGCAAAAGAGTACCCGATGTAAAAAATAATAAAACTACAATTATTCTAGGTTACGTCATGAGCACGAGGGATGATGAATTAAGATGACTTCATTGAAAATTCAAGAAAGGATTGATGGAATACTGATAGATGAAGATGCGGCTTCGAAACTTACTAGCAGTTGTTATTGGTTGCCGTCTGCATGGTAAAGGTTAACGAATACCCCGATAACAGCCCATCTCCAATTGGAGAGATTATAAGACAAACATTGTATCAACTTGAAGAGTAAACTGTCTTGCGCACACATATAAAGTTTTACCTTTCCAAAGAGAGAAAACTAAGAATTGTTGTGCGACGATACAAAAATTTGTAATTGTTGTAAATATTTCGATAACAAAAAAAAAACAGAAAACACGTTCTCGTACCGTAGAAAGCCAGTAGGCATCAAAAATTCTAGCTCTTGGGTACACAATAATGTACATATACAAAAACACAAATTTTGCACTTAACACGGTTTTTTATTTTTATTTTTTGAGCTCTTTAAATTTTCAATTTTTATTAAGGACTACGATATACAAAATAAAACAGCCCTTTTTACCAGAGATTTCTGTTCAGAGGTGGATTATTGATAGTTGTGTTGGTGTACATCACGATTGTTGTGTCACATCATGATTTCCTCTTCCTCGTTTTTTCTGATTTCTTCATTTTCATGTTTGTTGATTTCCTCATCTTCATGTTTGTTGATTTCTTCATCTTCATGTTGGTTGATGTCTTCATCCTCATGTTTTCTGATTTCTTCATCTTCATGTTTGATGATTTCCTCATCTTCACGTTTGTTGATTTTCTCATCTTCATGTTCGTTGATTTCTTCATCCTTTTTTTTTTTGATTTTTTCGTCTTCATGTTTGTTGATTTCCTCATCTTCATGTTTGTTGACTGTATTTCGTTGTTCGGTTGTGATGATGTTACTTCACAGTATTGTAGATAAACAGTTCATTGTTCATCTCGAAGCTTTTTTTTATTATTTTTTGAAATATAATACTCCAACATATTATTATAATGTGTTCTATTCCTAATAGTGGGACTATTTAAAGCCCCCGGGCCCCCATGGCTTGCGGTTAGATCCACCCTGGTCTAAGAATTTCTTTCTGTCAGTAACTTCAGCATAATGGGGGTTGTGTTATGAATATTGAATACTGCGAACGAACGGCTGGAAAGTTTTGCACAGTTTCGCCAGTGTAAAAACAAAAGTCCAAAGTATGGATAAGCTTTGATGAAGATGGTTAAAGTTTCCCCAACTTTAAATCCAGATAGGCTTTCTTGCTTTCTTCCAAGAATTTTGGGAACTCAAAGCCAAGTGTATGAATTATCGCTGATTAAATATAAAATACTCATTTTAATTGGGTTCGTTCAGAAATTTCTAAATAGTTTGCCGAAAACAAATATTGTATTCAAAACGCTGAGCAAATTTGGGGCCGAACTGATATTAGCAAATTTCTTTGATAAAATTTACCGCAAGAAATCTTATCAAAGGAGATTATATAGCAAAACTTTACTGGCACTTTTATGTGAAAAAATAATCTGGCAATATCATTGTCATATTGCGTCTGTAATTCGAGTTCATGGGAAACATTTTCCTTTTATTTAAATTAGGAACATTGGTGTTTTTTCTCCGATAATGCACTAAAATTATTTTAACATACTTAATATAAATTGCCTAGTTGTAGGGTATATAGGTATGCTGCAGTTGAAATTGATTATCAGCTCAAGAAAGAATTTTTAAATATTTAGAAAACTTAGATCAATTCAATATTTAATCAAATTTATTTATTTATATATGATTAAAATAAAATTATAAAATATGATGGAATTTAATTTTGAGCACAGAAATTGGGTAATCGTCACACGGTAAGCCACGGCATCAGTGTTTAAATTATAAAAAATGATTGTGCGAGTTATTAAAAAAAATAACAGCTAATGTACAGTTTTCAACTCAATATGCATCTACGTGTATATAATTTGCATGACAAAAAAAGTCGAGGACACCGGATGGGCGGCATGGATTTGATTTTTATACAAATCTACGGTTTTATTCACAGTTGGGAAAATTTTGTACACTTAATCTTAAAAATAAGATAAAGGTTACTACTGTCTATATAAAGTTTTCAAAAACTCTACGAAAAGCCCGTAAAACGCCGTCATTTCGACTAGTTATTGATTTTAATCGATTTAGATTTAAGTCTATCACAAATTTGCGTCATTCTACGAAATGAGAGATAGCTTTTATAAAATGTAACTAATGTGTTTATTTTGCATCTGTAAATTTGCATGTGCACTGTCGGAGTAATTTTAATTAAAAACAAACGCAAGTAAATAAAATTTACAACGTAAATTAAGTATTTGCTCTGTTCAAATTTAGTAAGCGAAATAATGCTTAACATAATATTATAACATGATTTTCGTACTGTATACTTCCTGGTATTATATTGCTGATTTAAATGTACGTGTTCCTAAACATTACTGATTTCCTATCTCTTTTGCATGCAAATCGAATGTTTGAAATTGTTACGAAATCCGATGGGAATCCAGCATTGACAATGTCTAGCATGTGGAAAAAGTTAAGCTTCATTTTTATAATGTAACGAATGATGTGATACGACAACTCTAGATAATACCTTCGACACGTGTTTGCTTGCAGATAATAAACCTCGTGGGATTTAGGACGGAATGATACATTTAAAAATACCGACATACTCGCACGTGCAGGGTACAAAAAATAACCACCTTTTGGTAATGTACCCTTTACCGAAAGGGGGTGAATGGAGTCGTTAAAAATATCATACGCACTCGGGAAATTGTTACAACATTTACCAAGAAATGAAGGAATATTATAATCAAATATCATGGTAATATTATCTATGCGACCAACCAGTTTTACAGAAAATCAGAAAGAGTAATCAGTTTATGAAAGATTTAGAAAGCCAGAGATTTTCTTGCTGCGTTTTTTAGCTGAGGCAGCATACGAGTAATTAAATAATTAACTTGATGAGATTACGTTAATTAAGACCATAATTTTTATATTCGATGGCGTATGAAAGTAAATGTATTATATTATAAAAGAAAACAAGATTACAGCGAAAAGTACTGACCATAATGTCATTTCGCTGCAGAAGTTGGCAGATTTGTTAGAACACCACTGAACATTGTTACCATTGGTTTCTGTGGTCTATGATCACTACTGAAGAGCAATAACGATTTTTTTTTCTCTGTACGGTGAACAACCATAAAATTTAAGGAAATAAGACAAATTTGTGTCATAAGTTTAATAAATTTTAAACAGCGCGCAACTCAAAATCCGTGCCAAAAAAATCGCCCGCGTCCATCCTAATGATACACGCTTTGGGTACCTTGCTGATCAATCGATATTACCGTATATCAATACGACATTGTCCAAATTCGTCATCTATGGTCAGTTAGCAATATTTGCGATCACGGTCAACAATTGGTAAGAGAAATTCCGACCGACGATTGACAAATTTTAGCCCGGATTCCAGAGTATCAGATAAGTTTCTGTTAGCTATCAATATATGCATTTATTTGAATTATGTCGTTCATTAATCAAAAGTACTGGCTTATTTGTTGAACTAACGAAGATTTTTGTATTGAAAGAAGTCGTACACGCGATCCATAGACTTTATAATTCAACTAAGACGCCACCAAATTGGTTGAAATATGACTAAAGAAATGATTAATTAATTAACTCCCTTGTAGTTTAAAAAAGTAAATGCGGACTGCCAATGCAAATTTAGTTTAGTATTTCAATTCAACATTTTCAAATTATTTATATTTTTATGTATTTGACTGGCGTTTGACGTTTCTGAATATGAATTTATGAACAGATCCGCCAGTGTTGCCAGCGTATATCGAGTTCTAATTTATTGCCCACCAATATCGGTTCGACTATCAACAGTGAAACTGTGCTAGGGATATCGATATAAAATCATCGGAAGTTACTCCTAACGATCCGATATTGTTAAGTTAGGATTTCACCATGCTAGAGCCCCTAGGGCTGGAGCCCGTCCTCCCCGTCCCCTTCTCCTCCCGATTTACCCCTCCCCGCCTTCCCCCCTTCCTTTTACCGTTTACAAGAAGCCCCCCTCACGCGTTTCTTTCCCCCCTCCTCGAACCCCCTTCCGCAATCGTTCCCCTCAGATCCGTACTAAATATTAGCTACGGCTACATTTAAAAAAAAATACCATTCAGTCAGTTTGGGTATTTCTGTTTTTATTTGTGGCCTCAAATTCAAAACATTTTTTTCTTTATTTCTTGTATTTTAAAATTATAGTTTTTTAAATAATAATTTCTTAACATTTTTTTGATATTATAATATAAAAATCATTGCACAGAAATCATTTGAAACTAGTTAATACATTGTGTATAAGCTGATAATAAGAGATACGCTTTATGTTTGAAATCAAGGCTACGACCATCTTATAGACGTAATAATCGGAAACACATTCTAAACCTTACATTAATATTCTACAATAACGTTGCCAGGAGTACCTTACTATACTCTATACACCCATCAAACTTTATAGCTCCCGGAAAACACTGGAATAGATTTCTCCAAGCCATCATCACTCGGTTAATATTATTTTCTCGCATTCATCCACTGAACAGCTGATCCCTAGAAGTGTTGATCTATAAGGTAGTCTTCCATTTTTTGTGTTTTGATGTAGATGCATTATGTAGGTATGTTGAACGAGTTATTAACTCCTAAATGGAGTAAAAACTTTAGTAACTGTCGTCCAATCCCCTTTGAAGCTATCCTATTTTAAAAATTCATTATGAAATCATCATAATACCGAGATTTTTTTTCGAAAGATTTTAATTATATGGTTCATGATAATAGTTGAAAAAATAAAAGAAAGTGAATATAAGCAAAAACAATATCGAAAAAAAAAACAGTGTTAAGAAATTAACCAAAAAAATAGACGCTAAAAACTTTTGAAAAATCAATTACAGTTCTTATATTATAGGAAATGTTCTTAGGGAAAAACAATAAATATATTGAAAAAATAGAAAAATAACAATGGGAAAGTTGAAGATATTTTTTCATTCATTGAAGCAGATTCTGCATTCTCTTACGGAGCATGTGATACATGAATGGGTATGCTTGCCAGAAGGACGTAGAATATTTTCCTTTTACGTTTAATGTCCAGGACTTCTTCGGGATGAGATTGATTAACAAGGAAGCTTTTAAGAGGAACGTACGCGCGGCCTATTTCGGCCAGTTTCATACAAATCTTAAATTTGGATTTGAGATCAAAATACCCAATCAAACTGAAAAATTATTTTTGTAATCAAAAGTATCGTATCAAAATCAAAATTTTTTCTATCTAATATGGAATTGAGCTATTTTATTAATTTTTGCTTTAAATTATAAGATAAAGGCCATTAAAGATTTTAGTGTTTCATGATTTTAGAGGCAGCTTGGGCAATTATTTCTGAGTAAATGAAAAACAATAGAAAAATGATTATTCGATATCTCCAAAATTGGCTACGTTATGAGCTTTCAAAGTTTACAATGGTATGGACCAAGTACAAAATTTATGCAATAGTGTCCCGTGACGCAATAAAATTTATGCAATAATGTCCCGTGACGCAATAAAATTTATGCAATAGTGTCCCGTGACGCAATAAAATTTATGCAATAGTGTCCTGTGACGCAATAAAATGTATGCAATAGTGTCCCGTGACGCAATAAAATTTATGCAATGGTGTCCCGTGACGCAATAAAATTTATGCAATAGTGTCCCGTGACGCAATAAAATTCGTAATTACAGCGTTACAGTTGTCCCGTGACGTCATACGCTTTTTGGTCGGCCGCAAATATCAACATTTTTACGGCTTATCTTCGTTATTATTCGGTTTTTTGCAAAAATTTAAAAAAGTTCTGTCTTAAGCCTGCTCGAAGTAATATAATACATATTATGCAAATAACATGAAATTTCACCGTATGAGACAACCTCATTTGCAAAAAACCTTCGAATACTAGTCCCTCAGGCCACTGAAGATGTTTATTTACACAAGAAAGAATTTATGTGTGTGACGGTGAGACATTGAACTGAGAGACGTAGGATGAAAGCGGTAGTTACGTATAGAGGAAGACAGGACACGACCAAGTAAATCATATACTTGAGTCGGGTAATGTCTAGAGTCAGAACAAGGTACTGGTGCTTGGCAGTCCACCATCTCTGCCTACCAACCGTACCAACCCTTTCTGGCACACGGATACGCCAACAAGACGCTTCTGTAGCTTTATATCTTCGGTGTATTCACCGGTATGCCGAGGGTCGTAGTTTATTATCCATGTAACCAACAAGAATGGCGAATAATCGTATCTCCGGGTTACCTTTCCACATATTGTTCATAACAAAGATCAAAGATTAAAACAGGATTTCCGAAGGTTTGAGGAGGGTTTTCCAGGGAAACACAGCCGGCTTTAATGCGGCCTTTGGAAGTTTGATACGCAGGAATTTAAGGCGTCATTGGGGCCCCATCTAATATGGGTAAGACAATATTGGAACTTGGCATTTTGTGCTAAATAATAGCATTAATAAACACATATTTCAGCCCTCGAACATAATAGCTTTTGCAAATTTCACATATAAAGACCATTAGTTTGAACGACCGTCACATTAGTTGACATCGTCACCAATCCGCAATATACACTTCCATGTTTTCCTTAGATATGCCGCTTTTCTTGTACTATTCACTTCTGCGTCATTTTTTTTTTGTTCTCTAGATTTTATGTCCGGGTTAAATCTTCCTCACAGGAAAAACTTAATCCTTCCACACACTTTTCCACAAATGCTAATCTAGTCAATTCACGCGATGTAATTGCATTGTATGTATACTAAATACAAAACTAAACAAGAACAACACGTCAACCTACCAGAGATCATATGGGAAAATACTTCACCGACTCCAGATATTTTCATATCAGAGGGTTCGGCTCGATAGAACTCCTAACTGAACCGATAAATCCTACCGATCCCTCAATATAAATATTTAAATATTTAAAATTGGCTATGTTATGAGCTTTCAAAGTTAACATTGGTATGAACCAAGTACAAAATTTATGCAAAATTTTTTATTATTATTATTTGCATCTATATAAAAAGGTTAACATATATTTTTTTGTCCTTGCCTGTCTCACTAGGAAATCCTGTGTCGAGACAGACTAGTTTACAAATATTTTATAAGTAATAATTAAAGTACACTTTTCAATAAAGCAAAAATATTTGACAAAAATTTTCCGGTTGGTATGTAGTCGTAGTGGTAACAATAATGAGATAGAGGATTATATTTGGATGATGTGACTAATTTTTGCAAGACCTTTTTCGATGATTCATTGTTTGATCAGGATTTTGTATTTTTTAATATTATTCGATTGTCTTGTTTTGTCAGGTAGGTTATTGTATTTATATGTATATGTTCTCCAACACTCCTTTATTCGTTCATTTGCTGTAAATGTCCAAACCACTATTTTATTAACCTTTCGATTTGGGGGGCGGGAGTGGGTACCGCCGCCTCGGGAACCATTCATTAGATAATGAACACCTCTGCCTTAGGTCATCCAAGTAATTCGCTACGTTTGTTAGCTCGTTCCGGTTAGAATAGTTAGTCTTGAGAAAAAAAAAATTCCTCAGGGCCAATGTCATATTTGGGACGCTGTGTGGAGGGTCTTTTTAGTGAAAGAATTGGAAATCCTGAGAAGGAAAAAGGTATGAGGGGTGGTTAAGAATCTGGGGCTTAATGTGTCCAAGAGTGACGGAGTATGAATCCACCCTTCCCAAGCGATGAGTTGAGAGAGTCCGGTTAGAAAGGTTTAGGTTAGGTCTCTCTCAACCAGTCGACGGCCTCCGTGGTCCCGAGGCAAGACTCTCGACTCACAATCCGAAGGTCGCGGGTTCGAACCCGGCGTGCGCAAATAAATTTTATTTGATTAATTTGTGTTATTTCACAATTTATTCATTTAAAATAATATATAGTATATTTGCGGCACGTTCCAGAGTGGAAGATACTATCAGTATCGCCCTGGTGTAAGACCACCATTCAGAATTGAAACGTTGCTTGAAATGGCTTTAGCCGTGTTTAGTGACCAGATCTGAATAGCCAGGTACTTCCCCACCTTCCTCTTCCCTATCTCCTTCCCCTCCCCACTACCTTCAGCCTCACAACATACCCCAATTGGGGATGCCATAGTCTCACTGGCTCCAGACGGGAGCAGTTGGGACTCTTTTGCGGTATTTCATTTAAAAAAAAAAAAAAAAGCCTCCCTCGATCCGGCCCGCCACGTAGTAGGTGAGCAAACGCATTCGCCGCCAAGACCTAGACAAACCTCACCCCATGAACCTGAGCACCTCTGCTCAACGTCACTAAACGTAGCAAACCACTTGGGGTGACCCACGGTAGGGTTATGCAATAAATGGTTACCGGGGTGGGAGGGAGGGCAATACCCATACCCACCTCCCAAACTGAATGACAATGATTAAAAAAAAATAACTTAATTTTTTTAAACCGTTTGTTTTTTGATAATTTGAATGTATTTAGAACGCGACAGTATGGAAAATAACTTATTAAACTAATTCATAAACAAATTAAATTTCATTCTCTTTGCGTTCAAATAAACAATGATTTACCCAAACCAGATAGATGTAAATTTTGTATAATGATTTCGGCACCAACGTTGTTTTAACGAACGGAGAATAATCGAAATAATTTTATTTTCACGTTAAATGGCAGTGTAAATTTATTAATTAAACGTCGTTATCATAATTGCGCGTGCATTTATTAGTAATGGCAATGTTTAAAATGGCGGCATTTGAATATGGCGGCAGTATTTGTTTAAATGATTATCGTATTTAGCTCTAATCATTCAGATAGGAACCAGTACACAAAATTGAAAAAAAATATATACTCTGGGCTTATTTTTAATGTTTTATTTTATTTACTGCTCCATTATTAGTTTCTGTTGGTTTCATTGTTTTTAGTAATTTATTTTAACTATCGTAGCATTCATGTCAAATAAATAAATAAATAAAACACATTAATTAAAAGTCGATTTAAAGACTTGTGAAAAACCATACAAACAATTCTAAAATTTCATTGTTCGTCGCTAAATTTCATAAACCTGGCTTTGTTAAGAAAAATAAATATCAGATCAATTCATTTCAGATTGATGTTACGAGTTGAAAACTCGTTTCTTTTTGCCGAGCTAATTGAATTTTTTGCACAATCCTTCTCTCAGATAGAGGCATGTGTCGAATATAGCTAGACAACTTCGGACAAGTATCAAGAGAGAACTGGGCGTACTGTACAGGGCCCGCAGATACTTTAATAGAACACAACTGCTAACCCTGCACAAATCGCAAGTGCGCCCTACGGTTGAATTTGGCAGCCACCTCTGGTCTGGAGCCCCAAAACACCTAATAAAAACCCTCGACTCTGTGCAGAAACGGGCGTTCCGTTTGATAGATTCTCCTAACTTAACAAACGGATTGATCTATAGAGCACAGGCTACAGGTGGGAATGCTGTCCTTGTTCTACCGGTATTACAATAGCTAGCTACTAGCGTTATTGATCCCCTCGGCACCGGTGGTTAGTCGAGAAACACGCCAAACACGCGCCCAACATTTGTACACGGTTGACATTAGTCACATGAGAACGGGTCTTTTCTACGACTCGTTCTTGAGTTCAACAGTTCGGCTGTGGAACGATTTGCCAATTTTTGTGTTTCCTCCCTCCTACAACATGAGTCTCTTCAAGACCCATGTTCACTCCTTTCTCTCCTCGAAAACACCCTACACTCAGCATTTTCAAAGATAACACAATCTCTGAAGAAAATTATTTTCCTCAGGGCCTCCTGTGTAGAGTAAATGTAAAAAAGAGAAATTGTTGAATATTATTGGAAATGTTAAAAATATTTTATTATTATTACAGTTGATTTCACGCACCCTTCTATCTATCTGATTTTTTTTTTTATTTTCCAGTTGTAACCTGCCTCATTCACCAGCCGTGTGCCGTCTGGACGAACAAATGCTATAATGCAGTTGTAATCAACCTTTTCAGAAGACCAATTTTTTGTGTTCAAATTCTTCTTGGCTTGACATTTTTAAATTTATAGTGGTGTCGCAAACTTATTTTTATTATGTAAAACGGAATTATTTGTACAAAATAATGCATCGCGAATGATAATTTTATATCTTCAAGGTCAAACCAATAAATACAGTCGATTTTTATCATTTAGAAACGTTAAAGATCATGATAAAACTACCTTCTTGTAGCTTGGGCAATTGTTGATTTTTATCGTTCGGAAAGTTAAACAAGAATTAAGGAAGAAAACTTTTGATATTTTGTAAAATGGAAAGCTCAACATAGTTATCATAGAATTTGAATTTTTTGTCTACTTATGGTCGATCAACGAAATTTAGTGTTTTTGAGATAATGTAGGAACAATATTATTATTGTGAGTGGTTGGGACGGCCTCTGGTGTCTAAGGAATTAATGATGAATGTAAGTAAGTCTATAGTCATGGTGTTTGAAAGAGAAAGTACGAAAACAGTGTGTGATATAGTTGTGAATGATGAAAACTTGGAGCACGTGGATGAGTTTGTGTATCTGACTAGTATGTTTACGAGAGATGGGAAGGCTGATAGAGATATTGAAAGAAGGATAAATGCCTGTAACTCCATTAATGGAGAACTGAATGCAGTTGGCGCTAATAAAAAAACTCTCAAAAGAAGCGAAGCTAGCAGTCCACAATGGAGTCCAGGTACCTACCCTGATGCATGGCAGTGAGGCATGGAACTGGCGGAGGAAGGATGAAAGCAAACTGAATGCTGTTGAAATGAGATCCCTGAGACGTATGTATGTTGAAACCATATGTACGATCGTGTGAGAAATGTGGAGATCCGCAAAGAATGTAAGACTAATGTAAGCATAATGACTAAGATTAAGAAAGGGACCCTCAGATGGTTTGGGCACGTAAAGCAAATGAACGAAGAAAGTAGTCTAAGAAGAACATATGACGCAAAGGTGAATGGTAGAAGAAGTCGGGGACGCCCGACGAAGACATGGCACGATCAAGTGAGTCAGATACTTGAGTCGGGCTGTGTCAAAAGTCAGAATAATAGAAGAGTATATATGAAGCGATATATAAATGTGAGTGAAGCAAATAGTGTGTGCCAAGACCAAGTTTTATGGCGGTCCGTCCTCTCTGACTACCTCTGCGGGGAAACGGCGAGATGGTTAGTTAGCTAGTGAGTGGCTGATTCAAAACTTTGAAGAAATAATAACCGTTGAATATATTTATTTAGACAAGCGGGCAGTAGGTACGGAATTCTCATGGGCCATAGGAAATGGGCTCGCGGACCGCGGGTTGATACTCACTGATATAATGTGGGCTACATTCTGTTCTGTTGTTCAGGCATAATTATTATTTGTGGTTAAGGAAATGTATCGTGGTTTCTTACCAGTACTGCTGTATGGTTATTTGCAAAGATCAGAAGTAATGGCTCTTGGCAAAACTTTGATTAAATGGAAGGAAAATTCAGACGAAAGTTCTCCTATTATTCATAATATTATTAGAACTGTTGTTTTGCGAAGTCCATAAATATTATTATATTGTATTATTTTGTTCTCAGTTCTAAGTACGTAATTTAATTTACGATTACTCTACTTTCAGGAGGAAAGAATCCACCCTCATTTGAAACAAAAAATGCCCCTTTTATTATTTCCTATAATATTTACATTTTGTAAACGAAATAAGTTTTTATTTTTATTTATTAAATATTATTTTTTTTTTACCAAAGACAAATACAATGTGACCTTACTGGGAAATGCCGTTCTAAGGTCACAATGTTATCAGATCACATAGTTATAAATTAGGTCAAGTTTTTTTCAATACCTAGAAGAAAATATAAGTCTTAAAATAGTAATACCTACAAAGTAATATCTAGAAGAAAACACAATAAAAGCATTAATCTTTGGTTGTGACATTGTTTCTATATTCTCCCTTCCGTGTCCATAATTCATATCTTAATACTTTATTTGCAAATAGGTTATATTTTTAATGGTGTTTTTTGAAAGAGGGACGATATTAAATAATTTCATAGAGATGTTTCACATATTTATTTGACCAAAAGAAATTTTATTTTGAACATCACCTCACGGGAGCTAACTTCTTTCAGAATGATAATTCTAAAATTCTTCTCGTTTTTTGCCACACTGAAATTAAATTACACAACGTTTGAATTGAAACTAATTAGAGTTTGATTTTGTGTTGGTTTGAAAGAATTGAATTTATCTCTAAGAATCTTAAAAGTAAAAGTTTATAAATTTAGGTAAAAAAAATATTTCGATATTTTCCGTTAAGTTTCAGTAATCCAGCATATAATAATAATTTGTGATATTTACGCTATAAATAATGCTATTTTGTACAACTAACTCTTAAAAGTCAAATAGAGAATAATAATTGTATTTATAAATAATATTTCATAGGATGATTTGAATAGTTAAACAAACGAAATTCATGTTGATACAGTTTAATTATAAGCGCACACATCACAACATCATGGCGCGTTTACTTTCCCCTTACTATAATAAAAAAGTAGAGTTAACAGATAAATGATGTAAAGAGAATGTCCAAATATGGTTACATTTACTAAACAAACTTGAAACATTCTATGAAGGAAAAGTCCAATGTCCGGAAAATTTAAACATTTAATATGCTAATACATTACTCATTTGACCTGATGGCGTTCCATTATGCATGATTGCCATATCGTTCCAAAATTGCAATCAATCAAACTACTATTGATTTTGTTTTAATTATAGATAAGTTAAGTATGGAAATAAGAAAAGTATGTGTCGTGATAAACGTCATCACATTATGTGGTGTTGAAGTTTCACGCTAATATCTACTGGTTTCCTAGCATTTTAATTTTGGGCTGTGGAATGCCCTTTCTTCAATATCTAACTTTTTTACTATAATACGTTGGCAAAAGAACACTCGTTTCTATTCCTGGAACCTAGGAAAGATGCTATTTATAAGAAACTGTAACATTTTAATATACGAGTATATAAGTTAAAGCAAGTCACAAAATAGTACACTGCTTTTAGCTGCAATTCTCGAACGGGAAGGTCCTGTGACTTTTTCTGTCTGAAATTTCTAAGCCAAAGAAACATTTTTTACTCACGTCGTTTCAATGAAGCTTTGAAATTTCATATAATTGTTTGATTAGACTAAATATCAGATCCAATGTAGTCCAGATCCTTAATTTTAAAGATAAAAACGCTGAAGAGTTTTGAGACTCCAACGAAGCCCCCATTAACCATTCTTGATATGAATAACTTTGCAGGCGGTCAAAGGACGAACTAACATATGAAAGAACTGTTAATATTTTAAATACATTGATCTTTTTGTATCCACATAATCAGAACTTGCAAAGAAATCGAAGGCAAAAATATCCTAATAAGCTCAAAAAGCAAGTCTCTGCACTTATCCTCGTTTGCTTAAAATTATCTTGCACGCAGTGGCGCCATGCTAACAATGATTATAGCTTTTATTCATTAATAACTGAGTAAATATAGTTACGTTTCGGACGAGAGGTTCAGTGATATTTTGATTAGAGATAATTATTAAAAATTATGGGGCTACTCTTTTGTAGGGTTCAATTATAAAATGTACACATGATTCTCTCCGGGATCACATCTGTTACCTACTTTAAACTAGTTCTGAGAATATACTAAATAGCTAGATGATTTTTAACAAGCATATCACATACAATTGAATTTTTTATTGCTGTTTATAACTGCCTGTTCACATTCCGATCAAAAAGACTGAAGAATTAACTAGCATGATATACACCATTGAGTTTTTTTTATTGCACTCTAGTTTGTAATTTTCTAATCTGTTCACATTCGGACCAAAAAGACTGTTGGCATCTTTTTAGACTTCATTTTAAAAAAAATCTGCCGTAACGGTGTAATACCAACCAAATTTTTAGTTCCAAAAATCGTAATCCAAGAAAAAACAAGGCTCGCCATTTTACGCAAAAAATAAATCAGAAATCATATTACTGCCGTGATATCACTATTTATGAATGGATGTGTGATACCTCTTTAATTATTTTTAATTACACCGCAATAATTTTTTTCAGTGATTCTGCAATCAATCACATATTTTTTGTTTGTTTTTAAACAAATCTGCAGTTTTATTCCGAGACTGGTGAAATTTTTTAACACTTGGCTTTTAAAACGGAGGAAGATCACTGTCTATTGTGAGATTTCGAAAAACCACCCACACCCCCTTTTCTCACCCAATTTTGATGCTTTGACACTTTGCTCTTCAAAGGCACTATCAATCCATTATTGACATACATATTTGTAATGCCTTCGAATAGTAAAATGGTTGTCAGTTATAACACATGTTCATAAATTATTGTTGCTGAAATTTTTTAACATAATAATTTTTTCCAAAACATATTGTCTCTACGAATACTTTTTATGAATCAGTTTGACTTATGACGTTATTTCCCAGTACGTTTAACATCTTTTCCCCATTTGATACATCTTTCATGTAACTCACAATTCCAGGGAAGCGTTAGTTCCCCACTTTGCGGAGTTTGTATCCTCAAGTCCCCAATTCCCAGTTCCCGGTACACTCATACAGTTCCCGTGCGAGCGTAATTCGTTGCTTGCCGAGATTATTCGCCATGTTATAAAGTGATCGGAAACTTGAAGGAGGTGAATGTTTGAAACTTAACGACATTATTAACGCGAGCAGAGATTTCGCAAGTTTCTGAATCTCTAATGGATATTTTAGACGCTAATAGAACGTTCCCACTCCTGGGAAATTGCGTTCCTATATTGAATACATTGCGTGTCTATGTTATTATATTCCATCCACCGTTCCTTCACTATATACTTCTCACGGAAGCATTCTCAAGTGGTAACGCATGTGAATATTTTATATTTTACATCCAAGCCGCTTTAGTAATCGAATATGGCTTTTAAATGTTACGAGTATTCTTGCGAAAAATAGGCCGTGAAATTTTGTGGTATTTTTATGAAGAATTTATTTAGAAAACACTTATAATATTGTAAAGGCTTTTTGTGACTTCGTCATGCGTAGAATGACAATATAATATGTTGCCGGTAACTTTAGAACTTATGGCCATAAAATAGTGAATATTTTTACTCAACCAATATAAAATGCAATTTTGGATAAGTTTAGTATTGTCAGGAGACTACGGATAAATAATATTATAGATTCAAAGTTATTAACTAACTAGCTAATAAACCATCACGCCGTTTCCCCTGAGGGATAGGCTGAGAGGACGGACCACCAAATAACTTGGTCTCGGCACACACTCTTTCCCTCATTCACATTATTTATTATAAATACAACGGTTATTAAACAAACGAAAAAATCGATAACACCAAAAGAAATTAAATATTATATAGAGAAAAATTATATTACCGAAAAACTAACACCAACAAATTAGCAACTTCTCTGGCTAGCTCCGAGTAAGCCCACAAAATCTATTAGATATTACATTTGGACCAAGGACGGACATGTTTTACTAAGGAAAAGGGACGATTCTCCGGTAATTCGTATAAAAGACACAAACGACAATCATCGCGCGACAAAATATCCCCGACAAAATATCCTCCAACAAAATATCTACTAAGACCTAACCTGACCTAAGCTTATTTTACATTTTACATTGTTGAACAATAATTTATTGTTTTACAGGATGTCTGAATTATTTTTGTCCCATTTTAAATATTTTTTGACAATAATTTTTTATCTTTACAGGACGTCTGTATTATTTTTTTTGTTAGGTTAGGTTAGGTTTAAGTAGATATTGTGCTGGGGGGATGTTTTGTCCGTAGGATATTTTGTCGGGGATATTTTGTCTTTATATTTTAATTTTTATAATAAGTCGCGGAACCGCAGTAAATATGTAATTATGCAGGATAACGATACTCCAAAATACAAAAATATTTTTTGATCCCCGATTATTATTATATTTACTAGAAACTTTCCTTTTTTTCGAAATAGGGGGGATATTTTTGAAAATAATAAATAAAGAGAGTATTTCACCATCCACCATTATCCATACGATAACGAATATTAATAAATAAACAATTAAATCCTCGCAAAAGGTAAAATACTCGGCTTACTTATCCTATGTATAACTACTGTTCATAGTACCAAATAGTACTGTTTATGTAAAAAAAAAAAATCATTATTATTTCCTCATCGTATCAAATAAATCTTCCCACGGAAGGCGAAGGTTTCCGTAAAACCTACTTATTTTATATACCTACACATATTTTTTCACCATAACACGTCAATTTCAAACGCTTTTAACAAAATCACACTTATACCCACGCACTGGCTTTGCCTATCTACGTGGGTTTTTTTTGTTATCATATTTTATGCATATTATTAAATAATATTAATATGTTTTTTGCTAAGTAACCTTCTATTATTATCTGTAATACAATTTTATTGCTTGTTCATTTTATTTAAAGTTTAAAAAACAGCTTTTTGTAAAATGTATACACCGTTGATGTAAGTAACAAAACAAAAAATAATAAAAAAGAAAAAAAAAACATTTATAAAAAAGTTATTATAGTTTCACATCTTAACAGAATATTTCAACTGTTTTGCATGATATTTTATACTTTTTCCGAATTTCACGAAAAAAACCAAATAATTTATTTTGTATTTATAAATGACAACTATTCATTGCTTCTAAATAAATTATAGGAAATATATAACGAATGAAATATCTGCAAGGAGCTGTGAATCCTTAATATTCACAGCTCCTTGGATATTTGGTATTTAGTTATCGCCAGAGAATGAATAATTATTGCTGAAATATTGTGCACGAAATGCCTCCGTGATGTAAAGCATACCATTGTGTATTTAAGAGTAAAGAGTAAAGCGACTGAAAGAATTAGCAGTTCATCACTTTACAAGACACGACTTTCATTAACTCTTGGCGAAGTTTCGAGTGATCTTCCATGACTTCACAGCGCAATTAGCTAGCAATAAAATGCTTAGCGGATCCGGAGCGAGTTTTCAATAAACACTGTCATGAAGCATTTAGCTAATCGCCCGTATTCAGAACGACGAAGCTCGGAACCGTTTCGCTCCTATTTGTTGAGAGACAATACGTTTCCCGAAACTAATTCCCTCTCGAGAGATTTTCCAGCATTGTATTGGTTACAATTAGTATCTCGCGAAACAATGTTCATAGAGATTGACGCCGAGCAGCGTTAGCCCGGAACTCTAGTACTAAGAATAGATCTCTAATCGGATTTCTTACGATCGTTTTTCACTATTGTTTTGCTTCGATCTGTTTTAAGCTCGTTCATTTGCAAAGTTTAAATGAACGCGATCGAATAACTTAAAAATAAGAGATTTCGCGATACTGAAATCTTTTACTCACAGATGAAAGAGAGTCGGAGGGCAAAATCAAAAGTTGGAACGCGTTGAATAATTAGATAAATAGGTTTAATGTTTTGAGAAATTAATTTCGAATAGATTGCTTAAGTTCCGTAGGAAAATAACTCAGATAAAGCGATAAGCTCGCAATACAAATTAATGTGCTTTGTGCCTTTATATTTTATCCGTAATTTTATCAGACTTTAATAATTCGGACTTCATTAAAGCTTTTCGGAAGGGAAATGGATTTGCGAAAAATTACTTTTTACTGTTTAAAAACATGTTTTTCTTCGTTGTAATAAAACCGAACACTAAAATCGGGGATATAAAAGTAATAGGAAGCAACAGCGTAATATTACCATAGCTTGTTAGCTAAAATAATATTTTTTTTATTACGAAAGTCATGCGGAACGTGATTCAGCATGATATAAACAATTCTGCTGGAAATTATATTCAGCAATTTAAAATAATATTAAAACCTCGGTTTAAATGAAAAGCGCCATGTGGGGGCAGACTAAAAAATATTTTGTAGTGTGTATAAGAATGTTTAATAACGTGAAAACTCAGTTGGCACGGACGGGCGTGCTCGGCACGTG
Organism: Glyphotaelius pellucidus; assembly: GCA_936435175.1. Taxonomy (NCBI): domain Eukaryota; kingdom Metazoa; phylum Arthropoda; class Insecta; order Trichoptera; family Limnephilidae; genus Glyphotaelius; species Glyphotaelius pellucidus. The sequence continues at coordinate 11,015,451 of OW386550.1, forward strand.
ACGGCACGTGAAGGCATCTGTCGGTAGCGGTAGTGCTGCTAACAATTAAAATATATGTACTGTACTGTTCTGTTCTATGTTTTGTACTGTTCTGTGTTCTGTACTTCCAGCGAACAAAATATGTTGCGCCATGAGACGTCATTTGTGCGATTGTAAGGACCCTTTTATATAAATTCCAACAAAAATAGATGGAATTTTGTAGTTTCGCCCGTGTTGGAGGACTGCTACGTTTTTCATAATTACACTTGTACTTGTTCCAGCGTCAAAATGACGCTAATCTTAAAAAATATATGATTACGATTATTTGCTGTTTTACACGAAGCGCAATTCTTAAAATAATTAAGTTTGTGCTTTGAATGTATGATTACATTAGACTGGCAATGTGAAACATAGTAAGTACATTACATGTGATGAATTTGATTTTGATTCTTTAATTCTTAATCTGTACGGATTTTTGTACGTTGGTTTTGTGCTCTTACGTAGTTGCAAATGCAAATAACAGTTCATACTTTCGTAAAAAAACCCTTTTGAGCGAAGATAAAATAAGTGAGTAAAGTATCTATTGTGAAATGGTTACATTTACACCAACCCATTGTTCATATTTTTAACCTTGTGAGTATTAAATAAAACTATTATAATGTATTGCTTCTGACGAAAATCTATAGTCACCCAGTAATAAAAAATAAACTATAGCTTTCAGAGCGATCCAACATACGAAAACATTATTGTAGAATTATTGAAAAATGTAACTAAAAATCAAACTAGGTGCAAACATCCAAACATTCATTTTTTAATATTTTTTACGTCACAACTGTTAAAGTGGCTTATGTTAAAACATATATAATCGGCTAAATACGTAAGATTCGCGAATTCTCTATAGATATTTCAATGGTTGCTGAAGCAAACTCTTGTCTCAATTTTTGTTATTGTTTTTGGGGTGTTATGCCGTGTTTCGCTACCTCCTTCTTTAGCCAACGTTTCGGACAGCGTTACAGTGTCCATCATCAGGGCAGATGATCTTGTCTCAATGTTGAATTTATATTTACGATAATTCAGTTGAAAATGAAACAAACGATGAACGTACGTCTGCACCCTCCAAAGAAAACATTCAACAATTACAATACATCTCCCTCAAACGCATAAAGAAAATGAAATGAAATTCCCGTCGCCGTAACTGAGACGTAATAATAATATAGATATATACCGTTTCCTCCAAAGGAAAAAGTAGCACTTTGGAGGAAACAGACACACGTATATTGTGTGTTCCATCTTTTGTCTCACCATTATTTAATGTGTAAAAAAGAGCTGCAGCATTATTAGATAATAGAACGTATGCCTTTTTTGCAGTTCGAGATCCACTCGCGTCTCCGATCCTTATCCATCAGTATTCACCCGCTGTGCACCGGCCGTTTCTCCAGCCTAGCGCAACATCCATCCTTCGCCAGCATGGCGTCAAGAACCACTACACTCCACCACCTTTTATCTCCACTCTCCGGCCTGGAGGATTCACCACCGTTCTTCTCCACTACCACGGTGTCGAGCATTGACCTGGAGGAATTTGCCATATCATCTCCACCACAACGGTGTCGAACATCGGCCTGGAGAATTCCCCACCGTTTATCTCCACCATTACGAGGACCAGGAAGATCCATGACTTTCACCGCCAGTTGACCACAACATCATGATCAGTCTCCGCCCTCCGCGCGTCGAGCTTAAATCTATATCCCGCCGTGATGTGACCTACATGTTATAAATGGCTAATCATGTTTCTATGATGTGAAAATGTATTATTTTTATATAGGTTCACAGTTAATTTCATTTTATCCATCCCACATACTTAGATCTGTGTTTTTTATTTATCACTTTATTTTCTAGTTTTTTTTTATTGTTTTAATCTATGTTTTTTATGTATATGTATACTATGAATGCTTGCCGAAACTTCGCTGGTTTATGCAACCATGTAATATTAATTACATTAATAATATGTATAACTGCTTGCTTCCCCAATAAACTAAAATAATTAAAATGTATTCCATCGTGATACATATACACAACTGTAATGTAATAAAGACACAGAAATTCTTCATCACATAATTCTGTGTCTCTCTCTACCATTTCCCAGCAAATATTTATATTTTCAAGCGAATACATCACAACTTAGAATTACGAGAAATATCACCCTCATTGGATTTTATAAAATTTGTTAAAAAATCGATTCTAATGATTTATATTATATTTGATTCTTATATTTATATCGAAAGTCTGTGGGTACTTATATACGGAGCACCGCATTAGTATATAGTAGTGTAGTATTTTTTACGACGATCAAGGTACCAAAAAAACTATCAGTAGTATTTAAAAACTATTAGTAGTATCTACATTTATTTATTGCAAATTAATTATTCTTAAATAATAACAATTATCCAAAAACTCGAATGTTGAAGTGCCGAGAAATAATATTCGTCTTGATTGTGAAAAAAGGTACAGATTTACAAGGAATGCAATTTTCAACTAATTTTAACTTGCAAAATTTTAAGTTGCGGACTTTGTTGACTCGCAATTCCGCGAGAGCTTCCACCACAGTGTTAAATTTAAACAGTTCCACCTTGGATTGTAGAACTGTTCTGCCTTCAAAAGTTACACAAATAACACTGGGATAATTTTTTTTTTATTTCTTCGTTCAATAAAATTTAAAATATTACAAAAAAATGCACATAATACCTAAAAAAGTATTTTTATACGTGATTTAAGAAAAACTAAGGATTTTTCCAGCACTTGAATTATAATAAATCCTACCCCAAATTTTGGACTCCTATATTTCTTCCCCTTATCTTTTTAACCATTCCGACCCCTAAGCTTGTTTACACGACAATATAACAATAGCAGTCAAGTACAATAAGCTTGTTTTCAAGCTAACGTGTATGTTTTCACAGAAATCGTTATGACTCCGTTTTTGTTCTAGTAACAACCCTGAAACAAAAAGGAAAATATCTATAGTAAAACAAGCTACACATCTCTATTCAACGTTATCCATAGATATAAGTAAAAAAATACTTATTTTGTAGAAACAGTTTTCACCCGCTAAATCGCATACGTGCAGTTAGACAGTGTTATTTTTTTATTAAATATTTTTGTATGAAATGGTAAAAAAATGAGGTGACGAAATTGTTTATTATACATTTACACGATAAAGTTAGTGTTTTTTTTACATAATCCATGAATTTAAGACCGCTTTTACATATAAACATCGCGTGAGTCATTTTTACAATTGTTTTATGTTTGCATTCTAAATTTTAATATTCACAAATCCTAATATTTATTCGTTATAATACAATTTGAGAGCTTATTTCATAACCTTTCCAAAAAAGTTTTTAGTATTCGACTACGTTCAGAAATATTTAACGTATTGAGATTTAATTGCGAAGCGGAAATAACACAAAATTTTTATAAATCTGACAGTTCATTTAAGACAGGCGATTTGCACAAAGGCGATAGACCGGAGTGGTTAAAATGCATCAATATTCTGATCATTCCGCGACAGCCTTTCGGTCAAATAGATGTACAGATCGGCTTACTTATGTGCATGCAACACAGCATGTGTTTCGACATGCAACATGCTGTCGGAACCGTCCCTTCCACAAATATTGGAAAATTAAAAAAAGGGATGTTGAAGAGATTTCGCCCGCTATTTTATTTAACCGCGTGTACGGTACAGTCGTAGATATTTGCGTAGAAATCAACCATTTCATTAGTTTTCATAATATTTTATACCTATGTTCAAAAGCCTTTTTTTACTGCAGTCCAATGAAATTTAGTGCAATTTTAAAGTGTTTCTACCTTGATTGATTATTGTGATGACTTAACAGTTCCGGAGGAATCTCGCACGACGAAATCCAGCTTTAAATTATCAACAAAGACAAGACACAGTTTTTATCGTGACAATGTCCATGGTCCATGTCCATATCGGTCCATGTTGACAAAATTTTTTTATTTTATTTTTTTTAAATTTTTCTTTATTCATTTTGTTTATTACAGGATTGTTTTACATGGTGTTTCGACTACCAAGCTAGGCAAATGCCCGTATTATGGTAGTCGATATATATTTGTCAACATGGACCACCGTGATTAGCCGAACTCCGCTAACACGCCCGCGATGTTGTTTGACAGTTGACATCGATCTGTTTGGTTTAGCGAGAGTCAAAATGACGCAATCCAAAAATATTTTATGCTATTAAATGAACGAAGACGACAGATTTGATCTTCGGTACACTGACGGGAATTTTGATGGTCATTCAGGAAAAAATTTAGCTACAAACAAAAAATTAAAAATATTTTATAAAGAATAAAATAATTTTTTTCAGTGTTGCCATCACAGTGCAATTTATTTAAGTATATATACCCTTTCCTTTTAACTATTGACAAAATATTGATAAAATTAACGATTAGTCAAACAGAGCAAGGTTTGTTAGGAAGAATATTGATAAACTAACTGTTGACTGCTTAGTTTGTCATACCGATTCTGCTTAGTTGTCGATAAGGTCTTGCTAGGCCCCCAGGATTATTTACGTACTTTCCAAAAAAAACCCTCTATATTTTCAGTAACAGAACCCCTTATGCTCTTTCGCCACTAGTTTCAGCTCATTTTCCTTTGCGGCTGATGATGCAATGAAAACTTGTCGCAAAGCGACTCCAATTTCCCTTCTCATTTTTCCGCGGTCGGAAAACTTCCTGAAAACGCAGTGGCAACTTGCAAAGTAGTATGACAATTTAATCAGGAATTTGAAAATGTTTGCTGCATTTTAAAGAAGCATTTTCCGCACATGGCACGGAAAAATATTATGCATGCCTTAATTAACGCACTCACTCCTCGTGGAATTTGTTCAGGAAAGTTGAAATAAATAAAAAAAATATGTACGAGACGCCAAGAATTGTGCTTTATTTATTCATTACTTGGAATGTCAGAGCATGATTGCTTTTTTAACGAGGTCATATGGGATAAAGTTTTTAAATTATTTATTTTTTGAGTAGGTAGGTACTATCATGTAAATGTTACGCTACCCGTGGTCAATGGGGTAATGGCAACCCCTATTGGACTTTGTGACGGAAGGAAAATAGTCGTTTTTCCTTCCGTCACAAAGTCCAATAGGGGTTGCCATTACCCCATTGACCATGGGTAGCGTAACATTTACATACTACCTATCTCATGATTTTTTAACATTGAAAAAGTCATTTAAAATATACTAGTTATTTTACGTATCCGTTAAAAAGTTCGTCTGCAAATCTTCTCTACTTTATCTGCTGCAAAGTTGCAAGAATTTCGTTGAAAAAAAAACATCAACACATCTGAAAAATAGGTTTGGTCTTAAATATGAAATTTAAGAAAATTAGCAGTAAATAGCTCAAAAGTTCGCTCCTGTAAGGTAACACATTTTCAGATAAACTACTTCACGTAGGGTCCGTCGATTTATGTGCTGCGTTCTCCACGGGCCGTCACTGAGTGCCCGTGGTGATTGTGTGGAGTGGCGAGGCGCCACTGGTCCGTGTTACTATGAAGAGTAGCTATCTTAGCTATTATTTCTTAGAAACAAGCATATATTATATAAAAATGAAGATGACATCTAGCATCTATTAGGTACTAGATATTAGGCTGTTTTTCATGTCTCAAACACTGTCAAATTAACCAATTGATTATGAGAGAACCCTAACCTATAAATCTCTACACTCACTGGAAAATTTTGTGAAAAAAATTCCAATGATTCGATACAATAAATTCTTCGTCATTTTGCAAAAATCAATTTTCTACTCTAATATCTGCTTTTTTCTTACATTTAATAACGTATTTGTAAGGTTTATTACCTTGTTTAATCCATTAATAACGACATTTTGTGAATTTAGTTTTGTTATCAGAAAAAACGAGGTTATTTATGAGACATTATTTTTTAATTGACCTTTATCGCATGATTTTAATAACATTTCCATGAAAGTGATGTTTTTTAATAACATAAATGCCTAACGTGTAAATAAGTCCAAATCAAGAAATCATCGTTCATGTCGTGCAACAAATAAATCCAAAATGTCAGATTTTTTAGGTTAATCTCCGGGACTGATCATTATATTTTTAATTCTATTAATGAGATGCGAAGTCACAGTTGGGTTGCGAATTCCTTAAATAAACGGACCGTGTTTTTCAAATTTTTAATTTGCCGAAAATTTTCAACGTTATTATTCATTGTCGGCTGGATTAGCAATAAACATATTTTTGAACTGTCTTTGTCAGGTTCTAAATAATAAGATTTTCAAGTGCACGGTTGATTACCAATTGTATAAAATATTCCCAACCTTTTTTTAGTAAGTCAAATGTAAATCAACTCGATGATTTTTTTGTTTCAATGAACAGATATGAAACAACCTGTTGCTGCTGGGCGGTTAAGAATCTGCACCTGTACCCACCTGTACCTACCGACACACCTTTAGTATAGGAATCGATTAAGAACACGTTTTTATTACTGAACAGATCAATACTAACGTGGTTTTTATTGTTGGCGTTTATCGTTTATCACCAGGAGGCATTTATTACCCCAATTTAACCCGATGGGGCCTTCCTTTATTGACTGCACCTCGGTGTTTTGAATAGATTAATAACCAGCGGCCTGTGAACATTGTGAACGTGAAGGGTTAAAGAAATTAACATTTTGCAAGCAAATAAAATAAAAATTGTTTGTTCAATTTTATTATTATTTTTATTTTATTTTTTCTTTTTCACACAGCTCAAAATTATTCTCAAATGTTATTTTGGATAACCATTTAACTTTGGATATTATTTGAAATTTTACAGATTCACATAAAATTACCATTGCCATAATTAAATTAAACATTTAGAATATTTGATTGCACAGACAAATACATTTTCGAATTGAAATGATGAAATATTCGCTTTTGTGAGACCATTAAATATTGTGTTTCTTCCTAAATGAAACAGGCTTTCCGTAGTTTCCCCTCGATAGGAAGAAAGACTACCAAACGTTGTTTGAAATGCAATGTTTAGTAACTACATCTGAGAACTTCACTCTTGTTCTTATCTTCCCGATTTCTCCTTCACAACCTAGCTCATGAAGTGTTTCCCCCACGACAGATGTCCCCCCCCGAAATTTTAATTATTATAAAATTATAAATTTTTCTTAAATTTGTACCAATATCAACCCTGAAATCAACTTCAAAAATACTTCGGTACAGTTTCGATTTTCGACACACACTTATGTGTGCAGTATAAAGACAAATAGGTTTTTTCTTGATGCAAAGAAAATATGTTTTATTCTTTTGTGATTCGATGGTATGTCCTCACTTCATACGCCTTCGGAGATATTTAGTTATATTTTGTGTATGTAGGTGCACCGTATTTTCCCTGAACCGACTCTACATTGTATATAAGTACGCCGGGGGCCATCTGTCGGAAGAACAATTGTCGTGGAAGAATATCAATATTGAACAACATTATTTACATATGTATAAGATCGTTTATCGGAAAGTGGAAAGCGAGCACTGAGCAATTCGCGAGCGATTAGATCGACGGCAATCGGGAACAGAATAAAATCTCTTTTAGTTCAGCACCTGCCGCTGATGGTAAAAAGGCCCGTAACCGCTATTGGAGTAAGAGGGTAGTCGCGTCGCGAATGTTTTGCCTTGTTTGTTAGCCATATAGAAAAAAGTAATAAGCAAGAAGCCCAGAAAATTAATGAAGGCAGTTTAACTAAATTTAAAAGCTCATTTTTCAGCTTTACAAGCGCTTTAGATTAGACATTTCGCAAAAGATCTGTTATAGGTCTTATAAGTTTTGTTTGTAATAACTCGGAACTAAGATTGCCAATATTGTTATAACGAAAACTTTATTGACGACCCCTAAGAACTAAGAGGTTGGTATAAATTTTAGTACATTCGAAAACAAAGGGCGACATGAGCTGATTAGGGCTATCGAATTCGGTGATCTGTGTGGAAACAGCCCAACAATCTCTCAGGCGTATATACCGCCCTTTATAGCACCAGTTTTGCTACCTGCAATATCTCCAGACAAAAAGGTGCAAATTTCAGACAAAAGATAAAACATGCATTATTGATTAACCAGACCATTTCTCGGAAGCCTGTTTTTTAGAAGTTTCTTTGATCGAAAACTCCGGGAAGCCTTTTTTTACCAAAAAATACCGAAAGTTTGATTTTTTAAAAACTCAATGTTTGCCTTATAATCATCCAATTAGGGTATTTTTTCATTTCACTTAAAAACTAGTATAATAGAAATTTTGAAATATAGTTTTTTAAAAACAGAACATTTTTGATTGTGCTGTGAAACATCGTTGGTAGCGTTATTGTTGAATAGTTTTCAATTAAAATTTATTCCATTTTTAGGAAACAAAAGTTTAATATCTGTTGAATACCACGTAAGTTGATTTGTGTATACATTTTTTTGTTACTTATTCGTTTATTTATTTATTTATTTTACGCCTATTTAGGCTTTTACATATACATAATAATATTTAAGAAATTATACTTGTAAATAGTACAGTTTAAGACACTATATAATATATTCGATTTTATCATAAAATATTTAAAGATGTAGTAGAGTATTTGTAGGGCATTTTTAAACCCAATGCACAAAATATAATAACATCTTTTCAGGCGCTGATTTTTTCCATTTGTCCTCAGGCCAATTTACCAAATGCATAACAGAAAAAATTCAAACAAATTGTTAATAACGAACCATCTACCCCTACTGTGTATTTTTTTCTCATTCTCATTGTGTTGTTTTTCTCTTTTTATAATAATAATAATATTTGGATGATTTATACAGCGCTGTTTTGTGAAAAATCACTTCAAGAGCGCTGGTAAATGGCTTTATCCTATGATGTGTATGTACTATTTTTATATAGGTTTACAGTTTAATTTCATTTTATCTATTCCACATACTTAAATCTGTGTTTTTTATTTCTTTTTTAAATATTCTTTTTTTATTTTTCTAACACTTTATGTTTTCCTTATTGTTTTAATTTATATTTTTTATGTATATAAACAATGAATATTTGCGGAAACTTCGCTGGTTTATGCAACCATGTAATATGTAAATACCTTAATATAATATGTATATCTGTTTGTTTCCCCAATAAACTAAAAAAAAAATAATAAGAGCATTCTCGCATTGACAGTTTTGAGGTAATTTAGTAAGAGAAAGTTCAGGAAGTGAAGAAGCCTGTGCTTAGATAAACAAATATACGCAAAAGCTAGGCGGCTGTACTATACGTGTAGGTGCTATTGAAAACTCGCGAGTAATACCATTTGGTAATTATATTTAAATATTTTACAAAATTAAATTCGATATTCATCAATACCCAAAAGAGTTTCAATAAAATTATAATTTAGATGGATAAGTCGTATCTACCTACTTACGAAGCACATAAATCAATTCGTGCATGGGTCATTAAAATTAACCATAGACAATAATTGTTTGACCCAACGAGCTAGAGTCCAGGCATAGACAATATTGTGCCGCTTAAGGCAATTCCAATACATTTAAAATACACCTGCTTCGATAAATCAAAGGCCTAAAAAACGGTCGGCTCATTCCCCAAATATTTCGACTAGATGAAAGAGGATTTTAATAAAAGTGGACAATTAGAAAGAAATATGGAAGGTGCCATCTCAATATATTGTTCAACAAACCAGCATCGTTTTCAAATATTTTTGCACCTGTATAGTTTCTTATTATATTACTAATTTACAAAAAATGTACAAAAAGAAACAACCTTATAAATCTGTACGCACCCATTTGATGTACATATTTTAAGTATGTTGACTTTTTTTCTATTATGCATAATATTTGTATTAGCGGCTGCCGACTTTCAGTTTAACTTGAAGGTGTTAAATTTGAAACGGAATTATTAATACTTTTCATTATTTTTTTGTAATAATGGCCTAATTTTTTGTTTCAAGATTTAAAGTTTTTTTTTAATATGGAGATTGCTTAGTATTAAGATATCAGAATTCGAGATCGAACGCTCCAAATTTTTAATTAAATCACATTTTTATTTACAGTCATTTATTAAGGATGGTAAAAACGGTTCCGTGACAACTCAACAAAGTGAAATTTTAACACCCCTTCGAAATTTCATTAAAAGTAATAAAAAAAATATTAAAAATAGCCTGTAATCTAACCTAACGTAACCTAATTAACGAAGGTTTTTTTTCATCACTTTTAATTTTTTTAATTTTTTTTTTTTACATGAGCTCCACACAGGAGGCCCTGAGGAAAATAATTTCCCTCAGGGCCTATGTCATCTTTGGGGATGCTGTATGGAGGATTTTTTAAGGAAAGGAAGGGAAGGGCAGTTCTGGGAAGGAAAAGGGTTTAAGGGGTGGGTAGGAATCTGGGGTTCAGTGTGTTCTGTCATCCGCCTCCAAGACCTAGACAAACGTCACCCCATGAACCCGGGTACCCCTGCTAAATCACCAAACGTAGCGAACCACTTGGGGTGACCTATGGCAGAGGTGTTGGTTATCCAATAAAGGTTCCTGGGGCGGCGGTACCCATTCCCGCTTCCCAAATCGAATGCCTTTTGAAATTATAATGACTTTTCAAAAGAGTGATGAAGTTGTACGGTGTTGGATCGTCCGGTCACTGTTGAAAACAACCACGAAGTACTCGTAAGTTTGACCAAAACACATTCGATCACATAAAGCACTTTTGATTATAATTATTTATTTATTTAAAATAATGCATTAACTTTTTTACACCACTTATATTTTTATATTACTTACTGTCTTAAAACGATTATTTGGAAAATGACTATTTTTTGATAATTTACTTCATATAGAAGTCAAGATCCACCAAAAATCGTTAAAAATTGCATGGTTTGAACGCCATCAACAGACTAGTAAAAAAAATTGAAATTGGTCCGTTCAGTTTTGGATAGTAAATTAAAAGTGTTAATTATCAGCTTGTGGGGCTGTTGTCCCTTTCGCTCGGTATTCGGAGGAATAAGAGCAACAGTGACAGTAAAATACCTATTGTTAAAATTTTTTCGATTAAATTCATTTTTAACCCGATTTCTTCTCAAAATGTTTAATAATAATTATTATAACAGTAGTATCTACCGAAAAATATTTTTAGGTAAACATTTTTTTAAGCTAATCTCCGGTACTATACTAAATCCGCCTATCTTGAAAGAGATTCACTTGTATGTCCCTAGCGCGCATACTCGTGGGAGATCCCATGCACTTTTTTATGCATTATCAGAATGCCTCAATAAACAGAGCGACTCAAATGCTTAATGATTCTGCGTTGAGCATCGACATCTTCAATGTCACCCATCGAGAGTTCGGCAAATATCTTTTGACATACGTCACAATATAGTAAAACTGCTCACATGCACTTTTTTTTAAGTAAAACTTCTTTACGCACGCTTGACTTGAGGAGTAAGCTGGTGAGAGCGTTACGAAAACAAGGCGAACGGAAGTTGAGAGGGAGATATAAGTTAGTGAAGATAGAAAGAGAGAGAGTTACGTTTCGTATATTACTGTAGGGGCAAGAGAGAGATGTGCGAGCACACATTTTCTCTCTTTTTCTCATAGCCAGTTACGTTTCGTATATCTAAGACACAGTGCAGGCCTATTGTCTATATCACACTGTAAGAGCAAGAGAGAGCAGTGAAGTTTTACTTCAGTCGTGTGGTCTAGTCTAAAGTACACCCGTATCTTTTTAAATTTTGTTATCTTCTCCATAATATATTAATGTTTATAATAAACACAATAATGTGTATTGTGTTTAAAGTATGTATTATATATATTGTGTTCAAATATATATATTATTGTGTTTATCATAATTATGTATTCTCACAAAATGTTTGCTATATGTGAGAATTTATTAATGTTTAACTATTTTATGGAGAAACTGAAATTTTTATATAAAATTCCACTCAAGAAAGCAACGATGAAATAAGCAATAAATAACACACTTCATCCGATATTTCTTATAGAACAATAAATTCGTGTTATAAAAAAGTAATATAACATTGTTCTAAAAATACAAAGGGTTAAGCAGATACTTCCTGCAATAAATAAGAATTTCACCAATAAATAACATGGACTTATTGGTTTATTGACGATAACTATGTAGATTGGTAGAAGTGGAAGGGAGGGGGAGGTATGTTAGACGTTCCGGTCATACTAACTCCACGGGGATCGCCATAAACGTCCTCTGCTACGAATAAAAATGATAATACATTCAAATTTCTTCAAGTACCTTAAAACGGTTTAGATTACGATCTTCGAGGTATCTATTTACGAAATCAGTGGTTAGTGGTTCTAGAGTATTAATATAATGTTATTGAACTTTATTATAATTTTAACGGCCAGGTAAATTATCGATTAAATTCATGTGTAACATATTTATGATTAAATCGATGATTCAATCTATAAATCGCCAAAACTGTGGGTAAATAAAGTGATAAATTGACTCCTAGAGTGAGTTAGTAAGAGTGCATAGTATGGATGTAGTTGTATTTGGGTAAGAGATAAAAAAAAGAGAATGATTTAAATTTTTTTTTTAAAAAGATTCAAAATATTTTTGTCATTTTGGAGGGGGGGGGGGGGGGGGGGGGGGGGGCATATACAACACGAACCGAGAAACAATAGAAAAAAGAAGAGAATGTTAGGTACATAGAAACTCAGAGCAGCAGACAAATTGCATTAAAACTTACACCAGAAGAAATTTTTTTAAGTTGAGGTTTATTTATTATAATATTGTTACCAAGTTTATAAATTATTTTACATTTTATTCTATGAAGCACCGCATAAAGAGGAGACCGATAGGCTACGAAGAGGACACCGATTTATCTATCTCATTATCTCGCAGGCTAAATTCTATAGATGTATGTGTTTGTCTCTTTTTAATGTCGCTCGTTTCCGTTTCATCGGTTTTCAGATCACAACGGTGCTAAAGAAGTTTTCATTTCAAAAAGTGACTGCTAGTGTTTAGGGCAGTTTATCGTACACTGTGTTCCCTATTTCTTACATCCGCGTCCCCTGCGACATATATTACCTACATATATGAACTTCATAATTTAAGATCATAATCTAGCGCCAAATTGCTTTCTTATTTGTCTGCAAGCCAATAAATCTTAGTGAAACTGCTAACTGGCTACCAGGCATTGTATTGCCAATCGTCCAGAAAAGAAGGATACGCACAAATTAGCCATAACTAAGAAACCATCCTAAAAATCGATTATTTTTTGAAATATAACATATTTACTTACTTATTGAAACTTAATATACCCTTTTATCATAGGATCATAACGTGTGTAATAACCTAACAAACAAATCCGGAGAAAAAATATATATCCATATATATATTATTTAAAATATTTTCGCATGAAGCAGATAATTTGTGATTTAATTTTATAAAAAACAATAGCCTTTAAATCACCTATATTTTTATACCTACTTATTAACCTCTCAGGCTAATTTTTTTGATCTTTGGAATAACTTATACCATTATGGTTAGAAATATGATCTAAACGGTGTTGGAAATAAAAAAAAACATCATGCTTTATATTTAAATCTAAGAGTTAAGATATTAATTAAAATTTGCACCTTGATGAAACCAAAATTTCCAACCGCAATTTAAAAAAAAAATGAAACTTTTGGATTATCTTATTAATTATTTTTAGATGCAACGAAAATAAAGCGAGTTGACGATAAAGTTTATGAAACAATTGCCTAATAAAGTATTTTAGCCTAATAAATGCGTGATTTTTTTTTTGTAATTCAGTAATTTTAGATAGATAAAACCTAAGGAGAGCAATTTTTTTTATTATATTTGCTTTCAAAATTTTCATATTACAAACATTATAAAATGTTTATTTAGGTTTATAAAATTTGAAAGAGATTTCATCACCATTCAAAAAATAGTTTTCGGAAGCGTTCAGAAATATTCAATGTATTGCAAAGCGAAAATATTTTGACTTTACGACAAAATAGGCCTGAGACCTTAGGGGTTAAAGGTTAAAAGCAATATTTGAAAAAAAGTTATTTTATTTAGACGTAACATTATTTGAAATGGCTTTAATTGAAAATTTAAACGAATCTGAGCCTTCATGCAAATAAAGTCTGTAAAAATGTTTGAAACATGAACAATCTTGTATTTATAAAACAAATGAGTAGATGTTTTAAATGCTCGGATTACAGTTTAGCAACTTTAAATTGGCAAACGAGTGAAGCAGATTCTGTAACATTTAGCCTGGGTTTGTAATATTTCTCTACAAAAACAACAATTCCACAGAAAAATTCAATTTTTTAAATGCCTGCACCATAAACCAATTTCATTAACGCATATATTTGCTGTTTCGGAACGTTATTGCTCGTTGAAAATATTTGAACTGTGTAGAAATTCATAGAAGAATGACCAGTAAAAAAAAACAATACCTATCATTAGTGTTGTCCGTTTGAAATTTTGTAAGTATAAAATGAAATTTTACGTCAGATTTGAATTTCAAATTACAACCACTTCTAACGCAAACACTGGTGTATAAAAGTCAATGCACAACCGTAAAATAATAATGACTGAATAACTTAACTTGCCAATAAAGTAATTTGTGCATTTGAACATAAAAATAACAGTTCAAAACAAGACTAAAAATAATAATACAAAACAACATCATCAATAAAAATAACATCAAACAAAAACGATATCGCTGTGAATTGACATTATTTTTACTGCGCTTTTAAAGTTCAGTTTTGACATCGTTTTGCAATGTTGATTTAGTTTTTTTTGTTCGTTTTAACTGAATGCGGTTTCAAACAAGACTACCTGTTCACAAGGCAGTAAATAAAATATTAACGATGTTAATATATTAGAATTCGGCACTTTTCGCCTAAACATTAATTTACAACGCCTTCAACGAAGATTAAATAATTCAAGTCTTGGGCCATTTGTGAAAATGTCTTGCATTAATTTTGGACGTAGGTGCCTTTGCCTGCAGGTATTTTAAAATTTTGAAAAATAGTAGGTTGTCACTAAAATGTTAAGATGGTTTGGGAAGATTGCTCGAGGATTTATGGCGAATGTTCATAAATAATTATTGAAAAAAAACATGTTGGAACTAAGAAAAAACTAAGTTGTCTGTCTACTTAATTTCGGTTATTTTAAAGCGAACTAACAAGTGTTTTGACTTTTTTAAACGACAAATGAAATATTAACATAGTCATCGCTTCTATTTTTCACCACAGAACTCATCCTTCTTGACTTGATTATACTTAAATTTAATAACGAAGGCCCGGATATATTGTTATAGTTACAACTGATTATATTTATTTTGCTTTTTGACTGCTTTAATATTTAGTTGCTAGTTGGGAGCGGCTCACGTGCATTATGCGGCCAGTCTGGAGGCATCTAATGGCACTACTTCTATGAACTACTGGTGGGCACTTTGAGGCAGAATAGTGGAGTGGGAGTTGAAGTGGATTGGGGCCTCTCCAAGTGGTTCGCTCCATTTGGTGACTTAGCAAAGGTGCCCGTGCACGTGGGGAGAGGTTTTTCAAGTCGGTTTGACTTTCAACTGTGTGGCGGGACAGATCGGGAGAGGCCGGTTGTGGGAGACTTTTTGATCCCTCCAGACCTTTTGATCACCTTGAACCGCAGTGGGAGAGGCATTCATACGTCTGTCACCCCTGAACACAATGACCCCCAAATGCCTAACCATTATCCATCCGTCATTTCCTTTGTCTTCCTAGAAGTCCTCTCTTCGCGCTGAGGAAAAGAGTCTTCCTCTGGGCCTCCTGTTGCGGAATTAAAGTAAAAAAAAAAGAAAGTGGGGAGATCTACCAGGCTCTTCAGACTTGGCCTAGAGCTCTGATGTCTTAAAATTTATAAATCTTATTTTTAGCACCATCAATTCTACCGTGAATATCCATTTAACAGTAAAAAGATAACGCCAATTGTTTGTTCTATGTTTTCAATCCAATCATCAAATGTACTATATACTAGCAGTATAACACCGGCTCCGTAGGTTTTTACTGCTAGGCCCTGCTGGCGGCTTTTGGTTCGGCTTAGCCCAGTTAGTGTTGGTGACCATTTTATAAATCCAATAGTAACTGGTTCCATAATTAGCCCGTTCTTCATATCCACTGTCAACTAGTGATGGCTAGTCACCGGGACAAAGTAACCGGGACGGGCATATGTATACTCGTATTACATATGACGTCATATGTAATACGAGTATACAGCCGCTTGATACAACTGAGTATTACCGTCAATCTTTCCATATCCGGAGAGATACTTCAGATTCACAAATTGGTAGAACTTTAGGGGGGGCACGTCCCTATGCGTCCTGTCGACATAAGTGGCGACATCTTGTGACGAATTCTTGAATTCAAAACCTAATTACAACGGTAGTTTTGTTTGAAATTCCACGTACACAGATGTCATTTGTGGCGCGGCGCGTATTGCGTGTCATCAAACATGCACTCGAAGCTGGATTCTGAAATTCAAACACGCAGACACAAGCGTAATAATACTATGCGATTTAGATAAAACTATTTATACAGTTTCGTCAAAAACTTTGGTTACAAAACTTACACACAAACGGACGAGATCAAAAAAGTTCAATGAAAGTATAATTTAAATCCGGAACAATTGCCCGGAATAACCATTAATCTCCATTCGAATATGTGTTAAAATAAAATTGTACCAGTGTATTTCGGTAGATACACGGGCGGTCGATAAAAGTTTTATGATCGCTCTTTTTATCGGGTAGAAATTTAGATTGCCCATTTAGATTTGATTTATAAAAAAGGTCTGAACTTGGAGATATATCACGCCGTTAAGGCACCATCTGTCTTTCTGATAGAAACGCGTAAAATATCAAATATATTTCTTTACGATACCCAAAACGACTTTGCTTCACTCTATTTCTTGTTCTAGAATTCTAGAAGGTTAAATAATAATAATGTGGCTTTTGTTACCACCAATCCTTTGAATATTGGTTGGAGGGCCATTATTTTTGCGTATTTAAGAAATTTTGCCTAGAAGTCTTTCAGATTTCATGGAAATTGTTTAGTAATTAGCGCAGACTTGGTAGGCGGGTAATGCCACCCTGGGAACCATTTATTGCATAACCATCACCTCTGCCATGCATAGGTCACCCCATGAAGTTTGCTACGTTTGGTGTATTAGAAGGGGTGCCGGGTTCGTTCCACACACGAGCCGAAGAAACGACCCGTTCTCAGGTGTTGCTCGTGTTCATCGACGCATACGCACTAGAGGTGGGCGAGTGCTGCATTTTGCCGGAGGCCTCCGAGGCGTGCTTCCTTTTAAAAGTACTCGAGTTCTAGGAGCAGGTCACCCAAAAATCCAAATTCTTGGGGGCGGACTGTGCACTGGGTGCTGTTGCGGCGACCAGGACCCACGGGTTCGGCCGGAGCCGGACACATAGAAACCGCACAAGAACTCGAACCCACCCCACTCACGACTCGCGAGTGGCGCGGACTACGACGCTGGTGGAGGCATTCGGGTTCCGGCTCCGGGAGTAGGAACAGGACCTCAAGTGAACTTCTTTGCCTCGATACTTGCGCAATTGACCTGAGTTTAGCGTTTTCTCTGAAGGGTATACGTTATTGCGATGTTAATGCTCTCTTAGAGAAAGTAGGAACATTGAATCCGTTTACAATAAATGTATCTGGAATCTTAACGGTCTACGCTCTCCAATTCAGCCATTTTATGTACACCAGTCAAGTAATGAAATAGCTAATAGGACCACTTGCATCACATTGTTTTAATTTTTTTTCCAGTTCAGGCGAATATTCTAAGACATCTCGTAATTTTTTTTTTTTTAATCGTATTTTTGAAACCTTGGCGATTTTTTGAAAATTTCAATCCGAAAAATCGGACCATTTTTTATAAACCGGAAAGACGGGACATAATTTTATGGGTGCGAAAAAAATATAATTACATAGCCTAAAATCATTTAAAAAAAAAACCGACTTATTCCACATGAATGGCACAGGAGAATAACGAGGCATTCCAAAAATATTACATCTCGTAAATATTTGTTTTCTTGATCCATCTTATTGATCAATAATCATTATAACGTTCAACGTCTACATATGACTAAATCCAATGTTATGAATTTGTACTTGTAAATTATAATAATAATAATATATTATAAAATTTGATTTTGTTAAAATCAGCACTGTTGCCATTATACTCCTAAGTCAGCCGCTGCGGAAAGCATCTGTACGATGTTTACTTTATAACATCTGTCAAAACGTCAAACCAAACAAAAGTTCGCAAGGTAACAAACTATAAATCTAGTGAATTTTAAGTGTCAAATTGAAAAATTCGCCGGAAATCGAAGTGTTGCCATATAAAAAAAATAAATTAGTGTGGAATTTTACAAAATTAATTGAATATTTCGGGGACGGAACATTTTCATATAGTGACGTCACGAGCCCAAAAACCGAATTTATTTATTTAAAAAAGAAAAAACTATAAATTTCTAAAAAAATTATTAGCATTTTCGTAATATTAGTAGAAAAATCTATCCACACGATTTTATCCAAGTCATTATGAAATCCATGCAAGTGGCCTATTCAATTTGGATTACTTACCTGCATTCCTTATACATAAGCGCCCTTGAGGTGATTTTTCACAAACACGGCGCTTACAAATTGTCCAATTATCATCATTATAATATAATTTAACCGAATAAAACACAAAAAATCCTGCGAAGAACCCGAGTTCAAGAGCCCACTCCAGCTGGACCGGTGATCAATGCTGCTAGCTCCTTAGAGCAAACTCCATTAAAATACCTGTATCATAGATTCAGCATGCCCACATTGCGTCTGTGTATTAGAGATGGCAATCGGTCTATTAACAACAGATTGTTAATCAGACGGTACGCTTTCATTTCCTCAGAATCAAGCAGCTTTATCAAGCATTGTATGGCTTAGAGGTGGCTCTCAGGTGGGCTATAAATTATAATGGTTATATATTATTTTATCATATTTATAAACAATAAATTTTTTAAATTTTATTAAAATCATTTCTTTTAATCTTATTTAGTATTGGATTGATTTACTTTGGGTTGAGTTGTATAAAACTTTCGACACAATTGATGTCAATCAATTCGTCGATCATTAAATTATCGATGCATTATTATTTGAACAAGTTGTGATTATTTTTAATTATGTTGTCATGTTGGTCATATTAGTCAGCAGATAAAAATTTACTAATTCTAAATCTATTAAAATTTACTTATTCTAAACCTGAAACGCGCTGAGAATCGGCGTTTAATGGAGGTAGTTCAAATGTCAAATAATCAAAACGGCACTGATTTGATGGACATTAATTCGTGTCACAAGAATGAATCAACCCAACCTAAAATAAATCAACTATGTGACTATTTGATGGGCATCAAATGTGGCGAAAGTTTCAAACACACAATTTTGATCTATTTTCGTTCAAACTGAGAACTATTGCAATAATACCGTTAGAAAATAAATGCAGGCATAACAAATTCTTTCCCGAATTATTCTGAAACACGAGCACAAAACCGGACTCCTAAATCGAAGTTATTATGAAAACTATAACTGTTATTTAGGCGGGACATTTATGGCGATTCCAAGCTGTCGAGCCCGAATGGGTTATCGCCGGCTCTATGATACTACCGCGAAGAGCTCTGCTGTTACCTCTCTTTCTGACAAATGCGTCGTTTTTGCCAACGAGGGAGAGGTCTCAACAACATTACTTCTTTGGTCGTTGTACGTGGCTACCACACAAAACTGTCCCTAATAAATAAAGCTAGGCCCGTTTCATACGCACGTACATAAACACTGAAATACCAAAAGGCATAGCGCCCGAAGGGTTAATAAGGATGGTACACAATATGAACGGAAAATAAATATAGTAAATAATGTGTCGGTGATTTACCGCACGGGCGTCTACACCGTTGCGGGTTAGGTTTATTATACTGTGTTGAAGGTGCATCGGATACGAAATACCTAATTATTTTACAGGTACTGAAAATTGTAATAAGTTTTGTTATAGAACTTAATTAAATGCATTTTTTCACCACGGTGTGTTTTGTTAAAATTTATTTAGACGTGTGTAATGCGGATAAACATATTTTTTTAACACAGCATGGGAGTCAGGTACAGAACTGAATTATGGAATCATAACACATTTTTCGTTCGGTGTTGCTTGGTGACAGCGGCTGAGTGGCTCTGAAAGAGGCTTGTAAAGAAATTACCCTCTGATCCAAATGTGTCGACCATTTAATAAAATAGATAGTGATGAAGTAGACATTTTCGTCGATAATATACCATTTATTCAGAAAAAATGTTCTGCGGTTGCTAAAAAACATGTTGTGCTAATTATGTTATATATCATTTGTGTCTATTTGTGTCTCTCGTGTATTTTGTGTCTCTTGTAAATCTCTGTCTCTTGTGTCCCTTGGGTCTCTTTTTTATCTTGTGTCTCTTGTGTTTCTCGAGTCTCTCGTCTCTCGTCTCTTGTGTCTTGTGTCTCTTGTGTTTCTTGTGTCTCTTGTGTCTCTTGTGTCTCTTGTGTCTCTTGTGTCTCTTGTGTCTCGTGTCTCTTGTGTCTCTTGTGTCTCTTGTGCCTCTTGTGTCTCTTGTGTCTCTTGTGTCTCTTGTGTCTCTTGTGTCTCTTGGGTCTCTTGTGTCTCTTGTGTCTCTTGTGTCTCTTGGTCTCTTGTGTCTCTTGTGTCTCTGTGTCTCTAGTGTCTCTTGTGTCTCTTTTGTCTCTTGTGTCTCTTGTGTCTCTTGTGTCTCTTGTGTCTCTTGTGTCTCTTGTGTCTCTTGTGTCTCTTGTGTCTCTTGTGTCTCTTGTGTCTCTTGTGTCTCTTGTGTCTCTTGTGTCTCTTGTGTCTCTGTGTCTTTTTTGTCTCTTGTATATAATCTGAGCTTTTATATAATTTTGTATTTTTAATATTTATTTAGATGTATGTAAATGTATCATTTGTCTGATCAGATTTTTTGTTTGTACCTATTTGTGTACTAACTTATTTTTTTAACTCGATTATTCTCACCTTACATCGGTAAAAACTCAGCAAAAACAAATAAATACATTTTTAACGACAATGTGTTGAAATGTATGCTCGTGTTCATTCCACCGTCAGCCATTTTAGTATACCTCATAATCAACGCTTCATCACGCCCTTGCTGTAGGCAACTAAAGTAATGTTACAATAATTAATTTTGCGTGTAATAATGAGTACCACGTTAAGTATAAAGCGCCAAGTAAACAAGTTATTGGTTTACCTTAGACCTTTAAACCCGAGCCCCTTTACACTTAGCTATGCGGTTACTACTAACAGTTAAAGTCACGATTGAAGTTCTAAGAAATGGGTTATTAAGTAAATTACCTAAATAATGTATTCAAAGTTACCATTTATTATGTAATCAGTTTTAACGTCAAAATTCTCATAATTGTATTTCGGCGGTCCTTTGTTACTGTAATGATAATTTCTAGTAAATTTCTCAGTTCGTTAATTAGCAAAGGATTTCCTATTATTGCACAACTTTGAAACCTTCCCCTTAAAATTCCTACGCACTTTGAGAATTCTTCACACTTTGCGAGTGTTGGAATTAATTTCCTCGACGCAATAATTTTCATAACATGAAAGACATTTGAAGTTTGGGGAATTTTAATTAATAAATCAATCGATTTTGAATGGATTTTAATTCATTCGAACAGATGTTCGTGAATACAAACAAACGAGTCGCGCTACAGTTTCAGAAGTTTGATTATTGAGTTTAATATTTCACTAAGTAATATTGCTTCGCAATCAACTTGGCTCGGATATACTTAAGATGAGAAATAAAGCTGGAGTTAGGTAATACCTACATTAACTTATTTCGAGAGTGTGGCGGCTTTCAGTTCACAGAAAACTGTTCAATCATGGGTAAAGAAAATGAGTTTCGCGCAAATAATTCAAAGGGTGTGAAAATAAAAAGTTTTTCCATACAACTTAGAAATGTGTTTAATTAATAATATTATGTAATTATGTGGTTTTCTGCTAAAATAATATGAATGGTTAAGAGGAGACGGGCGGCGTTTTGTCTAAATAAACGTATTCCTGAATTTCCTCTCCGGATTTTAACACAACTGCAAAATTTTTAAATACACGTAATATAGATGTGTCGGTACGTTTTGCTCTATTTAAAAAGTTTCTACTCGTAGGAGTTAGGACCCTCCAAAAATCGTTAAAATTGTCTGGTTTGAACGCCAGCAGCAGGTACAAACTAGTCGATGTATTGTTTGAAAAAGCAAAACGTACAGATATAGAATATTTTCTTCTAATAATACAGTTAGTATAAAATTTTTTAAAATCGGTACAGTTTTGGAGGAGTAAAATGGGGAATACAAACTTTGATTGTGATGATTTTATTTAGGTGTTTTCAGCCTGAGGTGCTGTTGTTCCTTTCGCTCAGTATTATTTTAAAAATTTTTGTTAGTTTTATTTTAAGACAGTGAGACATATGGCATGCCCAAATGGGGTATGTTGTGAGGCTAAGGGTAGTGGGAGGAAAAGGAGATGGGGGGAGAAAGGTGGGGAAGGACCTGACTATTCAGATCTGGTCACCAAACACGGCAACGTTTCAATTCTGAATGGTGGTCTTACACCAGGGCGATCCTGAGAGTATGTTCTACTCTGGAACGTGCCAAATATGCTATATATTATTTTTAAATGAATAAATTGTGAAATAACACAAATTACCTTGTGTTACCCGTGACCTTCGCATAGCGAGTCAAAAGCTTTACCGCTAGACCACGCCGGCCGTCATTCGGGGGAATAAGAGCGACAGTGGCAGCAACAGTTAAATAAAATATTTGTTATTCAAATTTCTCAGCGACCAATTTCTTAAGCATTTCATAGAACCTAAAACTTAGGATTGTAACTACTTCATTTAAGGTAGGTTTTAATAGGTACTTTAAGAAGAGGTTATCGAAAGTTACAACCTTCAACAAATTTCTTATGAAATGGTATTTCTGTTCATATATTTAAAAAATTTATTTTCAAAATTATGCTTGCTTTAAGTGTTATTAATAAAATCCCGTTTTCATGTCAGATAAAACTTTCCCGTAAAACATTCAATCTTAACAAACAAGAAAGATGAAACGAAGGGGGGGGGGTTAGGCGAAACAACAATGTCTGTGTATTAGCGATGTTTTTGTTGCTTCCATTTCCTCCGTCTTAAAAAGCAAACGAGCAACATCAATTAAAAGTCCTCAGCGGCGGCCCTAAAGCTTCCTCACGAAACGTTTTAATTTGAAAACATTGTCAAAAAATATTTTATTCCAGCTCCGGCAATTATAAAGGGATAACCCTTTAAGTGCCAGCCCGTCAATCTTCAAACGGGGCAGAATTTTAATAATAAAATGTCCCCGCTTTCAAAAAGCAATTATTATTACCCGACCGGACAGGGCACAGGGTATAGGGGAGCAGTGGAGAAATGAAAAGGAGCCCACGATCGCCAGATTCCAGAAGCTTGACATCATTAAAATGTGTACAAATCATATTTCACGACATTTGCAAGTGACTGTTATTGCCTTTGAGGGAGGGTTGGTGGGGGGGAGTGCGGGGTGGCGGCGTAGCGGGGTGACGTCACAAATAGGGGAGAAATTAAGTTATAGAAACTTTTATTGCACTTGGCAAACCGATTCGATGGAGTGAAGCTATGTGTTTTATTCCATCATGTCGTTCCACGCCGATGGAGTGGAACGGTTTGAATGCTAGAGAATTATTATTATTGTCAAGCCGTTCTATTTCCGAGAACACTTCCGGCCGGAATTGATTTCCTGCGGACTGGACGGAAACGAAGAGACGATTTTTTTGTGTATCAATACAATAAGATAAAATTAATCATAAATGTACGTTCATATTGCAATTGAAAAAATAAGTTTTTGTAATGTGATATTTATCGTTTGTTGTTTTTTTTTTGTGTGGCCATCAGTAAAACTGTACAACGATGTTCTAGTTGGGGATAAGAATGTTGGTATGGGTGGTTCATAATAATTTTAAATGAAATAAGAATTACAACGCAATGAAAATACTCTTTTCAAGGGAAGTATTTTTCTCTTCACCCGCGATAGCATCTTTCTAAAGAATCAAACGTTTTTACCATAAGATTTTTTAAAAATAAATTTTATTCTTGCGGGACTGGGTATACGGTTCAAACTCTATCTGGCATTTAACTTTTTTTTACGTCATCTCCACACTGGAGGCCCTGAGGAAAATAATTTATTTCAGGGCCTGTGTCATCTTTGAAGATGCTTTGTGGATGGTCTTTTTGAGGAAAGGAACGAGTGAACGTGGTTTTGAAAAGACCCAGGTTGTAGGAGGGAGGAAACACAGAGGTCGGCAAATAATTCCACAGCCGAGCTATTGGACTCAAGTATGAGTCGTAGAAGCGACCCGTTCTCCTGGGACAGATGTCAACCGTGTTTTACGTTGGGCGCGCATTTGAAATTTTTTATTGTTTAATTTATAACATTAATAAAAAATAATAATAAATATAATAATAGTAGGAAAAACAAAATAGTGAATTACATAATTCAATGATTTTCTACGCCAATTAAGAGTGCTAGCTCTTGAGCTTGGCGAAGGAGTTATTTCATAATTATTCAATTATTATAACATAATTTTACATAGTGTACAATAAATATAAACTTAAGTACTAAGTTGTTGTGACATTATTTTTTAATATGGCATGAATTGAAATTATAACATTCAAATTATGACATATTTCCAAATTTCCAATACGTCATAATTATAACATTCATAAATTATGACATATTTCCCGATTATGCATCAGTGCCGAAGGAATCAATGACGCTAGTTCCTCAGAGCATCTTCCATTGTAATACCGCTAGAACAAGGACCGCATGCTACCTGACGCCTGCGCTCTAAAGATTGCAATCCACTTGTTGAGATATGGGAATCTATTAAACGGACCGCCCGTTTCTGCATAGAGTCAAGGGTTTTTGTCAGATATGACGACAGGTAGCTGACAAATTCAACAGTAGGACGCACTTACAATTTGTACAGTTTCAGCAGTTGTGTATTATTAATGTATCTGCAGGGCCTGTACATTACAAATTCTTGACTCTGGCTTCGATGGAGCCCCCTTCCCTGGGCTGGTCACTTAGAGTTACACCAAGCATATCAATGGAAGGCATGTTGGGAAGATTACTTCCTTTGAAGGGCATGCATGAAGGGGATAAAATTAATATTAACAAGGAGCTTGGTATATCATTAAAGTAAACAATAATAAAGGCACATTATAATACACTTCTCAACTATCCACAAGACGCCATAATGACTTGTAGATATTAGGTATGCAAACACAATTACTTCTTTCCTTGTTTCTGTTTCTTTTACCTTATTTTTGTTGTCTTTACTTAATTGTTTTGGATTATATTGCCACCGACGACTTCAGAAAAAAATGTATTTTGCAAAAAACCTAAATAAAGATTTGGTTTTTTCACCGCTGTTCACGTCCTATAAAGCCTTATTATTTCCCAGCGAGCCAGATGACAAATATTAAACGCGAAAAGGCATAAAGCTAAAGCTAATGCAAAACCCCTTCCCATATTATTCTTTATTATGATTTTGCAACCCTCGAGCCTCCTTCTTTCTTCAACTATCTTCTCATTACCACGCCCACCTCCCACCTCCGCCTACCACGCCATCCTCCCTATCTCCCGGTTCCAGCATCTCCTAACCAATTCTGTTTATCTCAGGACTATCCCACCACCTTTAAATTAAGATATCAAAAATATTAGATATAGTTTAAAGAATACAATGGTGGTTAGTACATAAAAGGGAATAACCAGACAAAACCGGAATTATGTCATTTTTAAATAAAATTTTAGATCTTTCCACAAAAAACTATAAATTGATTTCGAAAGGCTGTTCTTTTAAATAGTAAAGCTTTTTTAAATTTTGAGAAATTATGTTTATTTTTAGTACAATAAGGTTTTACCGTAGGTCGTTGGCAGATTTGCTAAATTTTCAAACAAAATTTTGTATTATACAACATAGATTTCTAAACATATAATCATGCAGTACAATAAATCAATAAATTATTTGAGAAAGCTACTGTTCAGAATTTTAATTTAAGTGCAAATAAAATCATAAAAAAGATCCACGCCCTTTGTATTGTGACGAAAATACTACAGTTTGTCTATTTATTTATGATCTTACATACTAATTTATTAATAAAAAAACTACACTCTTATTTTGCTTAGACATTATTGAAAAATTATAAATAATTATGATCAAAAATAATTACAAAAATGACCTAGTTTAATAGTTTTATCATCACGAGTTTGAGAATTTTTGAATGTACGTGTAGATATTGAGTTATTATGTTAAAATGCTGGTATGGAGAATAATTAATCTTTCTCATCGGAACCGCCCTGTACAGTTGCAAGGGTACGATCGCAAGATCATCGTTCGACGAAATTTAAATTTTTGCCCGCTGGTAAATGGCTCGTTATCGATTTAAAAAATTAATTTATAAAAAATCAAACTTGAAAACAATGGAAAAATATTGTGCAGACTTGACTTTCTTGACTGAGTACGATGTTTTTTTGACAGAAAAAAACTTATGAAGAATTAAAATATAACTTGTCATTCCGAGATCTCCGCCAGGAATACTCCACAAGAAAGTAATACTTTAAATATCCTGTCTTACAGGTGGTATGTACTTATATTGATTTTTTCAGTTAGCATTATTAAAGCTCTCAGCACTATACGCCGTAAACAAATAATATGTTCCTTTTTAGCTGATACGATCGAAAAATCTGTGAAATACGCTTGCGACATCCTTTGTCGGTCTCCAAAACTCCCATGTATGTAAGTATGTCGGAAATTGGCCATTTATCCTTTGAACTAGTTCAAGCGAGTGATAAAACTCTTATCTATCTTCCCAGTATGCCAGATTCAACACTTCACACGTGTTTAATAAAATATAACATATTTCACACGTGTGAAAAAACGCAAAAAATCTTCCACTTATCACTTCGTAGAGTGCGCCACTTGAGTGAGCCGATAGGGCATAAGTAGAATGAGGGTATTTTGCATTTTGCATGTGGTACGAATGGAGACTACGCGTCCTCGGTGGAATCAAGTCGCACAGATAAGTGAAGCGTTTTCCAATGTGCTAATAGCCAGTCGCAACACCAGAACGTCGGAAATGTTCTGGAGTTTTCCAGAGTTTTCTTGAATTTTCCGAAAGTGGCCCATTGTTGAAAAATATGCGCCTGATCGCAATTACGATAATTCTGTGTATATTGTCAACAGATGTGCCAGACATGTTGAAATGAGGGAAAATAATACAATAGCTAACGCAATTGATAAAGATTATGTAATAGGTACCTAATGCTCACATATTTTTTTACACTTAACGTTTTACTCGATGTCATTCGAAGCAATATGAAATTATCGGTCTCTCCTTGGTCACTATTGATTTGTCGAGTAGGTATAATTTATTGTTATGGGTAGAGTGGTTCAAAGCTTTGGTTTCCCAACCAGGTGTCCCAGGTTTAATCCTCAGCCTGCTAGTTATATCTACCATTTTTCACTTCTAATGATGGTAGTAGGAGGAATTAACCTGTGAGTTAACCCAAACGTAATTATTTTCAAAATAAATAAATAATAATTTTTTTCTACATTAGCTCCACGCAGGAGGTTCTGAGGAAAATAATTTCATGGGCCTATGTCATCTTAGGGGTTGCTGTGTGGAGGGCTTTTTTTAAGGAAAGGAAGGAGAGGAAGTTCTGAGAAGGAAAAGTTTAAGGGGTGGGTAGGAATCTGGGGTTCAGTGAGTCCTGGTCATCCGCCTCCAAGACCTAGACCTCATACCTATGAGGAGTGGTTAGGAATCTGGGGGTCAGTATGTCCATGCGTAACGGACGTATGAATCCATCCCTCCAACCGCAGTGCAGGGCGATGGGTCTAGAAATTCCGATTGGAGAGCATAAAAGACCTCCCTCAACCAGTCTCTCTCGATCTTGCCTACCATGCGGCAAGTAGGCATCGGCCGCCAAGACCTGGACAAATCTCACCCCATGAACCCGGGCACCCCTGCTAAGTCATCAAACGAAGCGAAGCACTTGGGGTGACCTATGGCAGAGGCGTTGGTTATCCAATAAATGGTTCCCGGAGCGGTGGTACCCATACTCGCCTCCCAAATTGAAAAGCTCAATAATAAATGCTGAAGCACATAAATATTCTCCCCTTCGATAACAACGTCTGAAAATATGAGTTTTCGTCACAGAACCACCAACATTATTTAGATTTATTCACCAAACACATTAAGGAAACTTTCAATCCGCCGCAAGTAACAAGTTGCAAGTCTCGGATTCCGGAAGAATTATTGAACTGCGGTGATAGCAATAAAGCTGCATTCTTAATGTGCACTTGGCTTGGCAATCGCGTAGGGTGTTGCTACCGGTACTGCTGCTCACTGCTCCTAGCAGTCAACCAGCGGAAATATACGACATACTACTTGTTCAATAGACCACACTCGAACAAATTTGGTTTTTAATATATTTACAAGCTTACATGTCGTTTCTTTTTTAACAGAGATGCCAGTTTGCGTACATTGGATTTCTTTATTTTTTGTAAAATATCACCTAAAGGGCACAGTAAAATTTTTATCCAATATCATATACTATCTACAACAACTTATAACTTAAGGAAACGCTTCCCGGCTCAAAAAGAAGAAGATGGAGAGATATGTAATTGCGAATGTTGGACAGAGCGCGCTGATATTTTCAATGACAAAATGGATGCGAAAATTGGGAAATGCTTAATAAAACATGACTCGTTTAAAACAGAGCAAAAATCTCGTGGAAGGTATCTTAAGTATCATTTAAAGAAACATTGTAATTTTTTCATAAATATAACTTTTAAAATAATAGAAACAGACTTGTTTTAAATAATTTTCGGAGCATACTTTGCGATTTTTTTCCATCGAGGGAATTCCATATAAATTGCGTTTCGGCGTGGAACGTTTCTAGATATTATATGCAAAAATAACATATTTTTTTAAGAGCTTAAAAACTTCAAATGATTAAGGGAGATATGTAAGAAATCGGCAGAAATTCGGGTAGCGGCGGCTTAAGGCAAATATATTTTATCTACCACCACCAGGTCATCCGTAAATAAGATAAAAAAACTTAAATATCCCCACCATATGTCAGTCAATAGGATTAAAACAATATGCCCACCATCCCTATATATCCACCACTATCAGTCAATAAGATTAAAAAAAAAACTATCTGCAAACCGTAAGACCACCATTCAGAATTTAAACGTTGCTTAAAATGGCTTGAGTTGGGTTTGATGATTAGATCTGTATAGTCAGGTACTGCTCCACCTTCTTCTTCCCCATCTCCTTCCACTCCCCACAACATTCAGCCTCACAAAATATCCCAATTGAGGATGCCATAGTCTCACTGGCTCTAGACGGGATCAGTTGGTACTCTTGTACGGTATTAAAAAAAAAAAACTATTTATTTCAGAACACTTTAAAGAAACATTTGTCTACAATGATTTGAACCAATTTTAGATAAACTCTTTCAATTATTTCAATTGAACTATCTTTAATATAACTTTATTCGTATTTAAAGCAGAATATCCATTATAGATAATAATAATAGTCACTTAGGAAATTGATATACACGTGCTGAAAATACTGTTGGCTTTTTGGCTCTGAAAATTTATTGGTATTTTGAAGCAGAAAATACTGCACGAAAGAGCAACCGAACCAGGCAACATTGTGGCGTTCAATGATACGAGACGTCTTTGTTGGGTAAATGTCTTTATTTACCATGCATTACCATTTTCACAAAAGCATGGAAAACAGCGATATCTGTGGGCAAAGAGTGTTTATGCCGATACATTTTCTGTTGTATCGGAAATCTGAAATTAAAAACAGAAGCATTGAAGAATATTAATAGAAGAATGATATTTACGTATTTTAGCATAATAACAATGATTGTTTACGACGCATGGACTGATAAACCATACTTGATCAGAATAGACGATTAATAAGATGAAATGCAGAATTGTAAGACAAAGAAAACAAAATCGTATTTTAGAGTAAAATGAATAAAAAATGTTTTTAGCTTTTATTATAGTAAGACGAGCGGGATATAAAATAAAATAGTAATAAAAGTAGATATTTACTCACTCTCTCGATACGTATAACTGCTGTATTTGAGGGTAGTTCCAGTTAATCGTCATCAAAACTTTGGAATGAAATACCACTGTCTATTCGAATATCGACATCGTCGCAGTGCTTTAAGAAGCTCTTCGGATTGTTGCTGACTATACAGTCAACCGCACAATGTCTTAATTGATAAAATTTTTGTTTTTGATTTGATTATATTGTTTATTTTGAGTGTATTTTGATATGATTATTATTTAAATTGATTATATTTTATATTTGAATTGGTTATATTTTATATATGAATTTTATATTGAGTTTATTTGCTTTATTTTGAATAGTGATTTTCATTTTAATTTTATCTAATTTTATTTTATTTTTAATAATAATTAAATTTAAGTATTTCTTTACTTAAATTATATTATACTGTTTAATTGGAAATTTTATTCATTTAAAAAAAATTATTATGTTATTTAATTTATTTTATTTTAATTTAATCTAATTATTTATTTTGTGTATTATATAAGGGGCACTGCTAAAAACCAGCTTCATTCCAGGAGAAATCCTGAATGTATAGGTGAGCAGTGATCTTTTTGTCAATAGAATAAATGAAAATTAATTAATTAATAAATAAATGTTTGAATTGAACCCCGATCAACTGACTTATTTGCTAACCATTACACAACCAACCAAGCATAAATTGTATAAATTAACAATATGTATTTTTGAATTTTAGAGTGTATCACTTTAAAAAATATATAATTACTTGTTCTATAGTCAAAGCTGGCCGAGACTGTTCGATAATGCCTTCGATAAGGCGAAACAGCTGTCGCTCTTTATAAAAACCATAGATAAATGAGTGATATTCTCAGTATCGCCCTGGCGAAGGACCGCCATTCAGAATAGTAGCGTTTCTGGAAATGGCTTTGGCCGTGTTTGGTGACCAAACCTGAATAGTCAGGTACTTTCAACCTTCCTCTGCCACATCTCCTTCCCTTCTCCACTTCAGCGTTATCCTAATTTGGGATGCTATAGTCCCACTGACTCCGATCGGTTGGGATATTATATTTTAATTCTGTGACAATATCATAAATTAAACAATAATAAAAATAATAAAAAAATGTCTCATCTAAATATATTAATACATCAATGGGGATAGTTGAATTCCTCTAAAAATGAGTTTCACTTTGGAAAATGAAAATAATTTTCTATGATATTTGTTATATCATATTATAGGTACATCGGTTTATCGCTTGTCTGAATTCTCAAAACAAACACTTCCAATTTTGAAAATGAAGACAAATAAAATCAATTAAAATATGTATTTAACTATTTTGTTTTTGCCACGATATTATATTTTAATACTATAAAAATGTCACAAATTAAACAATAATAAAATATTGTCTCATCTAAATATATTAATACATCAATGGGGATAGTCGAATTCCTCGAAAAATGAGTTTCACTTTGGAAAACGAAAATAATTTTCTATGATATTTGTTATATCATATTACACGTACATCGGTTTATCGCTTGTCTGAATTCTCAAAACAAACACATCCAATTTTGAAAATAATTGAAAGTATTTTTAAAATTTGACTACAATTTTTCTGCACACGTATTCAATAAGTTTCTCGCCTACAATAATGAATCCACAAATAATAATGAATCGCAGACATTCCTACAGTTCCCGCAGCTCCCTCGGGCCATTCCATCTTATGTGATTGACGGGGGCGCATTGCAACTAATTAACAGGTCAGGCAGGTACAGGTACAGGTACAGGGAGAGGCGAGGCAAGGGCTAACAGCGGCACCGAGGCAGTGTTGCTTATTATTCTCCCATAAATCACGAGGACCATAAACAATAAATCCAGAATGGCGACAAACGCCGCGGAACACCTTCTGGCATGCCTCCAGATGCATTCGCGAGAAATGAATGGGACTCCCCTAATTTATTCTGGACATTAGAGCGCAATTTGAGAAGGCGGTATTCCGGCACACCATTCTGACTCAGTGTGCTTAAAATAAGAGAACTTTGTATTTTAGTTTTGTTTAAGAATCGATACGTTGATACGTTGTTTAAGAATCATAATCAATATGGCGCTACATCCCAGGGTGCGATTTGAATTCTTCCACAAATTCTCTTCATCTGCTCCTGTCCCTGACAGTTCGCGTCCCGCCCTCCGGCCTTTCCGCCATGCTCCAATCCTCTTCTATGCAGTTAATCCAACCTTTTTCCTAACATTTGACATTTTTTCTAAATGTTCTTCAAAATTTGCAGAATATCTCTCAATGAATAATCACGTTCCACTTAAAAACAACAAGCCTAAACCATTACATGTAGAAAGAAAGAGTTTTAAATTAAAAACAATTAGAAATAAATAAACGAACTGACCCTAATATACTTAACACAAATTAATAAAGTAAGGAAAATTACTTATTCCCCACTTCTCACAGTATGTTTACAAAACCTAAACAATATAACATTTAAATAAGTCAATATCAGTCACTTGTTAATCAATTAAGAACACATTAACAATTAATGTCAGGAAAACAGATTTAAAAGTACTCCACAAAATAGGGAATCTATTGTCACAATTATTCTCTCAGTAAATCGGTTTAACAGATAATAAATCAATTTAGACACCTTCAAAATTGATTTTTAGGATCCTATAAATAAGTCGCGTCAAAGTGGTCAAACCACAGTTTGAAAATGACCGTGTAAGCAGAAACAGCTGTCACAATACGACAAAACTAAAATTTTGTAGAATTTAATAAAATTAAATTTAAATTAAATTTATTAAAAAAAACATAGCTTTTGGTACATGTTTTTAGTACAGATACTAAAATTAGGAAAGTACAACAATACTAGCAAGATTGTGAAAATAAGGAGTTTCTGAAAAGCCATTTTAGTATACAAATCTGAGACATGTCCTTCGTATTCTATTACTAAAAACAATTAACTGGCAAATTAGACAAACCCATACCAAAAAAGCTGTGAAAAAAATGACCATCGCACAACGAACCATTAGAGGAGGTTTTCAAAATTTAGGTGCTATTGTGAGGTGACAGAAAACAAAATAAAAACTCTGCCCTTTAAATACAAAGAAAATAATAGGCTAAAGGTCACCGTTATTAATGGTCACAAGTGATCATGGAAGAGACCCAAAATATTGTAATATACCTTCGCTAGAATTAACTTTTGGTTGGTTGAGAATTAGACCTTTGCGAAGGAATATTATTTGCAAATGCTCTTGTCCCATTTTGCCGGCCGATTCAATTTTCGAATTGTGGCTTTATTATTCCCTAAGATTTGCGATCGTTTGCCAGTCACATACCTTAAGCTTTTAAATTGAACTGAGATTTAATTCAATCAACCTACCAATGCACTCTGAACTCCAGAAATATTGGTTTGAAAACTTTCTTGGCGAGTATTTAGAGGTCGATTTAATTTTTTAACCTAATGGTAACCTCTGGTACAAAATTATTATTTACTCAAAAGCTTAACATTGTATTTATTCTTTCCCCTACCATAATTATAAGATGAAAATCTTTATTTCTTCAAAATAGGCAAATTTACTTTGTGGCGTCATCATTAATTTAATGAAAAACAAATAATTTTGTGTAACACCACTATTTAATTAAAAATATCAACATGTTTCGAAAACTATGTTTTCTTCGTCAGGATAATAAGTTAAGATGAAGAAAACATAGTTTTCGAAACATGTTGATATTGTTAATTAAATAGTGGTGTTACACAAAGTTATTTGTTTTTCATTAAATGAAAATCTTTATTTTGCAAAGTTTCAGGACTAGCAAATGATTGATCCCTTCCTTTGCGCCAAGCATTCCAAACCTGTCACAAATTATCCACATGTCTGCAAAATGTAATCGAATTCTCAGAATGTCCTTAAAAAATGCATTTGACACATTTCTAGAGTGGCACAGAATAAATCTTGAAAAAACCAGACCAATCCAATCACAAATTCCTTCAAAACACTTTTTGCTCGCTGACTTTCCGACAGCCGAGCCATCAATCATCGTTTTGATTAAACATCTCTGGGACTTGGCAGGCAATAAAAGAAGTAGGGGATGACCGAAGGAATAATTGAATATAATTTAGTGAATATCGACCTCGGTCAGTCTCTGCGCTCCGGGTCCAAGCTATTTTTTAATTAAAATTCATCAGGGAAACGGACGAAAACACGGGTATTTGGGTCCGCGCGAGAGTTCAGCTCGCTTCGGGCACATGTTTGAATGTAAACATTATTGTTTGGGTAATTCGCTAACCTCTATCCTGAGAGATGATCGTAAATTATGCACAAATAATATGAATATATATGGGTTGTTTGAACATACCCATAAATTGCATCAGGAAGCGCAAGGGGTTAATGCTCTTATGGCTTGAGGAAAGCAAACGATTTATAATTTTCCTAGAATTTACAAAATAATTTGCACTTAGCCGAACAGATGAAGTTGGCAATAGTAATGATTTTGAAGAATGATTTATAGGATGAACAGATGAAGATTCCAATAATAATGATTTTGTATGTATGAAAAGATGAAGATTGCAATAATAGTGATTTTGTATTTATGAACAGATGAAGATGGCAATAATAATGATTTTGTGTGTGTGAACACATGAATATTGCAATAATAAGGCTTTAGTGTATGTAAACAGACGAAGATTGCAATAATAATGTTTTTTAATGCATGAACAGGTAAAAATAAGAATAAATTTGTATGAATGAACAGATGAAGATTTCAATAATAATGATTTTGTATGTATGAATAGATTAAGATTGCAATAATAATGATTTTGTATGTGTGAACGGATGAAGAATGCAATAGTAATGATTTTGTGTGTGAACAGATGAAGATTGCAATAATAATGATTTTGTGTGTGAACAGATGAAGATTGCAATAATAATGATTTTGGATGGATGAACGAATGTGATTTGAACATGATGAATGTGACGAAATTTTGATGGATGAATTACCTGCGGTAATATTATTTCATAATATTTTCATTTTTTTTTAAACACATTATTTTGCGTGGCACATTTTTTCTTACGTAACATTTTACTACCTTTTAAAGATAGCAGCCAATAAAATATGCGTTAAGAAAATGAAGATAACGTTGGTAGTTCTTAGTCGAAGTACGAATATGATACAGTTAATTATGGCCGAAGAGAATAGGGTCGAATCACCTCAGTGGTAGGACAAAGCCAGATTCCGAGAGCTTATAATTATGACAATATAAAAAATTCAAATAGAATCAGGTCACCTGGGAAGGATTCTCTGTAATAGTCAGGGAATATCTGTTTTCTTTAAAAATATATTCAGATAAGTAAAAGCGTAAAAAAAGACAGCAGAGATAATAAAGTTTAAAAAAATAAAGATTTTTAAGATTGAAAAAAAGCTCCACTATGAAAACTAGTAGCAGAATTTTAGTTGAATTTTCATAACGTGCTTCCTAAATTAACAGTCGGCTGTATTTACACCGATTATCCTAGTATAATGTAAATTTTAAGCACAATTCACATCTCTCGTATGAAACTCTGTCTTTATTTCGAGAGTTAGTTTGGCTGTTGGGCGCTAGGCGGCGGCAGTGTAGCAGTTGTTTCAGAAATTTTCTCTTTGTGAAATTACCATCCCCTCGCCATATCCGGATCCGAAGGCTTCTCACCGTAATCAGGAAGGGCCACATTTGCCTCGGAAGCATTCGTAGAACCTGCACATCCAAGGCTTTATTTCACATGGATGCTTTTATTTCCTTGTTACAAAATAAATAATCTAAAATATACATATCTTTCCCTACCAAAATATCTGGTTGGTGTGAAAGCAATACTAGGATCCTGAAGACTGCACTGAACATCCGTCAATGTAATAATAATTAAAAACATGTTTTTACTTTCTTGGTAGGCCCGTTAGGCTTTTATGTAGGTACCCCACCTTTTTCAAGAATATACCAAGCAAGTTGGTATATTTTGAATAATTTTTGCATTCAGCAGAAAATATGATAATTGTTTTTAAGAGGAATACAAACGCTAGAAATATTTCGATTCTCATGCCTTCAAAATTTAAAATCGAGCGTCTTATTTGCATGAGGAAAATCAGCGGAAAAGTGGTTTTTATTTATTTTGTGCGTAATTTTATAAGAATGAAAAAAGTTAGAACACACAAAACCTCAAAACCTTAGCCATAAAGTGGTATTTTAAAGAATTGTTTCTTGTATTACTTCATAGTTAAGTCATAATAAATATTTTTTTAATTGTTTTGTGATTATATTTTTTGGTATGTAAATAAAATTTTTATTATAATTCCAATGCATAAAAAGGTAGTAAAAGCTTTAATTTATCCGTAGCATATTTTTTGATTTTCATAATGTAACCGATTCATCGTAAAGATTTATCTAATAGTATCTAAATAGGATTTCACGTATAGCTTCATCAAGCAATCTTCAACACAAAACATAAAAATAAATCTACACAATGATTTGACTTTTTGTAAAACAATTAATATTTTTAAAATTATTATGCCTTCCGCCACAACCATGCTTTTAAAATTTTGCAAAGTACTTCATTTTGTATTACTTAAAATAAAAATAAAAAAAACTTAGATAAGTACTGATAGTTTTGTCCATTTTAATGCTGTTGTTATGGAAGAAATGCACATATTTTGAAAAATTTTGCTGGTTTGATAAAAATGATACTTTTTTTTTATTTTAACATTTTTCCACACAGGAGGCCCTGAGGAAAATAATTTCCCTTAGGGCCTATGTCATCTTTGAAGATGCTGTGTGCAGGGTGTTTTGGAGGAGAGGAAGGAGTGAACATGGGTCTTGAAGAGACCCATGTTGTAGGAGGGAGGAAACACAGAAGCCTGCAAATCGTTCCACAGCCGAGATGTTGAACTAAAGAACGAGTCGTAGAAACGACCCGTTCTCATGTGGTGACTAATGTCAACCGTGTAAAAATATTGGGCGCGTATTTGGCTTGAATCCCGACTATGCACTGGTGCCGAGGGGATCAATGACGCTAGTTCCTCGGAGCATCTTCCATTGTAATACCGGTAGAACAAGGACAGCATTCTCACCCGACGCCTGTGCTCTCAAGATTGCAATCCGTTTGTTAAGTTAGGATAATCTATCAAACGGACCGCCCTTTTCTGCACAGTGTCGAGGGTTTTTTCAGGTATTTAGGGGCTCCAGACCAGAGGTGGCCGCCAAATGCAACCATGGGGCTAACTATACTTTTCGTTAGAAAATCACCGTGTTTGTCAGCTTGAAAAGCAGTTTACAACAAAAAAAACTTGCAGCATAGCTGAGTTACTTTGAAAATAATATTAAGAAAAATACATTAAATACCTATTCGCCTATCGTCAGTTTGTTTAAAAATGTATGTTTTATCGGAATCCCAACCTTTGTCGTCCACGGCTAGAGTTCGCGAATGCGTTGGGACTGGGTACATTCCATTGTCATGCCTTTCTTCTTTCGACTGTTTGAGTCAAACACATGTCTTGGAATGTGAAATACGTCGCGGAAGGGAAACTCAGGCCATTTCCCGCCGTCGCTTTTCTGCTGCCGTCTGTGTGTGTGTGTGTGCATGTGTATGTGTGTGTGTGTGTAGGTACTGCCGGTTTGTTTTTGTCATGGGAAATGTCCGGCAAAGCCTTGGGCGATATTTTCCTCAGAACAAAATGCCCAGACATAGAACCTGTTCGTAATTACCACAGGGTTAACTTACAAGCTTGTAGCTTGTGTCTTTGAATTCTGGGAAAGGCAATTTATTTATCAAAGCATTATACGTAAAACTCTGTTTTACATAATTACTAACTATTACATTTTTATTGTTCTTTAGACTTGGAAAACCCTTCCACAAACTTTTCCACAAATGATCATCTAGTCAATCCACGCTATGCAATTGCACTGTATAAGTATAATAAATGTAAAGGAATACCTACCTAGAAATGTCTAGTATCCCTTTGTGTTTGAATTAAGAATCGCTTTTCAAATGTCATTGATGTGTTGTCTTGGTTACAACATTATTTTTTACACGCCATGTGACTGACATTGGAGCAATTGAAATATTAGGAAATAATTAAATTTGTTTAATATAAAAAGATCGACAGATAAACTTTAAATGTCGTTTCTTTGTTTACAGGTAATGTTTATAACCTTACGATAATGTAATTAGTGTTTTCTTAAATGTGAGAGTAAAAATAAAATCTTTGTTTACAGAGCAACACATGGTTTAATTTGTCACTATAAATTGAAAAGTCAACAATAGACAAATTGTCTTATATAAATACAAAACAATACAAGAACAACATGTCGACCTACCAGAGACCAAATGGGAACATAATTCACCGACCCCAGATATTTTTATATCACAGGGTTCGGCTCGATAGAACTCCTAACTGGACCGATAAATCCTACTGATTCCTCAATATAAATATTTAAAAAATCTTTCGTAATCATACATGTATTTAATATGACTGATTTTTGCATTTTTATATGAAGATTCTTTGACAAATCTAATAAGCCTAAATTTTGAATGAGAGAGCTAGGTATAATGCCAGTAGCCGAAATAACAAATGGCAATATTTTTATAGTCTGAGAATGCCAAATTCTTTTAATTTTATTTCCTAAATCTGTATATTTTCTAATTTTTTCAGAAACAGATTTTTGGAATTTGGAATAACGACATCAATGATAAAAGTTCTTTTTTTAATTTTGTCGTGTAAAACTATATCGGGTCTGTTATGACAAATTGTTCTGTCTGTTGGTATAGTTTTATCATAATTTATTTTATAAAATTCATTTTCTAAAAATTTATTTGGTTTGTATTCATAATATGGTACTATATTACGGCAGTCAATCAAATTATGTTTAATTACCAAACTTTGGTGAATTATTTTTAAAACCTGATTGTGCCTAAATGTATACTCGGACGGCGCTAATACAGAACATTCCGATATAATATGCTCTATAGTTTCCGGAAAAACCAAACATTTTCTACATAAATCATCAATTTGATTTGTATCTTTGATTATATACTTCCTATAATTTTAAGTATTAATGACTATCTTGAATGGCAAGCATAAATCCTTCTATTTCTGCGCTCAATTCTCCAATACTCAACCATTTGTTTGACGAAAGTTTGTCAACATACGTTTAATTAAGATAATATAAGTGTTTGGCGTGAATAATTTTATTTGACCAGGAATCTAATAATTCCTGGTTGGTATATAAAAGAATGTTGGCATTCTCGTCGTATAAATTTGAAGGTGTAATGTTTCTATCTGACTTGCAAATTATTTTGTGCATTTCTGAGCTATTAGCTTAACCTTTGGAAAAAAGTTCTTAGACCTGATTGTGTTTCAAAGAAGTTATTTTGACTATACCTCTACCTC
This sequence comes from Glyphotaelius pellucidus, assembly GCA_936435175.1. NCBI lineage: Eukaryota > Metazoa > Arthropoda > Insecta > Trichoptera > Limnephilidae > Glyphotaelius > Glyphotaelius pellucidus. The sequence goes on from OW386550.1 coordinate 11,055,107, forward strand.
CTAAATTTCTAGTTAAATTAATTCGTTCTATAGCTGAATTTGGATGATGGCAATTAAACTTTGTTAACGTAGTTCTAATTAATCGTTCTAAGCTATCTATATCTGCTCTGCGTCTGAAGCCAGTGAGACTATGGCATCCCCAATTGGGTTATGTTGTGAGACTGAAGGTAAGGGAGGGTAAGGAGATGGGGAAAAGGAAGGTGGAAAAGTACCTGGCTGTTACTAGTCACCAAACACGGCTAAAGCCTTTTCAAGCAACGTTTCGATTATGAATGGTGGTCTTATACCAGGGAGATACTGAGAGTATCTTCCATTCTGGAAGGTGCCGCAAATATACCGTTTATTATTTTATACGAGTGGATTGTGAAATAACACAAATTAATCAAATAAAATTTATTTACCCACGGTAGGATTCGATCACGCAATCTTTGGATTGCGAGTCAAGAGCCTTACCCCTATACAACGCCGGTCAATAATAAACTATATTTTCAGAAAATTTTATCTAAAAGGTAGAATTATTTGTTAGAGAATAAATTGCTGAACTGCAGAACCTCCTCGAATTAGGAGCCCAAACTTGAAATGTAACCCGAGCGTGGTAAATAATTTTACGGGCCGAGGTCTCCAGACATTATTTAATCTTCAAACTCTTTGCCCGGAAGGCTCCATCGGAGGACTCGTCCTATCGGAAATTGAATGCTAACTCACCGCCGGGGACCGGAAGTACCGGAAGTCACTTCCGCCCGCATCACCATACATCTCCCGCCAAATATTTATACGGAACGATGTGAAGCAGGGCTGTGACAAATTTCTTTTATTTTTAAATGTCAGTGATTTATTACGAAAATCCTAAAACTAGTATTATTATTCGAGTTCGAGTTTTTCGCAACGATGTCATGTGATATTAATTTCACTCAAAGAATTTTTAAAATAAACTTAGTGTTGCCTCCTTTATTTCGATGTTTTACACGTGATGCACTCTAGCAAAATTGTAAAAGTACTTTTATGGCGTTCTCTAATATCGAATATAAATTCTAATAACAGTGCCGTTAAATGCCTTAAGGTATTTGGTGTGCAGGCCGCTAATTTTTTACCAAAAAAAAACAAATTAATAAAATTATATTTTTCTTAAATATATTAAAAATATATATTGAATACTAACCAAATATGTACATTGTAACCGTGAGTTCCATATTTTCAATTTTTCTACATAGTCGATTTTGACGTGAAAAATCGTCGTTTAGAACAGCTTGTTAACACGCTTATTTGTGTAAACGAGGCTAAGGCACGTAAAAGGTTAACAAAATCAGAAATAGTTAGATATCATGGTTTTTATTAAGACTGTAGGTAACTGACGTAAATAAATGTAACTCGTACAACCAAGCACAGAGCGTTTGTAAATTTTTGTTTATTAATTTATTTACCGAATAATACATTTTTTCACCTGAACATGGATTAATAAACAATTATTCAGTTTAAACATAAGTACTTACGTGATTTATATTAAATAAAATTTACAATCAGCGTATTGGAAACCAAATGTAAACTGTTATAACTGCTTTTAAAAAATATGTGAAATGCATTTTTGTAAGTTCTTCGGTGCCATTAAACATATCTGCTACTTCTGCACCTAGTTACTTAAGCTATAGTGTAACCGCGTGTATAAAGGATTTCATAAACGAACTAGTATTGACATAGTAAAAGCCCTGAAAAGGGCGTTGATCAATAAATAAATAAAAATAAATTATTGTTGAAGCGAAAGATATTTTTATTTCGTGGAATTTTGAGGAATATGAAATGAAATCAATTGCAATAATGCAGAGATGTGAATATGGGAATTAACGATTGTAAAAAGAAAAATGACATCAGATGCCAGTCTTAAAAATTAATGCTATGTATATTTTTTCAATAGAATCTGAATGACACTTATAATAAGGTGACCAAATAGGTGAGTTATATTCAATGTGGCTCTGAACTAAAAAAGAATAAAAAAAAAATTAAAATAGATTTACTACAAAAGTCTTTGGCAATTCTTATTATGAAGCCTTTTGTGATTTCTACGTATTCAAATGCGGCGTGATGCACGTGATATATTAATGTTACTACCTATTTTTATAAGATATCAAAATTCTTATTCATATTTTTCACTACGATACTCGTATTTTGCAACTTCGATGTTTCCTCGATACGTGAAATCGCAACCCTGCTTAAAAGATCTGAGGTACGCCTTCTGATCCGATGTCCTTTACGTTTGGCGTGTGGCTCGTTGAACAAAAGGTTGTATTAGGACTTTATCACACGGACTAATGAGTGTAGTGTGTTGATTGAGTTCTCGTGAATACAGAAGATAGGAGTGGGACGTCACCCGTTAGGTTATTTACGGCCTGATTTTATTTAGCCTTTATAAAATAACCATTTTCTTTCTGTCGAGATGGATTGACATCATTTGTGGACGAAAGTTCTAAAATAAATAAATTATATTAACATGGGTACGGTTTTAGATTTTCACGGCCTATTATTATTATTATTATTATTTATTTTTGGGGTATTCTGCCGTGTTGCGCTTTCGTAGAGCGTTGGCTAAAGTAGATGATATTTTTGAAGTATTATGTCGTGTTGCGTTACCTCATTATTTGGCCAACCTTTCGGACTGCGTTGCGGTGTCTATCATCAAGGCATTTCCAGCATCACATATCAGCCCTGAAGATGGACACTGCAACTCTGTCCGAAAAAAAAGAAAGAAGCACAACACGGCATAATATCCCGAAAATAATAACAAGATTCATGTTTTTTTTACACTAGCTACACACCCTGAGGAAAATAATTTCCACCAGGGCCTTTGTCATCTCAGAGGATGCTGTGTGGAGGGGCTTTTTAAGGAAAGGATGGAGAGGAAGTTCTGGGAAGGAAAAGGGTATGACGAGTGGATTGAAATCTGGGGGTTGGTGTGTCCAGGAGTGACGTACGTGTAAATCCACACCGCTAACTACAGTGCAAGGCGATTTGTCGAGAGAGTCCGGCTCGAGATATCAAAAGGCCTCCCTCAACCACTTTATTTTAATCCGGCCCGTTGCGCTGCAGGTGGGCAGAGTCATCTTTTTTTATTTTTTTTTATATGAATACCGCACAAGAGTCCCTATTGCTCCCGTCTGGAGCCAGTGAGACTATGACATCCCCAATGCGGGTATGTTGTGAGGCTGAAGGTAGTGGGAAGGGGAAGGAGACGGAGAAGAGGAAGGTGGGGAAGAACATGGTTATGCAGATCTGGTCACCAAACACGGCTAAAGCTATTTCAATCAACGTTTCAGTTCTGAATGGTGGTCTTACTGAGAGTATCTTCCGCTTCCATCTGCCCCAGGACCTGAATTCTCTCCATCCCCTGAACCTGGGCATCCCTGCTAAGCCACCAAACGTATTGAACCACTTAGGATGACCTATGGAGAAGGTGTTGGTTATCCAATAAATGGTTTCCGGGGCGGCGGTACCCGAACCGCCTCCCATATTGAGATTTGTTATTATCCTAATATATAAATGTATAGTTTCCAGTAGTTTTCATCATCATAATTTCTTCAAAGAGGTTTTTTGTGGCATTTTGCGAATATTATACTCTTTATTCCATGTTGCCAATTTACCGTTGAAAACAAGAAACTTTTAATATTTTCAACGATCATTGTTTTTTAATTAATTAATGATACAAGTAAAACTAATTCCTTTTTAAATTTCATGTGATCTTTCGGAGGGTTCAATCCCTAATCAAAGCACTGATGAGTTTAATTTTTGTTAAATGTCAAAGTAAAGTTTTATTTTAAAATATGACCTTTGTCCAAATTTGTTCACGAGAAAATTTTATAAAAATTAAATCCAAATATATTTAGTAAATCGATTTAAATCTGAATGCCACTCTTACATAAGGGCGATAGTGAGAGTTTCTTTCATTATAGAAAGTACCGCAAACACAATAATTTTTAAATAAATAAATTAGAAAAAGCACAAAAAATCAAATAAAATTATTTTCGCACGCCGGGATTTGAACCCGCGACCTCCGGTTTGCTAGATTTAATGAAACACTGCACAACACCATCTTGGCACACAATATTTAGACTTGCATCATCTCATTCACACTATTCTGTTATCCCGGTGTTTGAGATGGCTATTTGATCAATTGTAATTTTGATTTGATTTATTTGATGGTGCTTTTGTTTGATATTTCATTCACAAGACTTGACACTTTTATTTGTTAGTAGTGCATTCAGTACACCACTAATTACTGAATTTCCTGTTTCCACCCTTCTTGGAGCAGGTGGATGAGTTTGTGTATTTGAGAAGTATGTTTACGAGAGATGGGAAGACTGATAGAGATATCGAAAGAAGGGTAAATGCCGGTAACTCCATTAATGGAGGACTGAACGCCGTTGACGCCAACAAAAAAACTGTCAAAAAAAGCGAAGCTAGCCGTCCATAATGGAGTGCTGGTAACTATCCTGATGTATGGCAGTGAGGCATGGAACTGGCAGAGACAGGATGAAAGTCGACTGAATGCTGTAGAAATGAGATCCCTGAGACGTATGTGTGGTAAAACAGTGTATGATCGTGTGAGAAATGTGGAGATCCGCAAAGAATGCAAGGCTGATGTAAGCGTAATGGGTAAGATTAAGAAAGGGACGCTCAGATGGTTTGGGCATGTAAAGCGAATGAATGAAGAAAGGAGTGTAAGGAGAATATATGACCCAAATGTAAATGGTAGACGAAGTCGGGGACGCCCGAGGAAGACATGGCACGACCAAGTGAATCAGATACTTAAGTCGGGCGATGTCAAGAGTCAGAATAATAGAAGAGCATGTATGAGGCGATGTATGAATGTGAACGAGGCAAGGAGTGTGTGCCAAGATCGAGTTGTTTGGTGGTCCGTCCTCTCTGCCTACCCCTGCGGGGAAACGGTGTGATGGTTAGTTAGTTAGTTACCCTTCTGTCAACATCCTTACCAGCCTTCCGTTGCAAACATACTTCCCAAGAACAAAACTTATCTACACGCTCTAAGGATTCTCTACCACTATATTACACAGGGTTTTCGCAACCATTTTGAAACGCCAGTACTATAATAGACCTACTCAACTTCATCATCTAATCATTCTACATCTGCACACTTAGATACTTCTTTTAATCTTGATCCGAGAGAAAAAATCTCCGCAAAACTGTTCGCTTCACTGCAAATCTAAAATCAATATCAAACAGATATGAGAACTAAGTTCATGCTGGTGCAATACATGACATTATACAGTATAAAATATACATAGATCGATATAGGAAAAATATATAGCGATGGTAAGGGGTCGCCAGATGAAGGTTGGCGAATCTCCCGGCGAACATGCACATTAATCACTTTGCACAGCGTGTGTCTGACAACCGACCCCTGGCCGCCGCACCCCGTCACCCTCACCCCTACCAAGGACACCCCTAATTCCCCGACTAATTATAGCATTATCTATTAATTAACATCATCAGACAACGTAGAATATAAGACGAAGTGTTCTTTGAGCAGATAGGGCAAAGACCAGACAAGGCTCTTGAAAAAAGCTGGAATGAAAATACCTCCCTGACTTTCTTTGTTCAGTTTGGTGAGATCGAAAGTAATTATTAACGTTGCTAAAATTGTGGCGTTGGAGATATGAGATAACTGGTATTGTTTTTAGAATTATTATTTCTGAACAGTATTTCATTAATTGTTCGACTGTATTGATACATTGCCTTTGTGTAAATCTTTACAAAGTATAAAATGAAGTGGCTCCCGCTGTCTGTACGCTTAGATCTTTTAAACTACGCAACGGGTTTTCATGCAGTTTTCACCAATAGATAGAGTGAATCATTAGAAAGGTTTTTAGGTATATAATTTGTCAAGGTTTTGTGTAAATTGTTTGAAATATAAAAATAAAGGGAGTGGGCTGCTAAGCGGGCAGCGGGCATCTTAACAATACGTATATCGTTTCTACCTAGTTCATTTTTCTGATCCCGATTGGCTATAATCCCAGCGTAATAAATACTGTCAATAATCATCCTGGTAAAAGACCACCGTACAGAATCGAAACGTTAATTAAAATGTCGTATTTAGTTAAGATTTAAAAGTCAGTTCTGTTCATAGGTATCGATTTCCGAACGTTCCTCGCCCCATTTCCTTCAAGCCCCTCAATATAATCCGATAGAGAATGTCTTAGCCTCAACGGCCTTTTTAATTAGATATCTATTTCTGTTTTATCTTGTCTTTTTTGAGAAAGAAAAACGAATTAGAGGAAGATAATTTGTAAACAAAAAAATTAAGTGAATTTCGAGGTACTTAAGTATTTAAATTTTTTTTTAATAATATTTGTATTGTTTTTTTTTTTTCAAATATTTCATAATACGTCCCAATAATGTCCCTCAAACTGCTAGACGGTGGTTTTTCAACTTGCCAAAAGTAAATTCATACTCCCCAATGACGTCATATCCAGTAGTGTGATCTTCTTAATCGACCTAAGAGAATTTTGCTTACATGAGTTTAATATTTTTTTTTACGCTTACATATAATTTTTTTTTTAAATGTTCCGTTCTATACTTCTTAATCAGCCTAAGAGGAATTTGCTTATTTGATTTAATTTTTTTTACATATAATATCTATAACTTTATTTTTTTTAAATGTTTCATAGCATACATTTTTAAAATTTTATTATTTATTTTATTTTATTTTATTTAAACGCTCTTAGGGCTTTTATATATAATGCAGCACATATTTAAAAAAAATACAATAAAGTAACGTCAAACTGCTAGATGGCAGTTGATCAACGTGAAATACATACTTCTTAATGACATATCCAGTAGCGTTATCTTCTTAGGCTACTTACACTCCTTGCAGTTTCGGAATCGCCTCAATAAAGCTCCATCGACATGAACCACTTGGCCCAGAGGCAGTGCCAGTCAGCTGACATTACATCAGCGCAGCACGGCCGTAATACATCATGGCGGGAATTAATTAACAACAAGCGATGCTGGCGCCATCTGTTAGATTAATGACGAACGATCCCCACCTCGCAATTTGACACATTTGTATCACGTGTTAGTAGCAGTGAAACGTAAGAAAACTGAGAATACGTTGCGAAATAATTATATTTATTGGAACTTCCAATTTAAAAAGGTAAGGCAGTGTCAAAAAAAACTGTTAACGTTAAGAAAACCACATAAATATAATACATGACTCCTTATGTACAAAATTAATAATAAACCCATACATATAATTACAAAGTTCATTAAAACGGTACCGCCGCCCCGGGAATATTTATTGGATAACCAACACCTCTGCCATAGGTCACCCCAAGTGGTTCGCTACGTTTGGTGATTTAGCAGGGGTGCCCGGGTTCATGGGGTGAAGTTTGCTTAGGTCTTGGAGGCGGATGACGAAGACACACTAAACCCCAGATTCTACCCACTCCTTAAACCCCTTTCCTTCCCAGAACTCTCCTCTCCTCCTTTCCTAAAAAAAACCTCCATACAGCATCCCCAAAGATGACATAGGCCCTGAGGTAAATAATTTCTCTCCTCCTCCTGTGTGGAGCTCATGTAAAAAAAAAAAGTACACACACACTTTACACGACAATACGATAATATTCATCATCTTACACGCTCACTAAGGTAAGCAATCTATTGGTTACGTGGGGGGTAATTGATGTAATCAGAATTCCGAGGAAAATACTGAGTGCAATTCCAGAGGGAAGACGCCCAGGGGGCCGCCCCAACACAGTTGGGCGAGACATCTCCAGAAACTGTGTGACTGCCATGGACGGAGGCCGAACAATCAGCACAAGATAGGGACGTATGGAGGAGCCTTGTTGATGCAATGGGTCCCCGACCAAATAGGAAAGGGGAAGAAGATGATGATGATGATATATGTGTATATAAAATGTATTTATTTTAGTTATTTCTAGTTAAATAGGTGAAGATGTAGTTTTTTTCTGCCATAAAAACAAGTGCCAGAAGATGATATGATGCGAAATTGAATGGTAGAAGAAGTCAGGGTGCCCGAAGAAGACGTGGCACGGTCAAATTAATCAAATGCTTTTGTCATGCCATGTCAAGAGTCAGAATAGTCAGTAGAAATGTGAACGTAGAGGTGAGTGCCAAGACGTGAGTGGTTTGGTATATTTATGGCCAAGACAGAGTTGATCGGCAGTTCATCCTCTCTGTGGATAAAAATAATATTTAATAAATTTATATTACAAAATTCTATTGATTATGGCAAACTCTGGATGACAGGAGATACTGAACGTATTGTTCGAAAAAACTGTTATATTATCATCATGCTTGACCAAAATAACCAAAAATAACCAAAAATGTCGTCAGTTGCCCATTTGAAGACATAATGCAGTTTGAAATAAGGTGATATTGTGGCAATTTGAATAATTCATATCACCTAGCGATTTGAATATTTTTGCTATTCATTGAGATTTCTAATCTGGTGTGTACAGTTGACAACGGACTTGTGCGTATTTAAAAATTACGAAAATTATACGGAGATTAATTTAAGTGTATGGAATTTATTGGGGAGGCCTCCCACATGTCGCAGAGATCCCATATGTTGAAAAGATTGACAATTAAGGTTAGTTTTTTTTCTGTTGTTTCTTTGCGATTCTGCCAGATCATTATTTTTTTGTAATATATGGTTCACGCAAGGTAGAATTCACAATCCTAATTTTTGAGTATTACGCTCAGAGAGAGTTCTGGACTATTTACACACTCCAGACACTCAAATTACGATACAATAGTTTACTTATGAAAGTCACCTCAAGGGAATGAAAATTATTTTTGCTTATACTTGTACTTCTGGAACAAGTGAAACTTTTATTATTATACTATTGTGATGTTCTTCAATCCTAGTGATTGAGATTGCTTGAAATATGTTCGGGAAAACTCCAATAAAATCGAGCTTCGTCGCTCAAGTTGTTTCAATTACGTGATCGTAAGGCTTAAAGTGAACATTTAACTGGACCAGACGTCTGTTATTGAATGAATGAATTATTGAATGCTGTAAGTAATTCTACTGGAGAACCCGACACTGCGGGAGCCCAGATATGTATCATCGGCTATGACGTAACAGTTCGTGCATTAGACACGAACGACGATAGTCGACACCCTTCTGACTAATGACAGCTCTTGAAAATTGAAAAATATACACTAATGACAGCTGTTGAAAGATGTTGAAACTATATATAATCCTATATACCACAATAACCATGATATTGGACAAGAACTTGTGACAAAAAAAAATGCAACCAACCCGTATTGCAAAATAATTTAAAAAATAATATATGTCATGCATTGAAAATGAAAACATATAATTATATAATGATAAAATGTAAACATACAATGAAACAATATTATTTCGATTTATACACATGTTTATATCCTCTACAGTTCTGTACTACCTATAAGGGCCAATAACATAAAACACCTTGACAGCTAAACGCGTAAAAAATATCCAATCATGGCTAAAAAGGTGAAGTTTCTCTACCGTTTTTTGGTGACACGAGATACTAAGATCATTTTTCTTTCCTCCTTATTCAGATATTGAAGGGAACAGTTTTAGAAATGGCATTTTCCAATTATTCATCTCTTGACGGGCGGGAAGTGTCATATTATGAAAGTAAAACAAAAACAACGTCTAGTAGTCTGAAGAAGTATTTTTTAACGGTGTATTATTGTTCTTGCATTCCTGAATAGCTATTAAAATGTGCACGTGCATTTGGTTTTTGCAGAACAAACTTTGGATCCATTTGAATGTTTGGTTCTCATTCTCGTTTATAAACTGTGGTTCATGAACATATTTAATACGTACTATGTACAATGTACAATGTACATATCAATTTATTTGTAGTTAAACAGACATTTTTAAAAATATAAACCAACTCTGAACCATATCAGATAAGTCATTTAGAGTGATAAAAAATATATATATGAAAATTGGATAAATAGGTTACGTTAGGTTAGGGTTATCGGCTAACTTAAAATAATTTTTTTCGTAGCTTTTAATGACTTTTAAATGAGGTGTTGAGTTGACTTTATTCTAGTTGGCATGGAACCTTTTTTTGGGTCACTAGTATGATATTTCAAAATGTCACACGAATGTATTGAACCGTTAAGCCTCCGGTGTTATTTTATAGCATATTTAATATAAAACACGGACACGTGTAAATAATATTTAATTTATGGTTATCTCAAAACTTTGTATTTGGAGATGTTTGGCTAATCAACTGGACCATCGAACTCAATGTCCTAATACAATTTGCGCCTCGCCACATCATGATGTGCCATTTCACGATGCGGCAGATCATGACATGGCGAGGCGCATCATGATCTGCCCGATTTTACGATCGGTGATATAACATTTGACGGTCAATCCGAAGATCGCGGGATCAAATCCCAGTAATTAAGTAATTTTACATTTAATCTTAATTAATATGGATAATTTAACTGTTTCTCCCAGCGGGTTCATTCCCATTCGTCCCCTTCCCCTTCCGCCTCTCCTTCCTCTCCTGCATCCCCTGCCCCTCATGCTTTCCCATTCCGCCTTGTCCACCTTCCTTCTCCCCGCCCTCCTCTCCCGCTTCCCCGTCCCGTGAACCCCCCTCCCGCGTTACCGTCCCCCCTTCCGCGTTCCATACGCTCAGTTCCGGTACTTTCAGTTCTCAAACAGCTTTTGCAATTTTTAAAACAAATTTTATAATGCCAGAGTCCACCAGTATATATATATATAAAAACCTTCGCGGGCATGCTTACAACAACTCACCAAAGATTCATCGCAATCGGATGAACAGTTTAGGAAATAATTTCATAACGCCAGAGCTCACCACTATATATAGAAACCATCGCAGGCGTGCACACAACAACTCACTTAAGTTTCATCGCAATCGGATGAATGGTGTAGGAAAAAATTTCATGACTGACTATTACGTTAGAAACCATCGCGGGCGTGCGCACATCAAATCCCCAAAGTTTCATAGCAATCGGATGAATGGTTTAGCAATGCAAACTGATCAAATATACATACATGCAAGCAAGCTAATATACATTCATTTTTAAATTTATATTTATAGATATTAATAACTGACGACAGTCTTAAATTTTCATAGGCGTCCTTCAAATTTTGTTCGCAAGAGTAAGCAATCGCTCCCGGAGCACTTTATATATTTAAAATGGTTGTTTAATTAATAAAATGCATGAAGTTTCTCAATAAATGTATTCATTCACAAAGTAATGAAAGTTTCCGGGTAATTTCCCCGCTGTAATCATTCTGTGAAGGGAGAAAGGTAAATCATTTCCTCTGTTTCAAAGTTTCCAAGTATTCCTTCATTCCTTGTTCCTCGCAGCATCTAAGTATTAATTTTCCACGATGAGCCCGGTAGTTGAAGGATGCACGTAAGTAAGATGGTACATGATACTAATCTCAAGTTTGGATGCTGCTTCTGGTTTAATCAAATATATTCTAAAAAGTTTTTTAATATGCGATGGAAAATTCATTGAGGTATTTTTTATTCAGGAGTTTTTTGTTAAATAACAATTTTATTTTTATGAATCCTGCAGTTGCGAACATTTTTTATGCCCCATAGTTTGGTTCATGTTTCGATGGAATTGTAGACTACGGTGAAATCACTAAAAGAATTTCTATGATTTTTGAGTTTTTTATATGAATCAAGAGTTCCAACTTCCAACCGCCTGGAGCCAGTGAGGCTATGACATTCCAAGTTGGGGTATTTTGTGAGACTGAAGATAGTTTGAGATGGAGGAGAAGAAGGTAGGGAGATGCATGGCAACGTTTCAATACTGAATGGTGTTGTTACACCTGGGCAATAGAGATCTAAGACCATCAGACGCAAATATGAGTGACGGGTAAAAATATTTTTAAATGATTAAAAGTGAAATAAAACAAAACAATCAATTATAATCAATTTGTGCACGCCGGGATTTTAATCCGTTACCTCCAGTTTCAGATCATGGAGGTCGTCTTTAAGAGATGTTATATATATATTAAGAGGTATTTCTTATACGACGCTACCCGAATTTCTACCCATTTCTTACATATTTCCCTTAAACATTTGAAGTTTTTAAGCTCTTAAAAAAATATATCTTATTTTTTAAGATAATATCTACTATCTATCCCCACGCCGAATTATATGAAATTCCCTTCATAGAAATAAATCGCAAAGTATGCTCCAAAAATTATTACAAACACGTTCATTTCACTTATTTTAGAAGTCATGTGTATGAAAAAATTTACAGTGTTTCATTAAATGCTATTTTAGGTGTTACCCACGAGATTTTTGCTCTATTTTAAACGAATCGTGTTTTATCAAAAATTTTCACTTCAATTTTATCGTTTTAAATATTAGCGCGCTCTCTCCAACATTCGTAATTACATATCTTTCCATCTTCTTCTTTTTGAGCGGGTATACGGAGCTTTAAGAGATATTTTTTCAATTATTTTTATGAGGTACTCACTGTATTTTTTTTTCGTGGTTTGGTAATGAAAACTAACCTACTACTAAGCCAAAAATTATAAATACTTGAATCGTCGTTGTGCGTGCCAGATATAAAAAATTTCACAATAGAGTAAGATTCGTGGCAGTAGAAGACACCTCATGGCCTTGAAACATAATTAGTAGAAAGAGTTGTTTCAGCTTTCAGTATGCTGAGTGAAGATTGCCTCCATGAAAGCCATCCTCTAGGAGGAAAGGAAGTCAGTAGAAGGAAATAATTAGTGATTTTGATATTTCTGTATAAACGTCAACGCTAAATATGCCTAAACTAGCCAGAATCGAGTATGATATGAACAGTATAATATTCGAAAGATATTATTATCTTATGCTGTTTGCTGAGTCCGTTATTTAAACACACCGTTTATAATATATCGCAGTTGAGAAATTAAGAACAACAAAAAATATTTCTCCGAGAAATATTATGTTCCCTGTGTTTACAGCATCCTGTGACACGCTCAGCGCTGGTAGAATAATGTGCAAGAGAATGTTTGATTTTTTGGCGTGAGAGAAAAAAGTTTCGGGCGGGAAAGGGTATATCCGACATGTGTAACCGGAAACTGAGGCGAATTTTATCCTTACAGGAAGTGGCCGCCCCTGACACGCCGCCATTACAAGTCCGGCCGGATGTAGGTCCCTACCCCGCACCATCCCCTAACCTAACCTAACCAGCCAACCCTACTACTCTTACTACCCCTGCACGGGTTACGGGAAATCGGAAGGAAGAAGTGCGGTGATAGAAAATCGGAAAACGCTGAGAAACGTTAACTCACTCTGGTTGATTGAAACTTTAGGCCAAATGTGTTTTATTGGCTTCTTTCAAACGAATCATTTTATCAATTGGCTTGAACGTTCACGAGAGTTTCAAATCTTAACCATTACATAACTAATAACTTGAACGGTAATCCAAAAATTTAACAAGGAACCAAATTCTGTTTCCCGAACGGTTATGATGATCAATTTCACCGACGAATATTTTTTAATTCATTTGTCTTTTTTATGTGTTTTTTTAATTCACATTGTTTGAATAGATTTAAAAAAGTGTTGATAATAATTAAGAGTTTATTTTAGTTTATAATGTTGCCAAAAAAACTTAAGTAAGCACGTCTACAAACAGTAGAGGAGGAGAATGAAGAAGTCACCCGAAGTCCCAAAGAACCAAGCATTCTCATCAGGTAGCGGACGTGGCATAATAAACGCATTAAATAAGGCTTAATTTTAAAATAGTTTTTGGCATTCTGAAAGGCAAATTTTTCAAACTTGTGTTGAAATTAATATAATATCAAGGTTACGCAATTCTCTTGATTTTACGTTTGTTTAGTCCGGGTTGTTCAGGGTTTACAAAAATAAAATTTTCAAGTGTGCTTGTTCGAATATTTAAAAAATCATGGTAAAAAATACAGTGTGTTTAGAAGGAGACTTATACAAGAAGAGTACATGTTTAATATGTATTACACACGTATTTTTTTACATCTCCTACAAAATAAGGTATGAAAACGATGTCGAAAATTTAAAAAAAAAAGTCACCAGAAAAGTCACCGGAGACCAAAATTTCGTTGACATTTTTTACTCCAAATAATGTCAGAAATCTCTGTTTAAAGTAAGTTAAGTTCGTCCCTTAAAACCCTGTATATACCATTTTATTTAAGCCTAAGTTTTTTAAAATGACTTTTTTTATACGTATTTTTTTTATATATTTTTTTTTTCCTTTGTTTTTTCCGTTTTTACATTTGATAAATACAATGTTATGAAAATCATAAGAGTAATGGGAACCCACTAAGGCGTAGCCTGTGCGTGGGTAATATAGTTATATATGTTTTATTATTGTACCTAGAAAGAATAAAAAGTGGGCATATAAAGCAAAAACATAATTAAAATTTGTCTTAACAGTTTGTACAAAAATTTACAATAGTGTAATAATAAGTGGGTAATAACCTCCAATCTCTGTATTGGTAAGCCATAATTTTAACTCTTTTATAAATTGAGATATTTTGGTTGTTACTTGAATTTTTTTCGGTAAAAGATTGAAAGCACGAGGTCCAATAAAACTGCTGTGTTTGCTTTTGTTTGGTATTCGTTTGGGGATTATAAAATACATTATTATTTCTAATTTTGATTCTGTTTTCATTTATTACGAATTCATTTTCATAAAAATATTTACAACCTATATTTAAAAAAAAATTATAGCGCTAATAAAAATAATTGACAAAATTAAAAAATAAATTAAACTGCCCTAAGGAAGACAAGTTCTTCTCAGAAACCAGGAAAACCTTATGTGAAGCAGGGTATACATACAGGTCAGATTTAAAACGTTTATATTAATAAATCACTAAAAAGGTTCCAATTTTAAAAGAACAAATTTCAAAGAATAAAACGTCATCCTCTTACCCGTGTCTTCTGATAATAATTCGAACCCTAGAGTTGAATCAAATTACGACAAAACACCCAATTAATTAATTATATTGATAACCAAATGGTGTATAATTTTAAGTGACAGATAAGTATTATTATTTGTTCAACCTTCTATTTAATTGACGCGTTCAGGTAACGAAATAAGAAAGACAAAGTGACTCTGATATTAATTTTATCACTTTATTTAAAATTCAGAGCCTTTTCAACAGTTTGAAGATAAAGTTAAATTTTATGTGACATAAAAAAGCGGAAGCGATTAAAACCGACGATCGAATTGGGAGGTCGTTTTCGAAACGATACAAAATTTAGCTGGTAGCATGTTTTGAATGTGTCACCTGATAAAGCAAAGGTAAATGTTAGGCGTTATCATAAATATGCTTAATTTAATTTCTCGTATAAAAATATGCTAATCAAGACACTAGTTCTAATTAACATTTTGATATTTCAACGATGTTTTTCTTCACGTATAATGAATCATTAGTTTTAATGAGGAGTGAGTTAAAGTGGATATTCTGACCGTTAAAATGTTTTGATACGATGATTTATAGGTGCATTGGAATTATTGCAATATTTTGATAAATTTTAAAAATTTTAATGTAAAATACTTGGGTATATTTTGCGAACAATCTAAGTAAGAAAATTTGTGGATAAAGTAGATTACCAACACTTTTTTGGGTATAATTATTTATAATATCATACTGATTTAGATCCCTGGAGCCAATGGAACTATTACTAGTGTATGGAAGTTGAGAGGTTCCTGGCTACGCAGATCTAGTCACTAAACACGACTAAAGCTATTTTAAGTCCGTTTTGAATGAAAGTTTTTCACCAGAGCAATAATGAGAGTGTCCATTACTCGAAGGTCTCTATTGCTAGATTCAATGAGTTTTTGGGTAATATTTTTATTTCTTTGATTTCCGTATGTATATTAAGGTGGGTCATTTAACATAAAATGTTATTTTTAAATTCTAAGAGCGATAAAAGGGTGCCAAATGGGTTCAAAACTCAAAGTTTTGAAAATTTGAAAATTTTTTGAAAAAAAATATTTTTTAATTTAAATTTTTTTTTACCAAACCATATTTTTTGTACTCTTCCATAGTAAGTGTAGTATATTTTGACGTAATCATTTACAAAAAGTCCCAAAATTGAGTCTGGCAAAATAATGCCGATATTCGAGAGTAAGAAGGATTTTGCTGGTATTTGAATACATTGCCTTGAGATAATTTGAATTATATTCAATTTTATTTTTTAATAAATAAATGAGAATATTCCCTCTATTTCGTGTTTATTAAAAATAGTTAATTTTTAATGGTTTATCTGACATTTTTTTAAGATTTAACAAGGGTGGGGTTTTCTCTATTATGTGAAATTTCAAAGTCAATCCGGAAGAAGAAGATGATATCCAAATATAAAAAAAAGATAAGGGGTTTTATATCTCCATTTAACACCCTTTTATCACTATCAGACAAATCAAAACAAGAAAAAAATTTCCCCATACAGTCGTGACCCACCCTAATGTATATTCTATGTATCTGGATTTAGCTAGAAAGACAATAATACCCTAATATTAGTTTAAAAGAATTCAAAACACAATAAAAAAGTATACTGAAAACTTCAACAAAAAGAAAAACAACAAACGAAAAACACAAAAGAAATTAAAACTTTTAATAAAAATAAAAACTACTTAATAAAAATAACAAGATAAATAAAAAATATTATTAATAATTAAATAAATAATACCTTCCTCCCGTACACCCAAATTCCCATTAAGGTATTATTTAATAATATAATTTTTAAAGGTATTATTAAATAATTAAATAAATAATAAAATTAATTGACTAACTTATTATCCTGACGAAGAAAACATAGTTTTCGAAATATGTTGATATTGTTAATTAAATAGTGGTGTACACAAAGTTATTTGTTTTCATTAAATCAAATAAATAATACCTTCCTCCCATACACGCAAGCATTGCTTCTTAATGGGAATACATCTTAAAATAAAACGGCAGATTCAAAATTATGAAAATTAAAATCTTTCATTACTATAATTATTACTGTCATAAAAATTAAGTTTTTTTTTAAATTAAAAAAGAAAATAATAACAAATAAATGCTCAAAGCTTTGTTAGGATAGTTTTAAGTGACTAAAACGTTAGCTATTTAATGAATATGCTTTTTTATGCACGACGTAACAGTACTACCAAACAATCCATTTTAAGTTTTTATTTAAAATACTTGAATGATGTTTTTAACATTAATAAATCGTTTCATTTTTATTTTAGATCATTAGATCAATTTGTATCGATCAATAGTGCTTAATGGTGCTTGGTAAAAATGATATAAGATTATTATTTAGAAGTCAATTACTGTTCTAGAAGTTAGTTCCGTTTTTCGTTTCATCATCTAATATAAAACAAGAAGTTGAGAATTTCCTAATGTTGCGCTCTCCTCTTTACACGGAAAAGTATTAAAGAGGACTTAATAAACCCATAATCACTCTCATTCCTTCGTTTCTTTTTACAAAACTTTGGCCTCAAACTCCAGCCAGTTTCTGGCTTAACTCTCTGAGTAATTAGAAACTTCTTCATCGCGGCGAGCTTACTCTATTTATTATTATAATAAAGATTCATTGATATTTATTTCGAAGAAATTAATTACTTTGCCAGGTCATCGCCTTTTGAGAACAATGCTATGTGGAGATATATAAAATGAAATAAATGGTATAAACAAAAACTTTTCCAACATAATAATGTACCTACGTAAAGCGTTTTAGTTGAGTACCTACGTGTATGTTAGAAATACACACTAAGTTAGCAATATGATGAAGACTTGCGTGTGAAATGAACAATTTAAAAAAAACTATTCTTGAACCATTCGCGTTCTCGTTGTGGATGTGTTGCGAGTGATATTTTTTATTAAAAGAAAGGAATGAATATTGTTATGTTACAACATTACACAAACAATCAGAGATGACGCCACCAGTCCCGTGTGCACGCGTTTCCCCACGCTCCCGTCTCCAAACAAACGCCCCCCACCGCACCACCTCCCCCCGCGAACCGGTAAACCGCAGAATTCGCCGGTACGTGCTCGCTACCAGTTGTGTGGGTGTAAATCTCCGGAGCTTCTCCCGCCCACGCGTGGGATAACGCCCAACAATATACGTTCTCATGATGAGGGCTTGACTCCGTTTACACGGGGTGACGACAGAACTGTCGTATCCAAGGATGCCGCTCTCCCGCTTCGCCCCCGATTGCGTAAGCCACACTTAATAATTCCTCCCATTAATGTGCTAACCTACCACTTTGCCCACGCCGAGAGAGAGGACAGTTTGTTCTGGCCAGGATGTTAATTTATTGTTATCTTGTGACTGTCCTAACCATGTCTTGTGCCCACTACTTCAATAAACCTTGTATGTCAGATCACCCTTTTTCATTGGATACAGTATGATTGCCCCTTGTTTGCCCGGTCGAGCGTAAGGCACCCTCGCCGACCCTGACCCTGGAGAACAGAGTCATCTTTCCCTACCTACTGAGCTAACCACGGAAACGACTACGCTGGCAACCCAACCAAAACGTAGCAATATGCTAAGGAAACTTTTCAGCTTAAGGTAATCCAATAGTTCAGGAAAAATCGAAATCAGAATCCACATCGCTTTCTGGGCGGAACTTAAAAATTCTTACCAAGACTTGATAAAAAGCTTTTGGATAGGTGGGAAAAGGTATTTGAGAGTTGTTTTTTACAAGTTGTTTTTTGTGGTTGACTCAACCACATACCTCTGTGAAAAGGTATTCTCTGCTCCTATATAAACCAAAAATAACTACAGAAACAGATTATAAGTGGAATCCGATTTGAGATTACAACTTAGTAGTAACATCAACCCGAATATCACTAATTTTGTTGCAAAAAAAATACACCAACCTTCGTAATAATTAACCGTTAATCAATGTTTATGTTGGTGGTGGTGTTATATGTTAATTATTTTTTTTTTGTATTTGTAGTACTTAAATAAATGGTTTAAAATTTATTGCTGTTTTTTATAATTAAGGGAGTTCTTGAAAATTGTGCTTGATTTCCTAGGGATGCGCGACTGAAAAATTTTAGGAAACGCTATACTAGAGTGATGACGTCACTTAAGATCTCTCACTGAGACTAGTTTATTAAAGTTGACAAAATATTAAAATTATAAGTCTTTTCGTAATCACACGCTATTTAAAATATCACAATTGTAATAATTTTTATTTAAAAAATCTTTTCACCGTTATAACGGTTTGTAAGCCACACTTTTTTTTAAATATAGGTAAGTTCTTTAATATTACTTATATTTTAAAATTGAGACAAAGACAATAAATGTTCTTTGACTTAAACGTGAAAAGCTCTTTCCATTTATATTAATATTGGATTAAAAGCTGTCTGAAGAACACAAACCTTGCCTTTATTGTAAGCAATGAAAAGAAAACATATTATCCAGTAAGAGCGAAACGTTTGTGCACTTTTATGGTGTGCTCCGGTAGAAAATAAATTCAATAAAGCTAAAGCTTTCGCAAACAATATCTCAGACTGAAAGCACACAATGCCCAAAAGCCTTCGGGGCTTTCCTTATGTACGAGGAACTTTTTAGGCACAATGCAAATTGCTTATAGGTTGGATGAGATATTGCATTTCAGGGAGTGATATTTTCGGATGATTTTTTATAATTCATTGTTATCACAGTTAAATAAAACAAGTGGAACAACAAAATATTCAACCAAACTAACCAACACAAGGTTTCCCAAAATAACAAGGTGGGTGGTAAGAATCGAACGAAAATAGTCAAAAGCGCTTTGAAGTCGTTATAATATTTGCACAATCCGTCTAAAATATTTAAGTCAAATCGATGTCACTGTTAAGCCTCGATTACATTGAGCGAGTTTACAAGCTACTAGCCGGTAAGTTTAAAAGTGGGTGAATCGGCGAGTGAGATTGTCATGATGACACACAAAAATATCTACTCTCTCTCAATAACGACTTTCGCGCGAACCAATTTTGTAGAAAACTTGAGCTCGCAGCTAGCACCACACGCCAGCCAGTAGCGTGTAGCGAATAACGACTCCCGCGAGAACTAATTCTGACAGTTACGAAATCAGCTGTTCGTGGGCCGCCAACTTGAGGCACATGTTGGTGAGTAGCGAGCAAAGTTGACCACATTTAAAATTTTTTCGTAGATGTCCACAATCAGCTAGTTAGATAATAATACGATTATACTGAGCGTGAATTAACGGATAGTGAATTTCCCAGCTAGTAGCTTGTAAGCTTGCTCAATGTCATCGAGACTTTGATTTGAAACATTAAAGCAGCGTTCAAAAAATTATAGAAGTCGAAAAAACTTCTGTTTTCGTTATTTTAATGATGTTTTAGTCAAGGAGTCGTTTTTTTATATAGGTTAATTCGTTATTATCACATTACATTATTTCGTAATCTTCTCTAGGCGTATCATCTATTTCATTGCGAACAAACCCCAATTTGCCGTACGTATTATTTCATTTATAATACGATAATACGCGCATTAATAACATAAAAAGCTTATGGCCGCGGCAACCTTTTGCAAGGATAAATTTTCATTAATAATTAACGAGATATGCCTATCAACTTCGTATGGAAAACTTTACTTTTAAAATTTTCCACCCTCGGACTTGAAACGCTAAATTATTCATAAAAAATGCTGTAAAATCGCCAGGCTCTTAAAAAGATACACAGCATCTATTATTCAGTCTATGAAAGGAAGGGACTTTGTTCCATCTTTTTGTTGAGTTCTCAATTTCCTTTGTCTTTGTGGATAGACTAGAGATACTTAGCTCGTTCCTTGTTCCACTTTTCACATCTTTAGGAACCATTTACAAAATTCCTTCACGACTCTCTGGTCTCTAGTCTGCGAGACAACTACGTATAGTAAAAGATAACAGCTTGTTAATGCGTTGCTTTTTCTTTGTTAACTGTTCGTATTTTAAGAAACCAGGACTGCTCTGCCGTTGTAATCTTAGTTCCGAAAAAAATGTATATTATGTTGTGTTCTGTATACGAGTGATGTTATAGTTTTTTGTCTGGCTTTCATTGGGTTGTTGGCGAACAATCATCGTCAAAAATAATCAAAAATTTTGGGAGCGAAATTTTGATATGGAATGAAATGATACCTAGAGCCTTACTCTATTTTTCAATTTAATTAATATTAAATTAGATAATGTTATTATCAAGTTCTGCAATTTTTTAGTTAGTATTGTTGTTACAGCGGTTTCGATTTACAAAACCATTTTCATACTGTACTGTACTGTACCGTAGCATAGTTTGAAAAGGGTATTGTAAACAGAAACAGTTGTAACAAAAAAACTAACTAAAATATTTGCAGAATTTGATAATAACATTATCAAATTTAATTTTAATTAAATTTAAAAATAAATAAATGGAGTTCTACGAATTAAACACAAAAACAATAAATACAGCCTTACTCCTGGTGGAGGGGTAAGGCTCTTGACTCGCAATTCGAAGGTTGCGAGATCAAATCCCGACGTGCGCAAATAAATTTTAATTGATCAACTTGTGTTATTTCACAATTAATTAATTATAGAATATTTATATAATTATAGTATATTTAAAATAATTTTAGTATATTTGCGGCACGTTCCAGAATGGAAGATTCTCTCAATATCGGCCTGGTGTAAGACTACCATTCAGAATTGAAACGTTGCTTGAAATGGCTTAAGCCAGGTACTTCTCCACCTTCCTCTTTCCCACCTCCTTCCCCTCCCCACTACCTTCAGCCTCACAGCATACGCTAATTGGGGACACCATAGTCTCACTGGCTCCAGACGGGAGCAGCTGAGTTATTCTCGTGAGGTACTCGCATATAAAAAAAAAAAAAAATATATTGTTTGTGGAAAATTCCGTTTAAATTAATTTATTTATAAATTGATGTATTTTGGTTGATATTCCATTCACGGAAATAATAAAATGTTCTATTTTGTAGAATTTTGGTTATTTTTCTAATATCAGGAAAAAACCAACTTAGAAATAGAATAATCTTTTCTGAAACCGACATGATACTACTCAAAATATAACACACCTACATACCCCACGTATTAAAAGCACCCAAAACGTTCAGCAAGCAGACAATGTCTCGGGACTTGATTAATTACCCATGAAATGCTGCATTCATCACAGATGCTTTAATTTCCATCCCAACCTTTGGAACCAGCGATATCTGGTCCATGATCTTCCACGTTCTTCTCATTTATTCTCCCTGCCGAGGGGAGAGCCGTGTATCAAGCCACCAGTCGCCAGCCACCTCTGTCACTGAGGTACACCAGCATAACGGTCTGGGATAAAATAGCCTGTCAAATAAAGTTTTGTTTATTTTCTGAACACCGCTTTCTTAACGGTCCTCCATAATAACGATAAAATTCAAGGAGAAGATTTGCTAAATCCATAACTCTATTAAAGATGTCATAAATCGCCAAATTAATGAATACCTATGCAGCTCTGTAATCATAACATAAACGCATATTTTTATCAAGTTCCGTGTTTTAATTTCAGTTTAATATTCGTTGAGGATTTTTTTTACTAAGTGTAGCGAAGTCCTGTTTTTAAGTTGACCGCTTTGCATTTCGTCTGTCCATAATTTTTTTTGTGTGTTTTCTCAATCATCCATCCAGTCCATTAAATTCTGCCAAGGCGATAGCCGTGAAAGTTCCTTTTTATTCTGCCAGAGCGCACCAGCGTTGCGAGCTGTGAAATCGGAATGATCAATATTTCGCGAAGTCAACACTACTAATTATTCAAAGGACTTATAGAAATAAATATCTCAAAATCTCTAATGCTAAGAAAAGGGGATGGGATGAGATAAAATGAGGTGGTGAGATGTACCCACACAAGGGTTGTTTCATTTCATCACAGTGTTACTAATTTTCAACTGATGCTTTTATACGAATGAACTTTTTTTAACTTGTCGGAATTTAAAATAAGATATTTACTAGGAAGAAGTCCGTAAAAAGATCTTATTTCTGGACGTTCTGGAGAAAAAACCTTTAATTTAAAATCGTCTGCAACCACACCATTTTTCCTCCGACGTTTTTCCATTCGCCTCTACATGTTGACGCTTGCTTTTTGGGAATATTCTCTAGGCAATCGGTTCGGTGATCTATTCAAATGTTTGTATGGTTGTAAGAATTTTTTGTCTTGGGATATTTTCCCGTGGTTATTTGTCTTAGCTGTTTCTAAGTATACTTTTTATCTATAGCCACCTTTTACTAAAGCAAACATACCACTTTGGTATAGTTTTTTTTTTAATGACTATTTATCCAAATTTATCCAAGGCCACTCTATCAATCTATAAAATCTACATCTATTAAAAATCTCCCTTATCTACACTTTATTAGCCTACTCATTATTTTATTAAAGATAACTACTCGTACAAACCTTCTTTGTCTGAAGTAGAAGAACATCTTCGAACAGCTAGATGCACATTTACGTACTGGTTATTTTGTTATTGGTATTTTTTTCAACCTCTTAAATCTAAGGCCTCTTTGTTGTCAAGTTGTTTTAGCTCCAGCCGTTTTGTCTCGGTAGTCACTTCGACCACCCCATCAGGGTGGGCGAAGGGTGCAGGGAGTAGGGTAGCAGTGGTGGTGACGCGAAGGTTATTACCTACAGGATTAAGGTCATCTGGCTCTAAGCCAGCCCCATGTTCATGATGCAGCGCTATAATAATGAGATTGCCGAGACACGAAATATGCACTACCGACAGTATTACGGTGTTTACTGCTGTCTGTATATCAAAACACCAAAATTATTACGAGTTCTAAATACGCAATTCCAAAGGGCGTAACAATAGCTTTTATACAACCACCGACACTATATTTCATTGACAGATGTAATCTAACCATATCGATAGCGGAAATTTAAAATGTTGTAAAGGGCAAAAATTACACAAATGAATAAAATATGTAATTTTACAACGTTTTTTCTCTCTTTCGATCTGCGTCATTGAAATATTTCTAGGAAAATAAGTGCGTCTTTAACGACATGCATTTTAACCTTCCTCGGTTCTTCGGGTCATTATGAGCCAAACATGAAATTAGACTGATCATAAAAGCAGTAATTGTTAATATAATTTATAACAACTTCATGACAATTATTAATTATCCATTCACTTATCACCAGTATTGCAAAATTATGGATAAGTCAACTATTTTAAGAAAATTGAGTTTTTTTATCTTAGGTTCCTCGGGTCATTATGACCCGAAACTGAAATTCAACTGATCATAAAAGTCGTATTTATTAAAATAATTTATAACGACTTCATGACAATTATTAAGTATGCATTCATTTATCATCAGTATTGTAAAATTATGGATAAGTCTCTTATGTTAAGAAAATTGAGTTTTTTCCCTCTAAGGTTACTTGGTCAATGATACCCGAGGGTGAAAAAGGTCCTCTGGTCAGAAATACCCGTGTCATGTAAATAAAAATGCTTTGTTACAACAATAAGGTCTCCAAGAATACACTTATACTTTGCTTGTGTCATTATTTTTATTTTAGAAATATGTACTACAAATAATTTAATTTAAAATCATTACTTAATTTTTTGAAATCGGGTCAACATCACCCAAAGGCCTTAGGTGTACATAGTATTTGAGGAACCAATGAGGTTATTAAGAGGAATATAAACGCTAGAAATATTTCGATTTTCATGCCTTCAAAATTTAAAATCGAGCGACTTATTTGCACGAGGCAGGTAAGCGAAAAAGTGGTTTTCATTTATTTTGTGCATAATTTTATAATAAAAAAGTTAGAACATACAAAACCTTAAAAATAGTCTTAGACATGAAGGGGTATTTTTTAAAAATTGTTTCTTATATTACTTCATAGTTAAGTCATTCAAAAACATTTTTTCAGTGGATTACGCTTATATTTTTTGTTATGTAAATAACAATTTTATTGTAATCCTATACAAATAAAAGCTAGTAAAAGCTTTAATTTATCAGTAGCATATTTTTTTTGTACTCTAAACCGATTTGTCGTAAAGATTAATCTAAATTGTATTTAAATAGGATTCAGGTATAGCTTCATCTTAAGAGGATTATTTTTCCGATAAATTAAAAATTAAGTAACTACTGTGATTAAAGAAATTTACAAAAAATGTTTACCATTCTGAAAGATCTACTCAACGTTATTATATAATAAAAAATCATAATAATATGTCTAAAAAATACAGGAGGTATGACTTTTCAAAACATAAAACACTTTATCCGTATCGTTATAAACTCCGTCACTGCACAAGCAACGTTTTCCGCTTGGTAGTAGGAGATTTTCAAATTATTGTCAGTTTCCGTAGTCCGCGAATGTTTAGTACTCTTTTTTTTTTTAAATGTATAATAATAATCCTATTTGCAACAATTCCTGCAGTTTAACACTGTGCCAGGGCACCCGTGGCCTGCAGGCTGACTGCAGATCAGGCTTCTTTGGAATCGGTATTAATGAAAGTCTTTTTTTGTTTAATAAATTATCACGATTCTCCAGTCCTTGTTTAACCCCCGCCCCCCTTTACAAGGTAATAGAGCCATTAACACAATACACCCTTCCATATCATACAATATGTTTTTATGACATCTGAAACAGCAATCTATCTGAATTTTTTTTTGTTTCACATAAATAATTTGGAATTCAAAACATGAGGAAAATAATCTTTATATTCCTAAGGGTCATCATTCCTGGATCGGGAGTGAATGATTGAGGGAAACGTTTTGAACCCTTCAGGAGGACTCTCTCGGAACATCGCCTTCACCGCATTGGGAGAGATGGTAAGTCCGTCACTAGTGAACACACTGACTCCTACATTCCTACCCAACATCTTTACTTCTCAGAACTTACTCTCTTTCTTTTCCTAAAAATACCCTCTACACAGCATCCCTAAAGATGACAGGCTCTGAGTGGAATTATTTTCCTCTGGGCTTCTGTTTGGAGCTAATGTAAAAAAAAAAAATCTGAAATTTTTCCGATTTTTTTTCCAAAAGACGAAAGAAAATTCCACGAAGCTTACGAACAGTTTCAAAAAGACTTCATCATTTTTATGAGTTTTAACAATAAATGCGTTGTTTTTTCGTGTAACTTTCCACGTTATTTACCAATCGCAAGGTAGACAGATGACAAATTTGCTATTTTAGAGCTGCAGACTTTGTATTAAAAATGGTGGGATATTTAAATGTGGCGCTCTTGTCGGGACACCCCATACTATACCCAATAGAAAATTATACTATAATAAGAATATAATTCGCGTCTTCAATCGACTCACGCAGAAAAAAATACGCCCCAGATAGCAATTGAAGTTAAATTGAACCAGAGATTAGCCTATGCCATCTTAAATTATAGCGCAAGACATAAAGAAATCGTTTCGCCCGGTTCCGAGACAAGTCTCTGCCAATGTTAATACGCCCGGGGCAATTCCAGAAAGCAATCTTTTTCTTTTACGATTCGGCTTATGGACTCAAGTACTATTTCCGCGACAAAATATCGCCTCGCCGAAACGTATGTAACTCCGGGGAGAACTGTTTGCTTTATTAACCCCTCCGTCACCGGGAAGCGGGAAAAACTACCCTCAACTCGATATTATGACGTCCGGAGAACAAATTCATCTCGGCTTCATTATTTGGTACTTGAGATGAGATAAGGCAACTACTTTTGGTTTATTTGTATTTCACTAAGATTTACGGAGTTTGAGTAAATAATGGAGTACCTACCAACCGAAAGATTTGTTATACCTACTATTGTTCTTATTTTGATAATGAGATTATCCTGTTTATATGTATTTATTTATTTATTGTTTAAAAAATTTAAAGAGTGTTAAAAATTATTACAATAAAAGAATTGCCGTTGGGATGTACATAGATATTAACACTCCCATTAGAAATGTTCACAGCATGAGTAATCAATGTTTAGTTGTTACTAGACAGAAATGTTTGTAGCGATAACAGAAATAATGATAATGAAAATGAAATATAAAACATAGTAGTGTCAAATATAATTCATAGCCTGCAGAGAAAGAGAAAAAAGAAAGATAGAAAGTGTATGACAATAATTCAGCTACGTAACTGTTCTCCACGAAGTGTCATGGAAGGAGAAAATATATTAAATTTAAAGAGTTATTAATGACAGTCAATTTGGTTTTACGATATCTACGAAAACGGCGAAATTATGAGCTGTCAAAAAAAAAAATTAGAATGTATGCAATTGTGTCTCGTGATGTCACAAGCTTTTCGACCATATCAAGATTTCGATAGCTTATATCTTCGCTAGGTACTGGTTCGGTACATCTTAAATCCTCAGCATGATTTAATTAAAACAATACATTTAATCAAACTTGACCAAACCAAAGACAAAAAAATATGTAGCGTGTGTAGATAATTTTATCTACTTTATTATTTAAAAAAAAACAGTAAATTTAGAATTATTTGCACGAAAGTTGCGAATTTCGCATTATTCTCATGGAAAAATTCGCGTTCATCGCGCCAAAATGACGAATTTCGCGTAAAAATTTGCGTTTTAACTAACGCGAATTTATTCAGCTCTTTAATCATTACTCTTCGTGTTGCATTTTATAATAATTTTCCACATAGTTTGAAAATACAGTGGTAATAAATCGGAACGCTTTGTAAAATTCCAATTCCTTATATAAATAAATAGCTTATCCATGTGTGTGGAAATGCTATTGCATTATTATTTAATATCTCAGATGAATGATTGCGTATATCTAAAAATTCATAAGAATTTTATGTGTGTAGGATTTCCTTCTGCATTTCATAACGGAGGTGATGCTCGTGCGGGGCGCCGGGAAATATGAATTGAGGAAGATTGAATTTAATATGCCTTAAGTAGGTGAAGGAAAAACTTCATTTTCTTCACACCAGGATATCGGTTTTTCTCCCAGCATATGCATTCTAATACTCCTACTATACCTTTCTAAACTCTTTATTATATTTACATACATTCATAATAATACTTCCTATATTATATATATATTACAAGCAGACAATCCACCTTCGTTCAGTTCAAAGCCACCGCGCAAAAACTCTACCACATTTCATCTCTCCGTTCAAAAAATTCTTTAGTTGTATTTTGACCTTTTGAAAGATGGTTCAGTTTTGATGGAAGCTGCTTGATTCGTCGAGAAGAATCCTTAAGCCCCCTTTACGGTATTTTTAACTGTAAGTCTTGAATATTGGTCTGGGACGGAACGTTCTAGAAAATTCTTTTAGCGGCGGATTCCGCAAAGCTATGGCAGATCTCTGGGAGGGGAGAAATTATTGTGTTTAATATAAAACCAGTATTTGGTCTGGTGAATCGCTTCAGAGCGGAAACTAGCAGTCAGAATGCAGGGTCTATATTTTTTGAGGACGCGAAATACACGAGTAACATTTGCTGAATTCCTGGACTTGGTTTCACGAAGAGGACCTCTTTTTTGCTAAGGCTACATTATACGTGTATATCTATTCTATATATTTATGCTTATAGAACATAATGGAATTCAGCAAGCATCAGACTTTAAATAGAGCACCAAAATGTCATTTTCTAAAGGTATGAAATAATTACATATCTTAGAAAACTTAATATATATAATAATAATAAAAGTTAAAACCCCTCTAAAAATAGACCATGGAAAAAATAATGTTTTTAGTATCTAAGGAGGTAAGTAGAAAAATCATTTTGTTTTGTTGTTTGCGATGAATGTATTGATTACGGTGCATTATTTATGTAATTTACATATCAAATCGTCGATTACAAGAATCATTATCAAGAACGCTACTAACCTTAGTGATCAATGTTGCAATACTACCATGAATGTAATTACTTCATATAAAACTAACTCCCACTTTTATAACAAAACTTAGTTTCTCATTAATCACTCGCTAAATGGTAAATATAAAATCTTTTTTGTCATTTATATCACAGGGATGCTGTGTGGAAGGTCTTCTTAAATAAATGAAGAAGAGGAAGTTCCGGAAAGGAAAAGGTATGAGGGGTGGTTAGGAATCTGTGAATCGGTGTATCCAGAATTGACGTATGAATCCATCACACCCACTGCGGTACAAGGCGTCAGTACGAAAGAAGGAGCTGAAAAGGTCAAATGGTAGGCCACGCAGCTGGTGGGCTGTCCCGACCTCCACCAAGACTTGGAGTAACCTTACCCCTTGAACTCAGGCACCCCTTCCAAGTCACCATGGAAGAGGTGTTGGTTATCCCGTGAATGGCAGTACCTATCCACCACTAAAGTACTAATCAATAATTGCGATAAGGAATATCAGATTTACAAGGGATTATTGCTTATAGATTCCTCTATGATTTCAGAATATCATCACAAAGATAATATGAACGATAAGTACTATAGTACTAGTAGTCTATTTTAATCGTTTCTCTATTCCCAGATCTCCAAAACTACAGCATCTTAGGTGGCATTACAGAAGTATTTAGACTTTGTCATTAGGTGGCGTTAGTAATAACGGAGGAGCTCATTAAGACTGAAATAACTTTGGAGGATTTCACTAAGCACGTGTAATAGGGACCGATTAAACTTAAAAGCTTGCAAAATAATGCTATTAGACATATTGTAGACTTCAGCCGGGGAGGTTGGGAGTTCGGTATAGACGGGCGAGGACTCTTGGCACGAGAGTCAAATGTAATAACGTTGAAACTCTCCATAAATTGGCCGCCCAAAGAAGTTTCTCTCTATGAAATGAAAATGGGTAAGAATCTATGTACTTACTCACTACTCGTAGATTGTGAACGCTATATAACTTTAGACAGTGGCAGCTTGTAATTTTTTTGCCAAAGATGGCTTATATGGCTTTACGAAAAAAACTGTTAGTGTGTGTTTTTTTCATTTCATTGTTTGAATGTTATTTATTTTGTAATTTTGAATTTATTTATTTACCTTTTTACAAATACGTTGGTATAAATACCCACTATGTATTACTGGCGCAGGCCAGAGAGAGGTCCTGGGTTCGAGTCCCAGAGGTGCCAATATCTTTTTCTAATTTTTCTGTTTCCAGATTTTCGATTAAGTTTCGCTCGTAGTGTCTTCATTTAATTAAATATTAATTAATAACTATTATAAATGCAACTCAAGTGGTTTTTAATGTACAGTTATTTTATTAGGTTCACTGTGTGTTAACTTGAATAAACGTACATATTTTTTTTTGTAAATCTCGTCAAAACTTGTTACAATATTATCAAGCGAGTAGGTGTTTGAGCGTTGGCGGCCGAATTTGAGGATAAATTAGTGGAACCAGACTGTTTCGCTTCGTGTCTCATTTGTATGGTATACTCGTAGTCTGAATTCTCGACGGATCAGTTCCAATTTTGAAATTATTTTTCGGTAAAATATTAAATTATACTTTTTACCGAATTCTCCAAACTTTTGAATTCTCCAAACAAAAACTTCCAGTTTTCAAAATGAAACATTAATTAAATGCAAAAGTTCTGAAGTTCATTGAACCGGATTTCCAAACCGAACTTACCATTTAAAATAATAATTTAAAAAAAAAACTGATTTATTTTTAAATTGACTCCAAATAACATGAGCTTTAAAAAATTCAACGATTTTAGCTTATTTTTTACTTTTTGTGCATAACTAGTTGTAGATTAATTTTTATTTTCAGTTTTTCTCTTACGTATTCAATAATATTTTTATTCAATCATAAAAACAATTTATTTATAAACAAGTTCTGCGGGACAATTATTATTGACTGTTTCTCATTTCGAAAGGATTATCTCTCCAGAAGGCGAAATTGCTGTCACGCGCAATAATAATAATTGGCACTGGCACTTCTTTCAGTCTTGGACATGAGTGCCGCTTTTGACACAATTGACCATGATTTCTTTATTAAACGATTAGAAGAATCCTTTGGTTTAAACTGCGGTGTTAAGAACTGGCTGAAGTCGTACCTGGACAACCGCTTACAAACCGTAAAAGTGGGGAAAAACCAATCTAAATATGCAACCCTTTCATCTGGAGTTCCCCAGGGGTCTGTTCTGGGCCCACTTCTCTTCATCCTCTTCACAAATGATGTCGCTAAAATTATCGAATCATTTGGTCTTCTATCCCACTGCTACGCTGATGACCAGCAAGTTTACTTGTGCTGCTTACCAGATGAAATAGACAGTCTTAAAAATCGCATAACTGAGTGTCTAGAAGCAATCACTCGCTGGATGACCTCAAATAGATTGAAATTAAATCCTGCAAAGACTGAGTTTCTCTGGACCGCCACAAGCAGACGTCAGCGTAACATTGATAATTCCCCAATAACTATTTCAGGAAGTGATATCACTCCAAAGGCATGCATAAAACTACTGGGTGTCAATCTGGACGCTGATTTTTCCCTTAAAACTCAAGTGAACAGAACCGTAAGTACGGGGTTCTTTCAATTAAGGCAAATTAAAGCAGTACGGAGAAACTTGACAACAGAAGCGACTAAATTACTTGTCAATTCGTACGTTGTTTCACGTCTGGATTATTGCAACGGAATATATGCTAGTCTCACAAAATATCATATTAACAAATTACAATCCGTGTTCAACACTGCGGCAAGACTTATCACCGGCGTATCTAAATACTCCCATATTTCTGAGCATCTCAAAAACCTTCACTGGCTCAAGTGTCCCGAAAGAATCCAGTTCAAGCTCTGCTGGATGATATTTAAGTCCCTTAACGGAATGGCTCCGGCTTACTTATCGGAAATGTGTATTCCAGAAAATTCCAATCCTCGACAATTAACCCTCAGGTCAGCAGCAACATCAGCTATCGGAAGGTTGAAGGAACCAAAACGCACACCAGGTACTAAATTCGGTGAGCGTGCTTTCGGAGTGTCAGGACCTAAAGCCTGGAATGGACTGCCACACGAGTTAAGAATGATCACAGATTCAGCGGAATTTAGAGCTAAACTCAAAACTCATCTTTTCAGACAGTCGTATTCATAAGTTAAAAAACCTTTCACCTTCGCCTTTACGGCCCACGACGTTGTAAATAACTAATTGTGTAAAATATAACCAAATTCTTATTTTAATCTTTTGTAAAGGTCATTTTATGAAAATTTCCAGTCCCAGAGAGCTCTAAATTCACTAGTCTTTCAAAATAAATACTTATTCAATTTTGGCATTAATCTTCTTATAAATGTAAAAGCAACAGCGATGGGGGTAGCAAAGGTAAATTCATGCAATGTCCAGTGAATTCAATATAATGTCCTCCACGTGCAAAGTCGTATCATCCCCAAGCATAAACTTTCTAAAAAAGTGTGTTTATCGGAAGTGACCTGCCAGGTAAGTATGGCTCTGTATCTTTTTGTAAATAATAAAATTAGATAGATTCTAAGAATATAAAAAAAATAAATAAATAAAAAAAAACTGTAAAGCGCCCTTGAGGTGATTTTTCACAAAAACGGCGCTCTACAAATTGTCCAATTATTATTATTATTATAGCAGAACATAGTAACACTTGTCGAGTGTTGTGTTGTCCTATATCTAATATTAAAAATCATTTAGTACTTAGAATTTCAAATTTCATCATTTGTTCCTAACTTAGACTTTTATCCTTAACTTTAACGTCTATGTCACCTTTCTTCTAAATATTTCTATACCTTTTTGTCTATGTTCTCATTTGTCTATGCTAATTCTGTCACTTCCTTTTTCTTGTTATTATAATCTGTGTTTTCATTTCTTTCGATTCATTCTCCAATATAAAGCCCTAGTGCTCAGATTAGAATCAAATCTCTGTAAATTTGCTATTCATCTGAATTCAAGTTTTACAACAATATCCAGTATACAACACAAGTGTTTTTACTAAGAAAAGGATACCTCTCAAATCACATAAACTCTCTATGTTGGATTTAAAAAAAACTATATCATTAAGAAGTAGAAAGATAATGTAAGTTATCGTCACCATCGTTAAATAAAATTAATTAGTGAATTTCCCACAAAATAAATAAACTTTTTAATGAGTTAAATTTAAGGTGATCCATGGAATATGTAAAAGTATCCGATTATTCGAACATTGAACTAATAAGCGGTAATTGAGTTTATATATTGATTAACGATTGCAAAAAACACCCAAACACGAGCCAAGATAATTACCAATATTAGACATCATTATACTACTCATTATGGTAATCTATCGTTTTATCTTAAATTTATTCTAAAGCCTTAAAATTGATTAATTGGGTGCCTTACTACGAGGGTCGGTGAAAAAGTAATGCCTCCTTTTCTTTTTCTCCTTTAATAGTCAAGAAATAAAAAATGCAATTACTTATTACTTAATAGTTCGAAAACCACACTATTGAGGATTAATTTTTCACTTTTCAATACAATCTCCATCCATTTCCAAAGCTTTGGTCCAACTTTAAACAGGGGCAAGTATCCCAGAGTGGTAAAAAACGGTCCTGCTTCATAAGGCCATCCGCCATAGCTTTTGTTAGGCGAAATACGTGCTTTAAGCTTTTTAAGGGTTGTGTCGTATTAGACCGAATTTATTGTGCATCTTTGCTCAAAAAAATCAACCATAATCAAACCCTCTGCATCCCTGAATGCTGTCGCCATTACTTTCCCTGCCGATCAGTTTTGAATTTTCTCGTCCTCGGTGAGTTTGTGTGACGCCATTCCATTGACTGCCTCTTTGATTAAGGTTCACGAAACACATGTTTCGTCTCCGGTCACAATTTTTGTGCAGTCGCATCATCGTACACATTTTTTGGTCTTTCATGAATGCGATAGGCATTTCACCTTCTGCATTCAAGAATTCAATCAAAAAACGCTGACTAATACGAACATTGATATCGGCCATTTTGCAAGCGACTGCAGTGCTTCTACCTATTAACGCAGAAAGTTACTATTATAGCAGTACGAAACAGGACGAAAGTTTGAGGAATAGCGCAAAATTATTTTTTTTTCTCCTCTTTTCGTTAATTAAAAAAAAATCTAAAAAAAGAGACAGTACTTTTTGACTGACCTTAGTATTTGAATGTGTTAAGTACAAGTTAATTTACAACGTTTCCATTGGAAGATAAAGTTTTCTAACGCTTTCAAAAAGTTAACCGCAATTGTCTCAGCGACTCTAATATACTTATATTATATATCAGCATGTCATCCATGAAGGCAATTCCGATTCAAGACTGAATCATTCAAAATATAATAAATTAAGAAAATATTATAAAACTATTATATTTTTTTCGTTTATTAGGGAAACAAAGAGTTATACATATTTTATTAAGGTAATTACATACTACATGGTTGCATAAACCAGCGAAGTTTCAGCAAAAATAAATGATATATATAAAAAACATTAAAGAAAACAAAAGGTGGTAGAAAAAGAAGAACATAATATAAAAGACAAATAAAAAACACAGATTAAAGCATGTTGGAAAGATGAAATGAAATTAAACTGAATCTATACATAAGTATATTGACTGAGTGTTAGTTTGTTTAAAAAAAATAGATACCAATCTACTCGTAGCACATTTTAAAATTATTGAAAAATCAATTTGTTCCGTTATTTAACTTGTTATGTTATGAAAAAAATCACAATTTATCTTTTAATGCTCCTTTAGACATTTACCAAGAGTATTTTGCTCTATTTTAGAGGGGTTGTGTTTTATTAAATATTTTCTAAATATTTATTTTTTATTTTTCTGTTTTTAGTTTTTCGATTGAGTTTCGCTAGTATTGTCTTCATTTAATTAAACAATTTATTGTCTTTACAGGATGTCTGTATCATTTTTCCTATTTTTTCGTTAGGTTAGGTTTTAGTAGATATTTTGTTGAGGGATGTTTTGTCGGGGATATTTTGTCGCGGGATGAAAACTTAGTTGAACATGGGAGTGAATAATGAGACAGCCAACGTTATTGTTTATTGATTATTTATTATTGTATTGTACGGTATTATTGTTCAAATTTCAATTTTTAACCTTGTTAGGACAAGTCTGTTTTAAGGTTAACAAGTTTATAAAATACATGATGATTATTCTTGTGGTTCATATCCCGGTTAATATAATCAATAAATAATGTTAAATAAAATTGCTGAAACAATTCGCAAAATATTTGATAAGAACAAATAATTTCCAGGTTTGTGAAGATATTTTCTTGAAACGCAATCCATATTTGAGCCCTGTCCCAAAACATAACATTTGTATTGAATATAAAAGCGAAACAAAAGCGCTTGCCAAGATGACCAAAATATGTGCCCTTTTTAAATAAGCCCGAAAACGACGATTAATTAAAACGATCGGTAGAAGTCAGTAATTCATTATAATTCACACAATGTTGAAATATTTGAAAAGTTTACCGGATTAGTAATACTTTTTCGTATAAGTATTAAAATGGTTTTTGGTAGGGTACATACTCATGTGCCCTAGTCGAATAACCGCCACTGATCTCTGTACCGAGATAGAATTGCCACACCTTGTATGACATAATATAAACTCAGCTATCTCCAGAAGTTAACCGAGAGCTGCGGTCATAACTTAGAGTAGAGTCAGAATCATCATCCTTGTCAGGTTTGAAACTTACTTCATTAGAAAGCACCGATCAAACCACACTCGTTTCTCTAAACTTCAAGTACTCCCATTCCTCATTCCGCACCAACTTCTGCCCTAACCGATATTCCTAAATCATTGCGATGTGACGAACTTAATTTAATTAAATATTATTATTTCTTCAAAATTCGCAAATTCACTTTGTGGCGTCATTATTAATTTAATGAAAACAAATAACTTTGTGTACACCACTATTTAATTAACAATATCAACGTGTTTCGAAAACTATGTTTTCTTTGTCAGGATAATAAGTTAATAAAAAATAACAAAAGACAAACAAGTATAGACAAATTAGAACATAGACAAAATATTAGAAAGGATAGGTGATTAATTACTTAAAATATCATAAAAAACAATTATATTTTTAGCTATGCTTACTTTAAAACAATACGTTCAATAACATCATTAAAAAACGATAACGTTCATTCATACGCACAAAACAATATTCCAATATGTTTATTGCAATACATAATAGTATTTCAAATTAACGAGTGGAGCAGAGAGGAGATTCTAGATTCTACAATTTACTTGAAAAATCGTGAGCTTGTCACGAGTATTTTAATTATTTGCGACTGAGTTTCAAATTATTTAGCCGATCCGACTGATAAAAAATAGTCACGGAGTTCGAGGCGTTTTGTTCAAAAACGTTGAGGCAAGATTTATATGATCCGCGGAAATATATTCAATTAGTCACGAAACGCTGTGAACAAGCAGTCGCGGTATCCGCAAGGACTAAAGGATACAGTACAAAAAATACATCTTACAAATTCAAGGAAGACAAACGACAGGTCACAAATACAGACCATTTAAAGGCCGACGACTGCCTAATTAGTGGAACTGAAATGAACACAAGAATGATGGCTGCTGAGTCAAACGCTGTCAAGAATTTCATTAGGTTGTTCGTTGGTTGTGAGAAATGTGCGTGTTTTCAACCGTTTTAGTTAATTCTTGCAAAAGTATTACGATATCTAAGATTCAATCGAAGATCTTGAATAAAAACAGCAAACAAAAACCGACAGTCCGGTACCCTAAAAAGAAAACGTTTTAATTTTTCATACATTTTATGTTTCCAATTCTAATAAATTCAATTCGTCAGCCGACAACTTTGGGAATATGAATATTTTTATTTATTTTCCATGAAACACACAATTTGAATAATTGATCAAAATGCCATTTCCAAAACAAAATTCCGCCATTTAAATTTACCTCAATTAAATAAATTTTCTTTTCCGAACGTTTGCTAATTTTTCCTGGTATCCAAAATACTGTTTTTGGATACCAGGTTTGTTATTATTTTGATCTTTAAAATCGTTTTAAAATAACTTATTGATGAATGTGAATAGATTTCTTGTTACATTTTTTATAATAAAACTTTTGATTTTCAGGGATTTTAAGCATTTTTATTTTTATTTCCTTTTTTATCATTATTAGTATTTTCCTTATCTCTTTCCTCATTTGGAACAAAACTGTTTAAGTACCAGGGTCGGTTCTTGACTTTTCCTGAGATGGAGTGCTAAGATTGAAAAAAACCAACATTATTGATGTTGTAGGTGAAAATAAATATTTGTTTTCAAATATTATTTTTTTGGAATGAAATTTTTTTTTATTTTGGGAGGGTTGTACCTCTATAAATTGAAAAATCTTCACAAAAAATTGAAATTTTGGAATAAAAATCATTTTCAGCTGCAACAACAGGAATAATATCTACTTCCCCTGGAGATAATTCAAAAAAATATTAATAAAAATCATCTTAAAAAGGCCCTATTACTGCCCAACAATAAATGTTTTCCAAGATTTCCCGGATCCCCCACTTACAAAAATTTACGACAAAATTGCATTATCACAATTACACAAAGATTTTTTTAGTAAAAATAATATCCCACAATTAAATATTAGCAAAAGAATAATATCTGTCAGAGGACTAACCGTACCACTAGTACAAACCACAATAGCACAGCATCACTATATATTCAAGGGTATAAAATTATTTAATAAATTACCCTTAGATATACGATCGGAAGAAAATACGACAAATATAAAAAAAATTAAATTAAAATACTCTAGGACCACCTCATAACTTTACTGTTTAAATTGATGTTTTTGCTTTATATCTTGTAACCTTTGTTAAATTACTAATAGTCTTTGTAATAGTATTGTTAATTCAAACTGATGTAAAAATATTTAGTAGTCCTCTCCTAAACACAAGCAGCTGCTTTATTAGGAGAGCGATTGAAATGTTCAAGTTATATTATTTTGTAAAATTGTAACCTTAATAAATGTTTCGATCAATAAAATAAATAAAAAATAAAAAAATTAAAATAATAATAATTTTTCAATCTACGTCAGGAAAAGTCTAGAACTATCCTGGTACACACTGCAGAACGTCACGCCTTAGCTCCTCTTTTCGACAGGATGCCAATTTTTTTCGTTATACAAACTTTTCCATGTTCCTACGGATGCCTCGTCCTCTTCCTTGATGTTGCACAAATTTTGATATTTGGAGCCTTTTTGTGACTTCTAATATCTTCCACGCATGATCTTTTCAAACTCGTCAGTGCCCAACTGTTTTGGGCTGCGCCAATTTATCGCCTGTGCCAACTTGTGGTGAACGTTCGTTTTGAGATGATGTAGGATCCCCAAGTTAATTTATAAGATGAGTGGATTACAATAATTCGGTGTCGGTGGAATCAAATCACTGTTCATTGACTCACTGTTATAAGTAACTGGTAGGAAGATAATGATAAGAAAGACGAGATACAAAGCAGACACACTCTTTTCATCTCATTCATATACGATTGTCTCTTTCATTCCTTCAGACATACGTTCATCACAATAATTTAGATAATCGAGATACTTCGGAATGCAGTCGGTTCTCTAAACGTAATTAAGGATAAAAAAAACATGAACACAATTTTAATTTAAAGTAAATCAAATTTTATATTGTTAGCACCGAAAAAGGTTTCGCGAAAATAAATAAAAAAACTACAGTACTTGCAGAACTTGATGATAATATTTTTAAATTTCATCAAATTCAAATTTTAATGGAATGAAAATGAATGGAATCCTACGAATCACACACAATAACAATAAATG
Source organism: Glyphotaelius pellucidus (assembly GCA_936435175.1). Taxonomy (NCBI): domain Eukaryota; kingdom Metazoa; phylum Arthropoda; class Insecta; order Trichoptera; family Limnephilidae; genus Glyphotaelius; species Glyphotaelius pellucidus. The sequence goes on from OW386550.1 coordinate 11,093,762, forward strand.
AAAGTAATTTGATTAAAAAATCCGTCAAATTAGTTTCCGTTGAAATGTTTGGCGTAATTTATATGTTTAATCATTGATTAATGTTTAAAATTCTGTATTGGATTATAAAAACAGTCTCTTATCCTCTCGTTTACCTGAAATTTGTATTTTTAATCAGCACTTTTGTTAATTAAAAACTACTTTATCACCCAGCTTCACCGTAGTTGGGATAACCTAGAGTTAATCATCGAATGATCCCTTATTTAAATTTAAATGTAAGATAACAGTCAAAAAATTATTTCCTCCCTCAGGTAGATCTTTTGTTAAGCCCTTCAGACTGCTTACTTATTTATTTGCTAGTGGAGAACGGCTCAAGTGTATTGTGTGGTTTGACTGGACCGTGTTCTGCAAATACATTCATTGAACGACCGTAGCCTGTTTTAACTCAACCGTTTTCCATTTCATCCGTCAATAAATTTGTTTCTACTTTCCGATTCCGTTTCAAGATGGTGGTCGATAGTTCTTCAAAGATTCTTTTTTCGAGTGTGAATTTTTCGTGTTTAGTTGGACTTTCTTATTGGCATTTTCAATTTTATGGTACCTACCTGCATGAAAAAAGTCTGAAAAAAGATTTGTCACTGAGAGTGATGTTTCTCAAATTGTATAATTCCTTATTTGAATTTTTTTTAAAATGTTATATGAAATATAAAGCTTATATTTAAGCAGGGAGGCTTTAAGTACCTTTGTATTTCAATATCTTTGGTACCTACTCACAAATTTTATGAATTCAGAGCAAATTTTGGTTATAGTTTACTAAATAAGAAAAAATTAGGACCATGCTTTTTTCGACGCGAGGTCTACTGTTCACAGAGCTACTAGTTATAAAACATTTTTTGTAACTTTTCAGTAGGTGTAAAAAAATGGTTCCATGACAAAGTGGCATTTCGACATCCCTTTGAAAATTCATTAAAAGTGATGAGAATTGAAAACTTCTTTACCACCGTTGTGATTTGAAACTCGATGAAACGAAAAATAGCGACCCTAAAAAGAGACAAACACATACATCTATAGGATTTAGCCTGCAAGAGAATGAGATAGTATAATCGGTCTCCTCTTTGTGCGGTGCTTCGTAGTCTCCCCCCTCTTGAATACTTCACTTTTCTGAATGATTTTTTTAAAAGAGCCCACAACCTAAACTAACCTAACCTAACGTAACCTATTTAAGCAAGATTTTTATGTTTTTGTTTTCATCACTTTTAATGGCTTTTCAAAGAAGTGATGAAGAAGAATTGTTGAGTTGTCCGGTCACCAAACAAATGGTTGGTTAGGAAACGTTTGAAGTATCAATTACTAAAATGAAATAGGTAGGTAATCGCATGTAATTATTTTTTTCTTTTTGGCAAAGGAAAGCAGATATATTAATATTAACATCGTTTGCAGACTTAAGAAAGAATATTAGGCGTTTAATATAATTAAGGCCGCGGCTCCGAATAAAAGCGGTTCTTTGAAAGAAAGTTTTCCTGGGCGAAGTTGGAGAATTTTTGTAGAAAGTTCGTTTATTTTTCCAAGAACGAGTAATATGGCAAGTGTTACGAGGGAGGACCTGCTGCTTTAATAAGAGATCCGCCAGTAATAACTGAAGATTAGGAATTGTAGAGGATATGTTAAACTGTTAATGATAGCCTGCTTCTCTAATTCTATGGTGTGTTGAGAAACTGTCTTTAGTTGCAAATTTAATTATAATTTAAATTGACATGTTTTCAACCCCACATTTGTACTGACCAGCAGGTCACACAGTTGGCCCTTCTCGACCATTACAGAAATTTGTTCAGCCGTCCATTTCCTCATATTTTCATAAATATGTTACCTTCACTCTTTTACGATCTTTCGGCAAAACTTTAATCACATTATAAGGCAAGCTCCGAATGCAATATTTCAACCTTTTTACATCCAGGAATTCCTTTAGAGATCCTGATCACAACCATATCTCCGAAACGATATGAGGGTTTCTGAATCGTTTCGAGTGGAAACCTATCATCTGCTACTACTCACTACTAATACGTTCCGTTTATTAAGGTAGGAGAATTAATTAATTAATTGAATTAATTAATTGAATTAATTAATTAATTGAATCTATTAAACGGATCGGGCGTTTCTGCACAGAGCCGAGTGTTTTTTAGATACTTTGGGGCTCTATTTCCAAATTCGGTGACCGGACAACTCAGAATGAACTCAGCTCAACACATCCTTTGAAAAGTCCTAAAAGTGATGACAAAAATGTATTAAAAAATTGTTAAATAGGTTACGTTAGGTTATAGGCTATTTTTTTATTAGCTTTTTAATGACTTTTGAAAGACGTGTTCAGTTGAATTGATTTTGAGTTGTCATGGAACCGCCATATTCAACCGTGGGTGCTTTTGTAATTTGTGCGAGATTAGCAGTTGTGTACTATAAAAATATACTAATAAAATGGAATTAAAACAAAGTTATATTATTGTGTTGTCAACGCACCAACACTTTTGCTTGTGTGGCAGTTGCTTTTCAGTTGCCTTGTTAACAGGTTGCCATGGATGGATGGATGGATGGATGGTGCTCACGAATTTCGAATTGCGTTGACAACTGGTTTCATTTCAGTTTCTCCGTGAGCTTCCTTAATATTAACAAGTTAATAACATTTTTATGAAATTTTGATACAGTGTTAGCAATATAATTCATGTTATTAAAAATTATTACTCAATAAAAAAATTGTCGACATTTGATTTTACTTTTCATTTAAAAAACGTATTGTTTTTTTTCTCAGTACTTTAGTTGTATTACATGAAGATTTTAGCACAGAAACAATTTTTTATGTTTTTGCTTATCCTCTACGCTTCTCAAACACTGGTATGTAGTATTTAACATTGGCAAAGGATGTGAAGTTATTGTGAGTGAGCCCAGTGCCACCGAGAGAGGCGTCTCATGAAAAGACGAAGCCTTACATTAAACATGATCGGAAAATGATAAATAAAGGTACAAAGGCACGCGTAACGAGACATACCCACTAGCAGAGATTTTCGTTTTCATCACACGCCAACATGATGAAATATAAAAAAAAACAAACATAATATCATTTCTCCCAATGAACAATATCAAATTGGTAATTTTGCATTCCAGCTCTTTAAATTTTATTATATTCTATTATTTTCTTGCTAAATCAATCCCGGTTAAACACATTTTAGGACTGGAGGAATTTACAATAATAGATGGGGAGATAACCCAATTTTACATTTACTTTTCCAACTTTGCGGAACTATCTATCTATTGTCTGAATTACGTAATTTGTCGTACTTTGTTAAAAATAATAATCAAATAAAAAATTAAATAAATGAAAATCAGTTCTGCTTTACAGAAGGTAGGAGCACACAGGATGCAATTGCAAAATTAATTAGCTTTGTTCATAATTCATTAGATTAATCACTAAAATGCTCTCATAGATCTCAGAAAAGCATTTGACAGCATATCACATGACAAACTAATAAATAAATTAAGAAACGTTGGATTAAGTGGTGCAGCTCTAGAATGGAAAAAAGCTACATTTTCAAACGCCCTCAAGTCGTAAAAATAAACGATGTGCTTAGCCAACAAAATACGAGTAACTTTGGATTACCTCAAGGTACAGTCCTGGTACCGTTACTGTTTATTATCTATGCAAATGGGGTTTGTGCAAAATATCAAAACAAATTTACTAATCTGTGAAAATCAGTTTTTCACGAAATCACAAAAGTACGTAGGAACACGTGATGATAGTCTAATTATTTTTGCTTCTCGTATGCGTGTATGCGATAAAAAGATTTTGAACTGGAAGCGATTTCATAACAGCTTTATTAAGTTTGCTAAGATGTTGGAAGTTTTCTCTTTGCATGCATTATGTGTCTTCCTACTAAAATTCTGTTAGTTCTGGTGCAATAGAATTATACTTGCAGATCGTTTCTTTCCATAATACGATTTTTTACAATTTCCATCGGAATCAAGTGTCTACCTACTAGGCACGTTGGTTCATGCAGTCAATGTGCAGTCAAGAGTCGAAAACACAATAATTCAAGCATTTATTTTGGAAATTATAGAAGTAGATAATATCATTCTGAATCGGTAAGAAGTATGATAATGAACTGTATGTTATTTGTGACAATATGTCAAGTCGCAAGAAACAAGTCACTGTCGTTCAATGTTATAGGACAATTCCTATAACAGTGAGCGACGTCAATACTAAGTCAAGTCAATACTTGACAGGTGAATGCTTTTCTTATAGTCAATTTTATGTCACAATGCCACGAACGGAGCATCCGAAACACCTACATTATTATACTTAGACAGGGATGTTTCAAGACACCTACCGATTACAAAATCTTCAAGATTCGAGAAAAAAGGTAAGATTGATTGAATATTTTACAACTAATTACTTTTTTCCTACATGAAGAGAACCAGAATCCATTCTAATTCCTAACTCAAATCTTATCGACTGTTAAATTACCGTCTCAACACTTAGCGACCAAGGGTAAAATATACTTATCTATGTATTTTATAAAACTGGTAGCAAAACGAGGACGAAGGCGGTCACAAAAGCTCAAACAAATAACAAATAAGATTTAATGAAATTTACGAAACTTTCAGAATTTCAAATAATTTCATTTTATGGGCACAGAATTATGTGTGTGGGTAGATACCTGAAACTCTCCGAATTGTTCATAAAATATATTTTTTACGAACTTGCACTCTAAATACAAGATTATAATTACGATTTAAGAATCATGAAGGGAGGTCCCTAGCATCTTCTCTTATAAAGGAAAAAAGGCGTTTTAGCTCTTTTTTTAAATATGTATACCTCACAAGAGTCCCAGCTGCTCCCGTCTGGAGCCAGTGAGGCTGAACGTTGTGAAGCTGAAGATAGTGGGGAGGGGAAGGAGATGGGGAAGGTGAAGGTGGGAAATACCTGCGTATTCAGATCCGGTCACCAAACACGGCTAAAGCCATTTCAAACAATGTTTCAATTCTGAGTGGTGTTCTTACACCAAGGTGATACTGAGAGTATTTTCAACTCTGGAAAGTGCCGCAAATATACTTTATATTATTTTTAAATGAATAAATTGTGAAATTAAACGAATTAATCAAACAAAATTTATTTGCGCACGATCCCGCGACCTTCGGATTGTGAGTCAAGAGCCTTACGCCTAGACCACAGTGGCCATCAAAAGTGACTTACATTCAAGGTGGGCGAGGAATAAGATTTACACACCCTCCAAACAGAACAATTTCACACATAAAAACATGCTTTCAGGTGTTCATAAGATATTTCGATGTTTCGACGGTATATATATTTGTCTTGCGTTGTATATGGTCAGTTAATACAAACGATGCTTTCCCAAGGCCATTATAATGAAAAAACATCGCCGTGTTCGCTTAGAATTGGATGCAAGCTGATGTTTTCAATACGAACTAAAATTAATAAATACCGAACAATAAAATTCTGTTCAAAGTCTCCGAGTTGCAGACATTTCAAGCAGCCGATTATAAAAAAGGCCTACAAAGTGAACAGCGCAGAAGCTCGCAGTTAGCGATGAAAAAATATTTGTCCCCAAATACATGTGTATCGGGAATCCGGTATCGAAATACATCGCAAAAACTTGCCAATTTATTCAATGCCAACACTCCGCTGACAGTTGCACTAAATCACCCGTAAAAAATGGACAGAGGTTTTAGAAGTCACGGCGGTGGAAGGTGATTCGGAATAGGGCATACCTTAGGCGATACAAATGGACAGGTGGGGTCAATCGATAACTTATTTATGTATCAAGATTTAATTCTAATTTATTCAATGCAAACCAAACGAAGTAGGCATTGCTCAGTTATATTGACAACAGCATACTCGATACGGTGAACTAACCTATCGACGTCAATTTATCAATATCAGTGGTATCACGCCCGGCGCTGTTTAATATATCGATCATTTTATCTATCCCGGTAAAAAATCACCCTGAAATAGCAACACTGTGTGTGGCGTGGAGTAGACGTTCGTCGCCTCAGTTCTTATTTGTCCAACCGACCATTTAAGTTTTTATTCAATCTCCACTTTCAAATTAAAAATAAAGTATAAAAAATGATAGTTAATTACTAAACTAATAATTATTTAAGCTTATGAGACCTTTGCCTTTACAGAATAGCTTTATCTTAAACACCTATCATAATGTTTCATTAAAATAATGAAAGAAAACCTTCTCCTCCTGTAAAATTTTCTAATGGTCTATTGGACAAATACGAACTAACGCGACTTTGGCTTTTATGCTGCGTATACTCGTACGTGCACGACCAAACGTGAGCCGTGTCACAAATTATGGAAAAGGGACGAGGCAACTACAAACTGCGCAAAACGCCGCTTGCTGTTGCATCATTCATTTCCCGTAATTCGTGTTTGGTTTCGCGAAAATATGTACATTTTTTACGCAGTAATCTAATACTGTGAAAGTGTCAAAGAGTTGGTTTTGCAAAACAATTTTTTGTTAATATTTAATGCATTTGTTGACTGTAGATATTTTGATCACAGGTAACAGACACAATAGGAGATAAGAGGTCAAGAGTTGCTGAGCTATGAGACCAAATTGGACGGACTATTGAAAAGCGGTGGAGCCAATGCGTTCGTTATGTAGGTAAAAAGATAGGCGTGACTGCCGATAAAGATAGGCCGATGTGCGCAGTAATTTGTGGTAGTATGAACGGTGTTGGTGACAGTTTTGTGGGCGAGATTTTGTACTAATAATGGTTCATAGACCATCTACGATAATTTTTAATTTTTTTACCACGATTTTGACCAATAACTAACTGAAAGAGTCTGGAATAACTGTCGATTTCCGTTTCCCCAGGTTCAAATCTGTCTACGTTCTTTGTGAATAAATTTAAATTTCCGCGCGAAATTTGTGAAAACTGTGCTTATCCAGGAAGCGGAAGGACTCGCTATACTTAGCAGATTTTAGTACATGTTAACTGTCAAATGTCATTGCTGATGTCTGGCCTACTAAAGGAAGTCGACTAATTACCGGTATATTGATAGAAACCTTTATCGTGTCATATCTAGCTTTCAAATATGATATTTTTTCATATATTGATAGAAACCTTTATCGTGTCATATCTAGCTTTCAAATATGAAAACCGGATGCTTGCTTTTATTGGGTATATAATTCTTTTAAATTTCATGCGTTTCATCAATTTCTTTCAAATTTATAATTCTTTTAAATTGCATCTAAATCAACACACTGATGTCATCCATTTGATAAATTGAAATAACTACTGAGTTTTTTTCATAACTGATCATAAAAATGGGTCTCCATGTAAGATACACATTGTTAAATTCAATTCAGTTTATCCATTTTAAAACGTTACAAAACCTATTGTACATTTTGATGCGTTTTTATATAAAAATAAACAGTGGGTATCAACTATATACTAGTAGTAACAGAGCTTGACTTTTAAAGCAGCTTCATATGCTAAATATTTCAATATCCGAATTGATTCTGAACAACAGATTATTGTCTATGTATTTTGAAGATATTAAATTATTTTTTTAATCTGCTTGACGCTTAGCCGTTGTACTTTTTTTCATGAAATACAAACATTTCTGGGATGCGAATAACCTGACAACATTTGGAAATCTTCTACATCCACCAAACTAAGCGGAAAATATTGCTTGCGTCGAAAAGGAGAATTTTTACCAACAGAGGAATTAAACACACGAGTTCTGAGTGGGACACAAACGCGATGCCAACTCAGCCACTGACCGGTCGACGTTTTTATTATTCGTAACTACTAATAATAAATTATACGTTGAAAGTTATGACAACTGAAATTGAATGTAAAAATATAAAGTTATTCATTTATTTATTTGAGACACAAACAGGATATTTACAGAGCATTATTTTGGTTAATGTATAACAAATTAAGATACAAATATAAATATCCCTAGACTAATGTGTCTACAGTAATAACATTAGCGTATTCACAGACACATGAAAAACAAAGTATTTTTTTACATAATTTAGAAACTTAAATAGAAAATTTGAAATACATGATAGCTACATAATATTTAAAGTGTTTATTAAAAATAATAAAACAACATTTTAGTTGCACAAATCATGGAGATATTTCATAAAACAAGTAAAATTATTCACAAAAATATCTATTATAGAGTGTGATTTAGTGAGATCGTTGTAAGATCGTGACATTCTAGATATGGGATTAAAGTATCCCGTATTATTGTTAAAAATTTCGGTCCAAAATATGTCAAATTTTCTGTATACCAATGTATCTACCAAAAAAATTATTAATGAAGAAAATTTTTTTTTGAAATTTGAGTTATATGAAAAAAATACTAGAAACGGTTGAAGGCATTGAAAAAAATGCGCATTTCATGGAAAACATATTTTGGGGTTCTTAAGGTAATTTTATTTAATTGCTTATAATTCTGTTTCCATTTTTGGCAGTCTGTATATGACACTACGTTAATATTTTCTATAATATTTAGGTAAAAGTTTGAATCAATCCAAGTTTGAATAGGTTTATGAAATAAATTATATTATTATGAATTTGGTTAAATCGCTTTACAAATTAAATGCTTTTGACATCTTTATTTAATATCTATTTGAGTTAAAAATTGAAAAATTATTTTTTAACAAGTTTGATGTTCCCTACAACAACCATGAGACGTCACACTGACTAATTGCTTTCTCGAATGTTTAAAAAAAACTTAAATGAATAACCCAATAAACATGATGTCTTTCATGTATACCAGAATCTTCGGGTAGGAATTTGACCATTAACTTTGATTATTAATTTGTAGTTTTTACATTGAACCCACAGACCCTGAGGAAAATTATTTCTCTCAGAGCCCTTTTCATCTTTGGAGATTCTGTGTAGCATTTGTTGGCCATTTGGAGAGATCTCATAAATATAATAATATTAATACCTAGTGATGTAGGATAAAATTTCTATGATGTTTACTAAGCTCCCAGACTCTCTACCCATTTAAGGCTTCAAATATTAAGATGGGCCGGACATGTGCACCAAATTCTAAGCACACGAGTACCGAAGAAGGTTCTAATAGGACACTCGGGAGGTAAACGGAAGGCGGGCAGACCCAGGCTGAGATGGGAGGATGATGCCAGGAAGGATGCAAGGGAACTACTTCATGTTGCAGATTGGAAGACGACGGCCGAGGAAAGAGGGCGGTGGTGTCTTATTTTGAAGGAGGTCAAGGCTCAAAATTGGCTGTAGCGCCATTGAAAAAGAAAAGAGAAGGAGATATAGGATAAAAAAGCAACCGTAAAACATGCAATATAGGTACTCTGCAGTACATTATTTAACCGGCCTCCCCTAATCTGCGCCGCCACGCAGCTGGTAGGCAGGTACACCCGCCACCAAGAGCTGGACACACGTCACCCGATGAACCCGGGCACCCCTGCTAAAGCAACAAAAGTAGCGAACCACTTGGGGGACCTACGGAATAGGTGTTGGTTATAGAATAAATGGTTTCAGAGGCGGTGGTAACCAAACCCGCCTCTCAAATTATTAAGCATTTATTTTTTGCATTTGGACAGATGCTCGTACATTGAAATTCTGAAAGCTTTTGAGACTATAAAGATCAGCCGAACTTCCACTACGCAAGTGACCATAAACATCTTCAGCGTTGAGTTCTCAATTTGGCAAGCAATCTATCGAACAAATAATACGTTGTAGACAGACCAGTTGACAGCCTAATTTTAGTGTCTAGCAGTGGTATTTTCAGCGACACACTTCGAGGGCACCCATCTATTTTATCCATGTCTAAGTGTCCATGATCTCCTTACCTTACCTACAGATTATTTAGCAAAGATCTTCACTAAGTTTTATCTCATTTTGCCTCACTCATTATCTGTTGAATTTTGCTCATGGCGTTTTTCACCAAGCAAACTCCTTGGTGGTATTATTCTTAATGAGCCTTCTTGCTTGCATCTTTGGACAAAGGCCTCCCTCAAAAAATTTTAATCAGCTCCTATTGCGAGATATTATTACAAAATGTATTACGATACGATACGATTTTACCACCCCAGCCCAGACAAAAGCACTCCTGTCCCGGAGAGACTGGTACACCAGAGAACAATGATTTGTTAGGACTTAGAACACATGTTTTGAAGATGGGAAGGAGATTAGAGTCTAATCGATCTAATAAGCCAATGTTGGAATGGAGGATGGGTTGGAATAAAGGAATTGCTTGAGCTTTGATTCTCGTTTCTTGCCTTTTGCTAATTTTTGCTTCCCGTTTCTTCTCGCTTCCAGCCTCCAGCTTCCCTTTGCTTCTTCCTTCCCGTTTCACTTTGATTCTTGCTTTCCGCTTCTACTGCTGCAACTTCCTCTTTCGTGCTTCCCGCTTATTGCTTCTTCATTTTTTGCCTCCCGTTTCACGCTGCTACTTATTTCATGCTTATTTCTATCTGATTCCCACTTAATTTTTGCTTCCCGTTTCTTCTCGCTTCCAGCCTCCAGCTTCCCTTTGCTTCTTTCTTCCCGTTTCACGTTGGTTCTTGCTTTCCGCTTCCACTGCTGTTTACTTCCTATTTCTTGCTTCCAGCGTATTGCTTCTTGGTTTTTTGCTTCCAGACTGCTTATTCCTTCTTGTTTATTTCTATCTGATTCCCACTTAGCTTATCCAGTTTCTAACTGCTTCTCAACGTTAATACAAAATGTATTACAGAAAAAATATTGATATCCGTTGAGTACACCTGCCCATAGGCGGCGGTGAAAAACGCGATTCCAAAAGGGTCCGCCATGAGACAATAGTATATAACACCACGTCGAACAGTTGTAACCTGTTAAGGAGTACATAATTGCGGAGTGTTTTATTATTGGCCTTCCAGAGCGGCAGCGCGGTCCCGCCGAGGCATTGTTCTGTCCGTCATGGCGACGCAGTGCACAGCGCTCCCGACTCTCGAGGATCATATCCACTACTCTCTCTACCCTCGCCTTTGCCTTTGCCTCTGCCTTTGCCTCTGCCTCTGCTTCTACAGCCAGCCGATACTTAAAGAAATGGACACCAAATAACGCTTATAGAAAGGGTGCTGAGGCTTTAGTAAAACAAAAATAATGAAAAAAATCGTGAAACCCCGCAACTTACAACTTATACGATGTTCGTTTGTTAAGGATCTTTTAAAATAACTATATATTTTATTTTGTAGTAGTATCTACATGGGAGCCTCGCACTAAGCCTAAACCTAAGAAAAATCGATACGATTCTAAGCTGTCGACGTTAGTTTTCAACAACGCCAGCAAGCCCGACGCTGCTTATTATAATAGCTGAAAATTTTACAATATCGGTTAAAAAGTCGACTAATTATGACAAAACTAATACACTTCAAATGGTGTGGTCATTTTTTAAAGATAATTTGTTTACTAGAGACCCCATAATCAGATGAGTTCGTTTTGCCCTGAAGATTTAATGAATCATTTCAGGCAGATCGTTTTCGGTTGAATTATTTTCCCTAGAGCTTATATAGTCCTGAATACTGTCGAATCGAGTTTCTCAAATTCAAATCTATCCCTGCTTATTGAAAATAGAACAATAATATAAAACTAGCAGTTAAGCTAGGCCCTGCGGAAGGCGCACGACACATCAGTAGCTTAGTCACAAATTTCACATATATTATGGAAATCACTGTCCCTGTCTCACTGTCTGGAGCCATGGGGAATGTGCCACCCACAATTGGTGAATTTATAAAGAAATAAAGTAATGTAGTAGAACAAGGAGAGTGTGTAGTAGTAAAGTTTAGTAAATAGTTCCAGGCTATACACATATTTATAGTCAAAGTCAGTGCAAATAACAGTGAACTTTCAACACACTTTCACTGAATTTGAAACTCTGTCGATGATTATTGCTGATGAAACTTGTTAAAACAACGGAAATAGGACTGGAAGAAGATAAAATTTAGGTTTATAGTAATCACCCACTGGGTTTATTTATACATTTAATTTACTCTACTAGTATTTGCATCGCGAAAGAATCCAGACGACATCGAGCAACTTTAGATTAGTTAACAAAAACAAGTTTCCAGTAAAAAGATCAACAGCATTTCCAGCTTGCATCTAATATCCGATTCAATCAAATTGATACTTCCTACACGAGAGAACAAGTGCTTATCTTCCTAGACTTTATAAGCACTTTGAATTTGTAGCGACAGGTGTATGCGAGTTTGTTGTTTACTGCTAGCAGAAATATTTATGCCTGCATTCATTGCTTACGTCAATCACATGAATTGACTATCCGAGCCTCGGCGTTTAAGAGGATACGGATTTGAATTATGATCTCATAAACAAAGTAGCATGAACAATAGTGGTGCACTTTAATCTGGTTTCATGAACTACTATTGCATTGAAGTCAACGCGTCTGTAAAGTCATTTTCGATCACTTGTCGATTTTTTTTTACATTAGCTCTAAACAGGAGGCCCCGAGAAAAATAATTTCTCTCGTGGAGGATATTTTTAAGGAAAGTAAGGAGAGTAAATTTTGGAAGGAATGGGGTGGAATCTGGGGGTAAGTCTGTCCAGAAGTGATGGCGTATGAATCCATCCCTCCAACTGCAATGCAAGACGATGGGTCGAGAAAGACCAGCTGGCAAAAGATCCGCCGCCACGCAACTGCTGAACACACCTCACCCGATGAACTTGGGCACTCCTACTGTCACCAAACGTAGTGAACCACTTGGGGCGACCTATGGCAGATGGGTAAGTAATCTAATAAATGATTCCCCGGGGCAGAGGTACACATACCTCCTTCCTAAATTGATTGCCTTCTTTTAACTATTTTATAGTACGGTGCATTGTATAGTATGGAATATTTATACTAATAAGATTTCATCTTTAATTTTTATTTTAACTTTATGAGTAAAACCTCAAATTGTAATCTTAATATATATATTCCTTCTGTCCATGTGTATGTCACTGAACTCCTCTTAAAAGGCTGGACCAATTTTGATGAAATTTTTTGTGTGGGTTTAAGGGGATTCGAGAATGGTTTAGATTCACAATTTGGTCCACTGGAAAATGTTCTTTTAATTAATTTTTTTTATTTCTAAGGAGTTGTTGATTTTGGAATGTTTTACATTGGATCCGGCAGACTGCGTTACCATCGCAGTATCAAATATTCAATATTATTCTATTTTAATTTTAGTTTGTCCCGACAGTTGTGTAGAGGACAACGTCTGTCGGGTCCGCTATAAATAAATAAAATAAATTGTGGAACATTCCAGAACACTCTCGAATGTTGTCCTGAGCGAAGCCGGGTAACCCAGCTAGTATTTAATTAAATGAAGAAAATATAAGCAAAACTCAATCGAAAATCTGAAAACAGAAAAATCAGAAAAAGATATTGACACCTCTGGGACTCGAACCCACAGATGTTAAATTATTTGAAACGTTTGCCAACAAATATATTAGACATTTATGTTATTAAAAAACATCATTTTGAAAAAAATACCTATAAAATTGAAAACTATAACGATTTGTTCTCAATTTTGATCGCCCAAAATTTATTTCCAATATTCAATTTACAACACGTAATTTCTGTACAATTTCTTTAATAAAATTGGTGAAAAAAGCATAAGTAAGTTTTAAATATATTAAACTACACAATTTAGATAATAAATTCAACGTTTTATGAAATAAAAATACTTTTCACGAAGAGATTTCGATTATAAACATCTTTAACCAAACATCTATCATACCTACTAAAACATGAAGTACCTACTGTCATCATGACATTAATTAAACGTGATCATCTGGCAGATTCCACATTATTTTATTTATTCAACCATTATTGGGTACCTTCGTGCATAAGGCGATTCATACTTAGATAGTCATAAAAGATATCGATAAAAACATTGCCGGTGATTGAAGTAAAATCCTCTGAATAAAATACTGGGTTGTGGTTACCAATTTATTACTGTGTTGTGTTTTCTGGAATAGTCAAATCCAATCAAAGTAGCCTGCTCGATAGAATACACGCTAATGTTAATTCCAGTCTATCCGACGAGCTGAAGCTTTAATCGCAAAGTTTTCTCAAAGACTCCGACACAAACGTGTAAGAATTACTCTAATAACTAAGAACACCGTACCAAACCACGCGGTGTTGAAATTACGCAGTCAACATTATCCGTGCACAGACTTTCATGTCTTCAAGAGTGGAATACAAATAATAAATCTAACAATGATTGCATTGCACACTAAAAGCTTTTGAAGTGAAAACTTCCTTGAAATGAAAAATAGCGACTATAAAAAGAGACAAACACATACACCTACAGGATTTAGCGTGCAAGAGAATGAGATGACTAATATGTCTCCTTTTTGTGCGATGCTTCGTAACCTATCAGTCTCCTCTTTGTGCGGTGCTTTGTAGCCTCCCCACTCTTGTGTACTTTAGGTTTCTGAAGGTTTCACTTCTACCGCGTGTAAACAGCACACTTTGATATTTTTTGCTATGAAAATGGCTGGCTGATTCACACGAGGAAGTTATCATTAATAGGTTGTAAGTTAAAAGTATCCGAATCTTCCCCCAAGATGTTTGAAGTGAAAACTTCTTTAGCGCCGTTGAGATTTGAAACTCGATGAAACGGAAATGGTACTAAAAAGAGACAAAACATATACCTTTAGGATTTAGCCTGCGAGAGAATGAGATAGAATGAAACCTTACTTAAGTACTTACGAAGCGTCAAGCTGCGCTCATTGGCCACTTTGATTATGATCTCACTTTTCAAGACTCCTATTGGTTGAGTGGATGGACTGTTTTGGTGAAGTTTTGCTTCTACCGCGTGTGAACTGCGCTCATTTTTTAAACTTTTAAACGCTTCGATGATGTGGTTTTGATTGATATTTACGTTTAACAAACTTTACAATTGTGGCTTTATAGCTATTGTGAAATTTTTAAGTTAGACAAAAATTTGTGTTATTTAACAATTTAATTATTTAAAATAATTATTAAATTTATTTATTTTTACTTCGTGATGAGAATTGAATCTGCAACCTCAGCATGAGGTAGAACTAGAATTATAATATAATTATAATAGGCTTCGTTTTAAGAACAACTAAAACTTTAATTCCATACAAGCTGTTGAATTATTATACGGATCTCTAGTTAGAAGCCCTAATTGAACATATCTCGGTAGTTTGGTCTCCATCTTAGAAAATTCACATTAATAACATTGAGCAAATACAAAAAAAAAATCTGCGTTTTATAAATTTTAAATTAAATATCCCACTAGAAGACATACAAAATATATTTTTATTAAATATTCTAAAAATACACAGATTAGAAGACAGAAGTTAAGTAAACTACTTAAGATTTTTATTCAAAATACTAGACTCTAAATTCAACTGTTGCGAACTCCTGCAACTCATAAACTTACACTTGCTTACCCACAATAACCACATGACAAAACACACTGCATTCTAAACATTCTACTGCAGTTCAACTGCATTCAACTGCATTCTTCTGCATTCTTCTGCATTCAACTGCTTTCTACTGCATTCTTAACATTCTACTGCAGCATTCATAAGCGGAACCATATTGCCCACTCTCCAATACAACGATTTCACACTATGGGAAATCAATACTTGGTGATGTTGATATATTTAATATCAAATTAGTGAGTTTAGTGGATCTTGTAAAAAATATATTCCACTTTTCCTAAATACATCTGTATTTCTTGTATTTTTATGACTTGTACGCATATTTTTTAAAATTTTATTTTTACTATTTCTTTATTTGTTTAAAAATTATCTGCCATGAATTAATTGTACTACCAAACACGTAAAAGCCCACTGGGCGTTATAAATAAATTATACATAGTTCTGTTTTTTCTTTTTTACCATTTTACCTCTTCTGTAACTTTTTCTCACTATGTCGTCAGTCGCCATCTTTGTAGATGAAATTTACGCTGGATCGTCGCACGTCGCTTCGTTTCTTGCTGTACCTACTTAATGTAATTCGCCTGTGCTTCTGTCAGTCTCTAATCAAATAAGCCGAGACATCATTTGAAAGAGACTTCTATTCTCGAGTACTCCCGCTAACTGCCTAACGAGTGAGTTTTCTCCGCAGCGTCGTGCCTCTTGTGGGAACAAACTCGAACCTTGAAAACTAACACCAATTTATAGAAATCGAAGAGTTTGAGCTAAGTTATGTTATTAAAGTGTCAGTCTCTCTTATACGTCGGATGATATCAGTTTAATTAAATTATGGGGCGAATTATGGTTTAAAAACCAGACATTTTTTTTGAGCAACCACGTGTGTTAAATCGCTTGAATTTAATAGGTTGGTATCTACCCAATATCTACCCAATATCTACCTGATTATAACGAACGTGCGACTGACGTTTTGTATGAGAGATAAAACACGAAAGTGAGCCAACACTGTAGGTATATAAGAGTGAATAAGATTGAGTATTTTCATAAATTGTGTTTATACGGTGTAGTCGTAGGTACATTGACTGCGAAAATCAATGTGTTTTCAAAATTAAACAACTCTGGGAATATATTAACAGCAGACACTGGAAGGGAATCTAACCCACCTTAATGTCCCACAGCATATTCTTTTTTTTTTTTTGTTTTAGGCAATTCACCCTGGAGAGAGTGCTTTGTGCCGGTAATATTTAAAATGGATAAGAAATTTCGGTTAATCTAATGGGAAAATAATAAAACAAATCAAATATTGGACTCATTTAGATCACTAAAACAAATTAAATATTGAATTCATTCAGGTTAATAAACTTACATAAAGCTGTATGAACACGAGAATTGTTAAGAGATAAAAGGTATGAAATGTTAAGGGGGGACTGGTGTGTGATTTTAATAAGCCGGCGGTATATGTTCTTGAAAGATGAATGGTTTTTACAGTTAAAGAAAACGTGGTCGAGGGTTTCCTCTTCCACACCACACTGGCAGAACGGATCATCTAAAACTCTAATTCTAGACAAGTGAGATGCAATTGAACAGTGGCCAATTCTCATTCTCGAGATACATGAAATGAATCGTTTTGAAAGTTTTTTACCGTGAAACCATGGCTTAGCAGGGATATGGTTTTGAATTCCCGCATAGAAAGATCCAGTTCTTATTTTGGAGACTGCCCAATTTTCTTCCCAGGCACGAGTCATATTGGATTTAAGAATCGGAAAGACATCGGATATAGGAATTCTAAAATTTAGTGGAATAGTTCCGGAATCTGAACCAGATTTGGCGAGAAAATCGGCCATCTCATTACCCTCGATACCCAAATGGGCAGGGACCCAGGCCAATATCGTCTCAAACCCAGATTCACTAAGAGAATTGAGAAGATTTTTTATTTTACATATAATATTGTCTTCCGGATAACGTAAAATATTTGACCTAATTTTAGTTAGAGCACTTAGCAAATCAGTACATAGTAAGGCTCGATGAATGTTGAGAACCTGAATTTGATTTAGCGCTTGTTCAATTGCAAAACATTCGGCTGTAAATATGGAAGCTTCTTTCGGTAATTTATAAGTGAGATTGATGTTGAATTCTGGACTATATATAGATGCCCCACATCTTTTATTTTCAAATTTGGAACCATCCGTGAAAAGGATGGAAAATCCAGGGAATTTCGAAGCCACTATGCTTTTAAAACAATCATCCACATTTTGAAATTTATTTGGGGAAGATAAAATATTCTTCCGAAAGACTGATGTTATTGTGTTCGGCATAAAAGTGATTGCCTTAAATGGAATATTGTATATAGGAAGATTGGGAACTTCTTGAAGATATTGGAGGGAAGATGATAGAGAATTATAGAGATGAAAACTTTTAATTAAGAGAGGAAAACATTGTTTTTCTCTCAATCTTTTGTTAGAATTCAAATTAACACTTAACCTATTAAGACTTTGTTTAATAGGATGATGTGATAACGATAAAGCCTTGAAAATATATTTATTGGCAAGGAATTGCCTTCTGAAATATAATGGAGGCTCCACACATTCCACCTGAAGCGCATTAATTGGAGAAGACTTCATAGCTCCAATAATCATTCTGAGGGCTTTTGATTGAATTCTTTCCATTTTCTTATCTTGATATTTAGGGAGTGGGTCAAAAAGAAATGAGCCATAATCCAAGTGGCTCCGAACTAGGGAATTATACATTAATTGAAGAGTGGTAGGATGAGATCCCCACCATACTCTGGAAACTGCTCGCATCATATTAAGTCCCTTTTCACACTTTGTAGAAATTATCTGAATGTGTGGAAGCCAGGAAAGTTTATGGTTCAAAAGAAGACCAAGGAATTTGATTTGAGTAGCGGTTTGTAGAGGCACATTATCAAAAGAAATTGAGAATTGGGGAATTTTTCTTTTTTTTTTACCAGCTTTTAATATATTGTAAAGCCAAATTCATTTCCTTAGCTGCAAGAATAATATTTTTATGTAACAAATATATAAGGATATCATCCGCAAAGTAAAGACGCTTGATAGAAAAAGGAATTACTGAGTCTAGGTCGCTTATATAAATATTAAACAACAGAGGACTAATAACAGAACCCTGGGGCAAACCTCTCCATAGTTTGCGCCTTAAGCATTTAGAGGAAGACTCAATAATAATGGACCTATCTGAGAGCAAATTAATAATAAATTGGACTAATTTCGGGGTGATTTGTTTTTTAATTAGCTTTTCTTTCAAAACATTCAGTAAAACATCATCGTAAGCTGATGAAAGGTCAAGGAATGTGGCCAATGTATAAGAATTTAGGGATTGGGAAACTCGGATATCAGTTGTGAACAAACTTAAATTATCCATTGTAGATTTCTTTTTCCGAAAACCATACTGATTTGGTGAGATAATATCTTGACTTTCAACAAACCACTCTAATCTGTTCTTCATCAACCGCTCCGCTACTTTCATCAAACATGATGAAAGAGCAATAGGCCGATAAGACGAAATTTCAGATGGATTTTTTCCAGGTTTTAAAATGGGAATGATTTTTTGAGTTTTCCAATCATCCGGAATTAGTCCTGTTTCAAACATATTATTAATAAGAGATAAGAAATATTCAACCGTCATATCAGAAAATGATTTAATGAAACTATTAAGTATTCCATCGGGACCCGGAGCAGAGTCAGAAAGGGTTCTTATTACTAGTTTCATCTCATCAATGGAGAAAGGAGCATCTAGCCAGTTAGAGTGAGATGGATATGGCTTAATAGAAGGCATTTCTTCACATCCGGCCACTGATGGGGGGGCTATTTTATCCGCAAATCCTATAAGAATTTCTTCTGATATATGCTTGGTTCTCGGCGGAGAATACGATGATCCGAATTTTTTTAAGCTAGACCAAACTGAAGATTGGGGAGTTTTCGGAGACAGGTTCTCACAGAACTTCCGCCATCCAGCGCGTTTTTTATTTTTCAAAATGCGTTTGGTTTCTGCCTGGGCTTTTTTAACTGATAAAAAATTTTCTAGTGACATACACTTACGAAAAGAGGAAATTGCTTTTTTACGAGAGTTGACGGAGCGAGTGCATTCCTCGTCCCACCACGGAGTAGAGTGTTTTATTTTAATGTTCGCATTGCGTTTCGGGATGGATTTTTCTGCTGCATTTATAACCATAGAGGGAAACGTCTCACATTGCAATCTGATGTCTCCCGGGGACGATTTTTTTTTTAAATTAATAAGGTTATCTAGTTCAGAAGAGAAAGTGCTCCAATTCGCATCATTTATTCTAAATTTGAGATTATTTTTAACTGGTGGAGGATAAGTGTTAGATTGATGTTGGAATCGGATTATAATTGGAAAATGATCACTAGAGAGGGGATCGTTTAGGATGTCCCAAGAGCATTTAGATGCTAACGAATATGAACAAAGAGATAAATCAACAACACTTTTCCGTTGATGAGGGGGGGTGAATCTGGTTGGAGATCCGTCATTTAAAAAACATAGGTTATGGGTATCAATAAAATCTAAAAGATTGCGGCCAGAACGATTTGTTATTTTGCTACCCCAAGAAGGGGAATGTGCATTAAAATCTCCAAGGATCATAAAAGGGGAACAAATCTGGGTTAAGATTGGTGCCCATTCATTTTCAATAAAAGTGGTAGAGGGAGGAATATATATTGATAATATTGTGATATCAGATAAGACAGCTGCTATTATCTGGATATCGTCGGAGGGAGTATGTATATTAATTTGTTTAAACGGGATAGAATTATGGATTATCAGAGCCGTGCCGCCTTTACCATCCGGTCTGTCGTGTCTGAGACAATAATAACCCGGAATTCTTAAGTGAAAGGAGGGTTTTAACCACGTTTCAGAAATGGCGGCCACTGAAACGTCGTGTTCGTCGAGTAACTGAATTAGGTCAGATTTGTTAGCGAAGAGGCTTCTACTGTTCCACTGAAGAATTTTGTTCAGTTTCGAAGTCATTGGGGAGGCAAGATAATAAAGATTTAATGTAATCGGCAGCGTTGGACGGTACAGTATTGTTGTTTGTAAGGATAGAAATTAAAAGGGTAATTAAAGTTTGTATAAAAGAATTATTATTCAATATTTCGGGGAGAGCAGGAGGGGATGTATTACTATTAATGGCACACCCATTGGGGGTCCGAGATTTGGCATTCCCATTCGGGCTGGTCAAAATATTATTCAATTTTTTTTTATCAAGGTAAGGAGTATATTTTGGGTTGGGTTTGACTGGCTTGAGAATGGTTTCTCTGTGAGAAGATGACGTTGAATTTAAAAAGGTGGTTGATTGGAAAGGAGCTGAGGACGATGTCATCTCTGCGAATGATTTTTTCGCAGGAGAGAATAACTTTGAGGCCTGGAAGTACGAAATGTTGTCGGTAGCCATTTTATGTTTTATGTTCCTCTGTCTTGTCAATTCCGGACAGGCTAGACTGACCGCGGTATGTGCACCCGAACAGTTAATGCAAATGGGATTATTGGAAGATTTTGGACATTGATCAAATGGGTGACCTTCTCCGCAAAAGTAACAACGTGGAGGGGAGCGGCATACGGATTTTGTATGTCCAAACCGGCAGCAATTGAAGCATTGAACAGTTGGAAATTTATAAACTTCGACGGGAAGCGAGGTATAATAAATAAACACACGAGACGGAAGGGATTGTCCCTCAAATGTAACAACAACAGATTGGGAAGGTTTCCAGATCGTGTTCCCATCAGTAGAATCCTTGTAGTTCAGTCGACGTGCTTTTATTACTTTCGGGGTTCCTTGGGAATTATTCAAAGCATCAACGATTTCAGCCTCTGGGATCTCCGTGGGTATTCCTCGAACAAGACCCATTCTCGTAAGGTTAAATGACGGGATGAACGATTTATATTTATGGTTTGAGAGCGAGTCAATTTTTTTTACAAATCCATTTGCGGAAGCGGCAGTATTAAACTCGATAGATAATTTATATCGCCCTTCCGGTTTAATTGAACCGTTAACAATACCAAGGTTATTATTTTTTGAGTCAAATAAGAATTTTCCAAAATCTAAAGGATGAATAAGTTTTCCTTGTTCAGTTCTCTGAACAATTACGATAAAAGGACCGGAAGCGGAAGCAGGATAAAGTAAGTCAGTACTTTTTGTATTATCGCTAGCTAAAGTACTTGTCTGGGTGTTACTATTGGGGTTAAGGTCGTTAGAGGTCGAGGTTTGTTGAATCGGCGGTATAGTTTTAACTTTCGATGGGATGTAAAGGCTATGCGATGGTCGTCGTTTACGAGATGGAAGCGTAATAGAAGCCTGGCTAGTGGTAGATTCCGAATCAGAAAAATCTAATATCGATCCTGGGTCGGGAGGTCTATCTTCGTCTTCCTCCATTGTATAAAAAAAAACTTAACTTTTAAAAATTAAACTGAAAAAATAATACGCAGTCTATTTCATTGACTGTACAAACAAAAACGGATTAGCCGTAAGTAGGAATGCAAACAAATAAGTATACGATAAACAGAATTAAATAAAATGTAACAATAATCTCTTATCTGTATGAGGCACGGGAACGGGCGAACGGCACTAAGCAATAGGTAAGGTACACACAACCACTGTTGACCGCGGCTCGAATCGGACTCCAGCATATTCTTGTGATATTAAGTATAAACCACTTGGCCGATCAATGCATAAGTCGCGCAAGAATCAATATTAAAGCGACCGAGGTATCTAGGAGATGATAATTGCACGGTTTACAAATCACCAATTACGCACACTGAGAGATCACTACATTGGTAATTACTGCACAGAGCCATCTTTAGGTCGATATTAAAGAACTGAGAGATCAGTTGATCATGGCACTAATTACTTACCTGACTGACAGCTCCTTGGGAGTTATTGTTCCGTATTGTCACACGTAGGAGATAATCACGTAGGTAATATTGGCACATATTGTGAGACAGGATAGGTTTGGAATGTAGGTTTGTTGAACAAACGGTCTCTTGACTGTCTCTGCCATCCAATATCAAAACTCTAAATGTAAAAGACGAATGTTTGCAATCATATGGTTCAATTTACAGACGTATTTCTGAAATTCAATTTTTGCCGACATTGAAAAGTCCTTTTACGTAAAATCGCAAAATCATACGTAAAATCGTAAAGTTTTGACTTTGACGTAATATTTTGTGTATTATATTTACTGAAACACATGCCTTAAAGAATAAAATATGCATAAAAATAACATTACTTGCGTTTATTCGATGAATTTGTAGGTTTTACGATATTTTTCACGAAAACGACGCTAATTAATTTGACAGCTCAAATCCCGGGAAAAATGATACCCGGAAGCCATAGAGAATTTAATACAAATTGTTCCGAGCGGCTAGGTGTGTTTACGGTATTTCTCACGCCAAGAACAAAAATGCCCCCAAGCGATTCTGACCTTTTTCTTTATACGTTTTCTTTATACATAAGGGTTAAAATCGCATTACAAAATATTTTTTTTTTTTAATTTTCTCGTGCGCATTGGCGCACACCCGGCACACTAGACAATACAATATCTGACCATAAAGTAACTTTTATTTCAGTAAATTAATCGAAAGAATCTGTCTTCTTTTTGAATGCGATATTGCTGCAAATATTTATTTTTAATGTGATATTGCCGTAAATATTTATTTAAACACGTAACTTTTTGACTTGATCTTCTGGTAAATATCTTAACCATTTTAGAATAAAGTGAGTTTAAAACACGAGTATAAAAATGATTAATTCCAGGGTTAAACGTTCGAAGGAAGCGAACTAAAAATCTGTTTACGGCAATTCTTTGTTCGAAAAATTCCCGGGAGAGCCACTCTTGTTAAATTAAAAGCATTTGCCTGTCTAAGGATTCCGTCTAGGGTCTGTTTTTTATTATTTGGAGTAGCTGAAATCTTTTAGCATTTTTGTCTGGAGGTTAATTACCCAGTTTTGTTAACACGCGCCCCGGGATTATCAATATCTTATACGGGGGAGATTCCTCAGCAGCCTTAAGAGCCTTACAGTGTTTTCTATGGTGAGTAGAACCTCCCGGCCACACGGCATACAGCCTTACATGTATCAACACTTAACACTTCGCGCAAATTCTTCATCAAGCCACTAAAAGGGGAATCGAATTCATCTTGACGAAAACAGTCATCGTGTTCAATAAAAATTCCGATGACCGAAACGGTAATGCGAATTACTAAGAGGAAACAGGATAATATCCTGTAATTACTGTAATAAATAGTAAAGGATTTGATGTTTTAGAGTGAAATAAATTTCATTTGACAACCATTTTATTTTTGAAATCATTACGAAACAGTTATTACGCCCTTCAATGGCAGAATAATAGTCCCAGAGAGAGGTGGCACGTGACACGTAATGTCATCATTCTAGTACCTTCTGTCTTTTTCGTTTTCACACAAGTTGTGTGAGAAGGAATAGGACGAACGTCGATGATTACATACGAACTCTGTCTCTGAGACCATTATACGATACTGTGTTTTTCAAATTCTATAATAACGTACAAACAAAAATAATTTGCTAATGTCATATAGTGGTTTCTTGAAATTTATTAATTATGAAGTTAGAATTCATATCAAACTGATTCTTTGTACGCACGTTTTAACAGGTATCAGAAATCGAACTGACTTGTAATTACATTTTTTTTACACCGGGAGGAAAACCATGGAAAACGAGGAAAACCATTTCCCACAAAACCTATGTCATCTTTGAAATAGCTGTGGATCTTTTTACGCAAAGAATGAAGAGGAAGTATTGGGAAGAAAAAAGGTTTGAGGGGTGGGTAGGAATCCTTATGTTCAAGAGTTACGGATGTTTGAAATCATTCTTTCCATTGCGGTGCAAGGCCATCGAGATAGTTCATCTGGAGAAATCAAAAAGTCTCCCTCAAATAGTCTCTCCCGATCAGACTCTCCTCGAGGTAGGTGTGCAAGACCTAGACAAACCTTACCCCATGAACCTGGGCAAACTCTACTAAGTCACCAAACGTAGCGAAAGCGTGGTCTTTGGCAGGCGGGTTGGTTATCCAATAAGTGGTTTCCGGGGCGGCGGTACTCATACCCGCCTCCCAAATTGGATATGAGTGTAGTTCTGTAGCAGTGATGAAACATACACTAATTCTGCTACATACGTCATATGGAAGGTCACAACTCGAGTTCACCTCAGTCATTTGGAATCCTCGATATCCTCAATTGAAATCCTCAACATCCAAAAAAAAAACATATCACTTTAGTGATAGCTTTATATAAACGCAGACAAATTTCTGACGCATATACAAAATCGGGAACTGTCTTGTTGATTCATCATATCTATTAGAAAATATTGTTATTATTTATTATTTTAACTTTATGAGTAAAACCTCAAACTGTAATATTTAATTAAATGAAGACATTATGAGCGAAACTCAATCGAAAATCTGGAAACAGAAAAATCAGAAAAAGATATTGGTACCTCTGGGACTCGAACCCAGGACCTCCCTACTTTCCGGGTTGGGGTTCCCAACCCGGAAAGTAGGATTTCCAGATTTTCGATTGAGTTTCGCTCATAATGTCTTCATTTAATTAAAGAAAATATTGTATTTCGTTGCCCTGAACATTGTAAGTCCAAACACGCATAATCGCACCAAACTCCTTAAACTCGTAAAACTCACGACGCCTTGTCGATATTTTCAACTGTAACTTGAAATCATATAACAACTTGGGAGAAAATCTGTGAGGCGGGTATGAGTACCGCCCCCCGGAACCATTTTTGGATTCCCAACACCTCTGCCGTAGGTCATCCCAAGTTTGGTGACTTAGCACGGGGTGCCCGAGTTTGATTGTCTAGGACTTGGCGGCGGATGCGTTTGCCACCTACTGCGTGAGGGGCCGGATCGGGTGAGATCGGTTGAGGGAGACATTTTGAATTCTTCAGCCGGACTCTCTCGACCCCTTGCCTAGCACCGCAGTGGGAGGAATGAATTCATACGTCCGTCACTCCTGGACACATCGATCACCAGATTCCCACCTACCCCTCATAACTTGATATTCCAAGAAAAGTGGGAAAATAGGGTGAGTGCATAATGATATGTAAATACTTCATAAACTATTTCAAACCTCTCCAGATAAATGTAAACTCGACAAATATTTTCAAACACAAACCAAATTTGTAATATAAATAGTAGTGTGTTCATTTGCAAAGTAAAAAAAAATCTTGCTCTATATTTTATCTACGAATTTTACTGAAGAAGAAAAATGTCATTAGAGATTTTGCTGCAAGAAAACTGCTGACGATTGAATTTACTCTAAAATATTTTTTGCGTTTTCGTCTTGCTTCAAAATAACACCTACTATTGGATAGGTAATATACTCAAAAGCGAAGAATTTATCCGTCTGCTGAAACGTGTTATTTTCATGAATGGGTTCTAATTGGAAGCCCTAGTATAGCTGAAGAGACAATTTGACAGAAATGTGTTTTGAGAGTGTCATAAGTGAAGTGAAATAAGGCCAATAATTATATCTTACTTTATATCGATCAAAAATTTTCAAAAATCGAAATTATTTTTCGAACAGAAAATTTGTTTCATTTCTTTAGGGTCCTGAAGTCATTATTTAAAATTGGAATAGATAACACTTCTAAGGGTTTTGTCCAGTCCCTAATGGATATAGAGTGCAGTCCAAACAGTTTGGCAGTGTCGTGTTACTATCAGCCTAGCTTAAAAATGTCATCTGCACAAATAATGTTGTTTCTTATATCGTTATAAGTTTTAAAACGACAAACCAACCATAACTCCGAACTATATATTTTGATCGGGATTATAATATGAGATGAAGGAAGTATGGAAACATGAACAGGATCGTGAGGATGAATATTCTGAGCATTCTAAAGTTTGAGTGCCAGTAGCTGAAAATAAACTAGGTGTCTTGGTTTTGTCGTGTAAGGAAGATGCATTTTGCTTTTAAGTAAGCGATCAAAAACGTGTTATTATGTTTTATAATTTACAAGACTTTAATTATGCTTTCCTGGATGGCCTTTAAAATAATGATTTTTCGGTGAAATTATAATGCACAGTATGTAGGTACACTCTTGATGGCCGGCGTGGTCTAGGAGTAAAGCTCTTGACTCGCAATCCGAAGGTCGCGGTATCGAATCCTGGCGAGGCAAATACATTTTATTTGATTAATTTGTGTCAGTTCACAATTAATTCAATTACACTAATATATAGTATATTTGCGGAGTGGAAGAGTGAAAGATATTCTCAGTATCGCCCTGGTGTAAGACCACCATTCAGAATTGAAACGTCGCTTGAAATAATTTAGCCGTGTTTAGTGACCAGATCTGAATAACCAGGTACTTCCCCACCTTCCTCCTCCCCATCTCCTTCCCCTCCCCACTACCTTCAGCCTCACAACATACCCCGATCGGGGATGCCATAGTCCCACTGGCTCCAGACGGGAGCAGTTGGGACTCTTGTGCGGTATTCATATAAAAAAAAGTTAACGTGAATTTTTCAGTGTACATGTTTGATTGTGATATGTTCATCAATATTGATTGAAGATGTATGATTTTATTATAGCCTTCTATACGTACAGTCAACTCTACATAATATCTACCCCTACAATTACATGCGATCCATATTATTTATAGGTACGAGTACAAGGGAATGTATAAAGGAACATTAAAACAGGATTTTGAAGGGATTTTTTTAGTTACAGGACGTTATTATTTTTGCATTATAATCGTATATAATAGAATCGTAGTTTTCCTCGTTCATGAAAAGCTTTAGTTACAAAAAATATGAAAATACATTAGGGAGAACAAGGCATAAACTGGATTTATGCAGAAATTGTGATTACGAAGAAAATTTACATTTGCCTCGCAATTTGTATGCAGAGCAAATCTTGTTCTTAGAAACTTAATAATGCATTCGTTTTGTGCATGACTGTCTACGTTTAATTATTCTAGAGAAAATACAATTTTTAACGTTCCTAAGAATATTTTTAATTAACAGAAAAGTCTGATTACTTTTAAATATAAATAAAGTCTATTTTAATCAACTTTCAGATTACGCAGTAATTCGATTAGAAAAATATAAAGCAAAGAGTTCTCGATGATAACAATTTCATACATTTCATTCGAGGATGATGAAGTATTTTCAAGTAAGTCACATATGATGTTTCTTAAACGTAGAATAAAAATAGGTATGCGCCGCATACTATGCGGCTATATTCAGTAAGCTTACCTTAAAAATTAGGTATGTTTTTTTAAATTCCCAGCATCTCAGAGTGAAATGGCATTTTAAACAGGCCCTTACAAATCTTATTTTTGCTTGAATGTTATGATTGTGCTTTGTTGATCTAAATTTTTTTACGATGATTATTCATTAAATCTTGAACCAAAGGTGACAGTTTAAAGCACTGGTGCATGAAAAATATTATATTTAATTTATAGGGGTCATTTTACAGAAACAAGTTGCTTGTGAGTGGTTTCTCTCTGATCTCCAAAGCGAGAGAAACATTAGTATCATTTTAGTTGTCTTTAGTGACTAAACATGACTACTTACTAGCCAGGTACTTTAAAACCTACTCTTATTATCCTACATTGCCAACTACTTTACCTCCTTGAAATTCTTTAGCCTTACAACAAATCACACTAAATCTCAAATTATCCTCATATTTTAACTACGTATCATAGACATATAATATGAATATTAGTAGACTAGAACAGATAGGAGAGGGGTACAAACCAACTATAGCGGGACACAGGGGGGCAAGATGACCGTGATGATATGTGATTCGTCAATTAATCAATCTGTCAGTATATAGGCATCTCGCTTTATAATATCACCATTTAGTTCTTAGAAGTAAAATCTGCTATTGAATGAATAGACCTTTTTACATGGGAGCGCAAATCGTTCGCCATGTTATAAACAAATTTGCAAAGTCCAAATACGCCTGTTTTCAGAGTCGAATATTTTGTTGCCGTATTTAGTTAAGACAATTTTACAAATTTTTCACAATTTACTTACCCCAGTAAACAGCGACGAGCACACGTGAGAAACGCCTACATATTTATAGGTTACTAAAACTGATCATATTATATATTTTTTTTTTTTTTTTTTTATAGTTAATACCGCACAAGAGTCCCAACTGCTCCCGTCTGGAGCCAGTGAGACTATGGCATCCCCAATCGGGGTATGTTGTGAGGCTGAAGGTAGTGGGGAGGGGAAGGAGATAGGGAAGAGGAAGGTGGGGAAGTACCTGGCTATTCAGATCTGGTCACTAAACACGGCTAAAGCCATTTTCAAGCAACGTTTCAATTCTGAATGGTGGTCTTACACCAGGGCGATACTGATAGTATCTTCCACTCTGGAACGTGCCGCAAATACACTACATATTATTTTAAATGAATAAATTGTGAAATAACACAAATATCAAATAAAATTTATTTGCGCACGCCGGGTTCGAACCCGCGACCTTCGGATTGTGAGTCCAGAGTCTTACCTCGGGACCACGGAGGCCGTATGATCTGAGTAAGCTTAAAATAAAGTAAAATAATGCTTACCTGCGGAATGTAATATGACAATTGGGTTAATATATTTTAATAAAAACAAATATAAAACTTTTTTCCACTTAAATTTTATTGACCGTAAATTTATATGACAATTGGGTTTATTCTCTTTTTCACTTCTATTTTTACACGTTTTCATAGCACAAGTCACCATTTTTGCCATGTTATTCCGTAAAATGTACCGATGGGAGCTCGACGCTGGTTCTCACAAGAATGATGAGGTCACATTTTATAGATTCAGCCGACTCCAAATGGAACCGGTATGGAGGGGGGGAAATAATATGCCTTTATTACTTAGGGCAGGTTTACTAATATTCATATGTCTATGCTATGTATATATTTCAATGCGAGATTTATTAATCGGTGATTTGGTATGAACAGCTCATACTTATGTAAGTCTACAAATATTGTTTATCTTATATTAAATAAGTTATCGTATTTAGGAATGAAAATGAACGGAAACGAAAACATAAATTAACTTGTAATATTGTACTGGACATGTACTCTTGGAGACAAAGAGATTGTTATTTTTTCTTCGGGAATCTTATTTTGGCAGTGAATCGAGGGTTCATACCAAAGAGATTGAATAAATAATTTCTTTGTCTCAATCTGTAAAAAGGACAAACAAAGGAATTTTACATACTTTCAGATATTATTCCATTTATATTTATTTATTCAGCACTTTGTAAGGAAAAAATTACGCCCACTGGAAGATTTTATACATTTTTTTTTTTAAGAAAGACGAATATTCGCGGGTTATGAATAACCTTTTAGAATCTCCTACTACCTTCACAGTAAGTCATGATGGCGGAATTAGCCAGTCAAATAATTGAACTCACGACGCCAGGGTGGGACCCAGACCTGATACCAACTCAGTCTCTGACCCTTCATTTCCGGACATTATCTGTTTTATTGGTGGTTGATTATATTAGTATACTTTTAGATAATTTATTCAAGTGTGTTATAAAAGAGTGTCATGGATAATCTATAACGAAGGCACTTGCACAAATTGATTGACACTGGCCAAAAAATGGTTTAATCTCAGTACCTAACAAACTTGTCGTCTCAGTGTGATATATGTACAAAATTTAAACATTTCTTCTTTAGAAAAACTTAGAAAGGACTCTGACCTAATTTGCATATTCAAAATATTATCAACAGTATTACTGACACACCTGCTGTGTTACAACTCATCCAGTTTAACATCCCTTCCCGTAGACTGCGAAATAATGAATTGCTGTTCCTCAATCAACATTCTACTAATTATGGATATCATTCTCCTTTATCCAGAATGTCGAGACTTGTCAACGCAAATCAAAGCATTGAATTTTTTGGTGTTAGCCTAAATGGTTTTCGGCAGTCGATACGCAATGTGTAATTTTTAAAGCTTTTTAAATCCATCTTCAAGCTACTTATCTTCTATATTTACTTTTATATTATATGTATATTGTCAATGCTCTTCATTTATATGTACTCTCATTTCATTGTCATCTCTTTTTTTATTCGTGTTATTGTTATATTGTTAATGGTAATTGTTGTTATATTTATTGTAAATAATAAATTTTCATTATTATTATTTATTATTTTAACTTTATGAGTAAAACCTCAAACTGTAATATTTAATTAAATGAAGACATTATGAGCGAAACTCAATCGAAAATCTGGAAACAGAAAAATCACCTTAGCTCGCTCCCTTAGCTAGTGGATAAGAGCGCCCAACCCGGAAAGTAGGGAGGTCCTGGGTTCGAGTCCCAGAGGTGCCAATATCTTTTTCTGATTTTTCTGTTTCCAGATTTTCGATTGAGTTTCGCTCATAATGTCTTCATTTAATTAAAAAGTAAATTTTCAATTTGGGAGGTGGGAATGGGTACCGCCGCCCCGGGAACCTTTATTGGATAACCAACACCTCTGCCATAGGTCACCCACGTGGTTCGCTACGTTTGGTGATCTAGCAGGGGTGCCCGGGTTCATGGGGTGAGGTTTGTCTAGATCTTGGAGGCGGATGACCAGGACACACTGAACCCCAGATTCCTACCCACCCCTTAAAACATTTTCCTTCCCAGAACTCTCCTTTCCTTCCTTTCCTTTAAAAAAAACCCTCCACACAGCATCCCCAAAGATGACATAGGCCCTGAGGGAAATTATTTTTCTCAGGGCCTCCTGGGTGGAGCTCATGTAAAAAAAGGACTATTTGTCCGTAAATAAAATAAATAAATATACTCTCGAAAGAATGCAAGGCTGATGTAAGCGTAATTAATAATATTAAGAAAGGGACGCTCAGATGGTTTGGGCACGTAGAGCGAATGAATGAGGAAAAGAGTGTAAGGAGAATTATGACGCAAATGTGAATGGTAGACGAATGGACGCCCGAGGAAGACATGGCACGACCAAGTGAATCAGATACTTGAGTCGGGCGATGTCAAGAGTCAGAATAATAGAAGAGCATGTATGAGGCGATGTATGAATGTGAAAGAGGAAAGGAGTGTGTGCCAAGATCGAGTTGTTTGGCGGTCCGTCTTCTCTGCCTACCCCTGCGGGGAAACGGCGTGATGGTTAGTTAGTTAGTTAATATACTCTCAATTTCGTACTGGTGAAAGACACAATTCAGAATATCGAAACGTTGCTTGAAATGGCTTCAGGTCATGTTTTATGGCCAAATCTGAATAGACAGGTACTTCCCCACCATCTTCTCACCTTCGTCCTCGCAACATACCCAATTAGGGTTGCCATAGTCTCACTGGATCTTGTACTGGGGAGCAGATAGAACTCTTGTGCGGTGTTCACACGAAAAAGTCAATACGCAAATGCTTTCAAATGCTGAAAACACGACAGTTTTCTGCAAAGACGCAGTGGTGTACCAAACGGAGGGGTTTATTGAGCGGTGTGTTCATTAAAATGAAATATGCGGTAATTACGGGTACATTACTGGGCCACTTCACGCAAATATGGAATGTCGTATAATATCTGGAGTGGCTCTCGTGGTAAGATTAATATGGCTATATATTATACACACCGCGGTCCAAATAATATTTGATGATTTATCGGGACCCTTGCGACCCCTCTTCCCGCACTCGACGCCACTGGAGTACTCTGGGAAATTTGTTTTCAAAAGCAATACATAATGCCAACATCGATCCACGAGATGTGAAAAGATTTAAGTTGACGTTGATTTTATACAGTTATTTATGGATTTTTTATTACGTAGGTTATTGGTGCCATAATGTATTTTTTCCATATACCTTCTGATTAGTTGATTAATGACGTTAGATAATGAACACCTTTAATCATTTAAAAGAAAAATTACATTTTTTCATAAAGCAATCGAAGATAAATGTTCAAGTTATGGGAATCTGTTTACACATTAGACAATATGCTTATCCCTAAGAAAAGAAACAATTATTTCACTAATCGAAATTAAAAAACGAAATCAATGCGTTGTTCGGAATTAAAATTATCATCAGCATCATCATTTTGTTCCTCATGTCCTCTTTGGGTCGGGGGCTCCATTCGTCCCCGTCTTGCGCTGAGTGTGCGGCCTCCGTCCATGGCAGTCCCATCCTCTCCTCACACAGTTTCTGGAGCTATCTCACCCAACTGTGTCTGAGGCGGCTCTCAGCACGCCAACCCTCTGGAATCGCACTCAGTATTTTCCTAGGAATTCGGTCATCAGACATTCTTAGTACGTGCCCAAGCCACCTCGGTTGCGGTTTATCTATGAAGAGTAACAGTGGTTCAATGTTTGGATCGTCTCGGATCGTCGAGTTTCTTGTTTGATCCTATTTTGGAACTCCTGCCACTAGTCTCAAGTACCTCATTTCGGCAGCTTGTACTCCAGAGCGTGTTCGTTCATTTAGCATCGATATATGGTGACCGTAAGTTAGCGTCGGGCGGTATATCATTTTGAAAACTGCCGTCTTTGTCTTAATACTAAGCTCGACTTTCCTTGCCACTGAGCTGTAAGAAGGACGTAACACACCGCTTACCGCACTTATTCTTCGATCAATTTTTCCATCTTACCGTCCATCGCAGAAGAATTCGACCCCGAGGTATTTGAATCTGTCCACCTGTTTCAGCTGAGTTCCATTAGCGAGTATGTTGCACTGAGTTTGGTCCCTTCTTATAACCATCACCTCTGTTTTTGAGGTACTCATCTTCATTTCTGCCACCGTGCACCCTTAGTTGAATCGGTTATATTATATATCGTCATATTTTCTTTTGACCCATTTACAAAAATCACCAAAAAACCACGTAAAAACCCCAGTATCTTTGGCCAAAATTACCATTATACTTATATGACTTTTATAAGAGTCAAAATAATATTTTAAATCTCTATTATTTTTCGTAAGGAAAAATTTGCAAAAAGTACGTGCGCGGACACAGACTCCAGAACTACCTGTAAAGTAATGTTAGACCGATTTTCAATTAGTTTCATGTCAATATTTCTTATCTGCCCGTTCAAACTGATGAATTTTTTGTAAGATACAGTTTATTAAGATATGAAAGGTATTTGAAAATAATATTATACAAAATGTCTTAGTTGCTCTTTCTACCGTCTGCAATATGAGTCTTATAAAATACCAGCTGGTACCGGCCATGGTACAACACCATTCAAAAAAATAAATTGTTTCTCCGTGCATGTCCATTCCCGTGCGTTTCCCTTCCCCTCTCGCATCCCCTTCCCCCGCATTCCACATCCACCTTGCCCGCCTTCCCCCTCCCTCGTCACCCTTTCCGCGAACCCCAACTCCTTCGTTACCCTCCCCCTCCTGCCTTCCATCGCTGCCGTTAAAATATATGAAATAACGCCAGAGGTTACCATTCTATATAGAAACACTCTTCTTTTAAAATGCAACGTTCTGTAAAAAAAATGAGTCAATCCATCGAATGCTTTCCGAGATTTGAGGACCCAAACATACGGAACCTAAATTTTTAAACATAAAAAAGATAAAACTACAACTGTCAGTGTAACCCAACATTCCAATTTATTTAATATAACACATCCGTATTGCACCATTTAAAATTGTCCAGTTATTACTTAGCAAATGAAACCGTTCTCACTTGCTTGCATTGTCGTTTGTAAATTGAAAACACTGTGCATATTTGGTATTGTATTGAAGCGAAATAAAAAAGAGAGCCTAAAAAAACTATAGAAAGTGTCTTAGGTTGTATTTCGGTTTCTGAACGAGCTTAGAAAACAAAAGCTTCTGTAGTCCCGGCGCCTGAGAGGTCGTGGAAATACCCTTACTAAAACAATTATATATTCCACAGTTGTTTCATGTGAAAGACTACCTTTATGCAAGAGTTGCAATTTCCACAAAAAGCTCAGCATATCCCTTGCGAAATGCTACACAAGTTTTTCAGTGAACACACTCCATGGATATGGAATATGCAAGTTTGTGTTTGGATTCAAAGTGATTAATCTATTAAAAATATATTGTAGTCAAAATCAGTCGAAACTTTTCAAGCAACGTTTCAATTCTGAATGATGGTCTTATACCGGGGTGATACTGAGAACGTATATTTTATTTTGAATGAATGAATTGTGAAATAACACAAATTAATCAAATAAAATTTGTTTTCCCATGCCGAATTGCGAGTCAAGAGCCTTACCGCTCGACCACGCCGACTGTAATAAATAAATAATAAATGAAAATACCCCATACTTCTCGTTTAGGATTTTAGGATTATGATGTAGTCAACACAATTACATCGATTTTGAACAACACTTTTCTTTCATATATGACGTATTATTAAATGTGTATCGGTATAATACATATAATCGATAATACACAATAGATGCCTTCCGTGTAGATTTGAATAAAATCGAATGTCACCACTGACTTTGTACTTTTTGTTTTTAGCTCATTTAGCAAAGGTTTTGTCTCTCTTATACTTGCCTGACATCGTATATTTGAATTTCATAATGATTGTGAAACACAGTTCTGCCTACAAAATTTCAGCGGGGAATCCTCAGACTATTAAATCACGAAACATGCTCACATGGCATTTCTTATGTTATTCTTTATTCTATACTTTAATAGAACAACATGTCAATTTACCTATACGAAATACAAAATAACGTCTTTGCGCAACAAATAAAGCCCACGTGAATATGAAGCTCACTTTCTACGTATACATAAGTTATTGTTAATAACTCAGACAATTATTTGTCAGTTGGATTTATCTGAATTCTTCTAGTATTCAGTTTTTCTTGCAAATTGGGTTTGTATGTAGTATATTTGCGGAACGTTCCAGAATGGTAAATACTCCAAGTGTCACCTTCATGAAAGACCTACCTCTATCTTTCCCATCTCCTTTCCTACATACTGCCTCCAGAATCACAATAAGTCACACATTGGTTATTCACACTGTACATTTTTAAACACCTTTGGCGGCGTGTTTTACTTATATCAGATTATTAAATATTATTATATAAGATTATTAAACATTAATTTCGGTTGTCGGTGCATGCGTAATGCGTGAAGTCCTGCATAATGCGTAATT
Organism: Glyphotaelius pellucidus; assembly: GCA_936435175.1. Lineage (NCBI taxonomy): Eukaryota > Metazoa > Arthropoda > Insecta > Trichoptera > Limnephilidae > Glyphotaelius > Glyphotaelius pellucidus. The sequence goes on from OW386550.1 coordinate 11,129,310, forward strand.
TTTTTAAAGTTAAATGAACTTTTATTTTTAAAATTGGAACTGATAGGTATAAATCGTATCAGACAAGCTATAAAGTAAGTTCTTACATTTTTTATCTATCAATAATTCTTTATTTAATAATTATTTATTAATATCTGGTGAACTTTCACAGATCTACGCTATTTAGACAGATATATTAGATAATAATTGTAGGGCTCATCTACCGCCCATTATTTCAATGCAGCATACATATTGCAGATGCATTGTGAATGCATTAAATCCTACTACTACCCAAGCGCAGCCGTGTGAATGACGGCTATTTCTCATTTTAAGCCCAAACATTTGTCTTTCACAATGCACAGGAATATGCTATCGCTGAAAAACTGTGCTGAATAGCAATGAGTGGCGGACTAACCCCCATAAATTTGGGCATCACGAAATGCCGAAAACTGAGGCCTCCGTTCGGACAGGACCAATTTGGGAGTTTGGGACGCTCAATCAATGGGGTTGACGCTTTAAAAAAACTCGATTCGTAATTTGACGCCCCGGGGCTCATCGAATTAAAATAATTTTATTTGCGTTACAGAAGTAAGGCTAGCAGTCCATTGCAAAGTGCGGATGAATCTTCCAACATACTTATATCAGGATTTATGTATACATTACAAGTACACAAAATTACTTTCGATGTGTGAAGGTTTTGCAAAAAATCATAGCCTTATATTTAATACGTCTAAATCAATCTTTTAGTTACAGAGTCATGATTGCGATGTGACTGTTTTAACTGTATATATGTATGTGAAACACATGACTGTATTAATTGTACATAATATGTGAAATTTAAACTCTTCTTCCATCCACAAACAAATGCTTTTAATGGAAGATCAGCATAAATAATAAGTTACAAAATTGTAAATTGTAATATTCATATACCATTTTTAAGATAAATAAGTAATAAATATTTAAAAAAATTTATGGAAAGACAAAGATCAGCGATATCCGTTGTCAAGCCGTTATCACTTTTGTCCAAATGTAAAAAAAAAATACTACGCAATGCCACGCATCCTGCACATCGCTTTATATGTCAGAATTATGGGTAGATTATACTGCACTCCAACGGCATAAGTTAAAAGTTGATTCCGCCTGCCGAGATACTGCAGCGCTACGGAAATGTTCCTGGAGGGATGCTATAGACGGGACCCGCTATAGACGGGAGATGGCAAATATCCTCCATGAAAGGCTGCTTGCATTCATTTTTCGGTTTAATATTTTTCAGTTTCATTTTTGGTTTCTCAGTATGTATTGTTATTTTGCTATTTTTTCTTATTGTTTGTCTAAATTTTTTTTTATTTAGAAATATGGATAAAAATTTAAATACCCATTCTCGGTTTACGAATAACCTGACAATATTTGAATTTCTCGTACTCCCATCATTGTAAGTGGAAAATGTTGCTTATACAAAGATATACTAGAAGAGGATTGAAACAGCGACACCTGGGCAGGAACTCGCGGCATTTGTTCACACACCTACTCACCGGTCCATCTTTTTTGTAAATAAACATTATTATTTTTTTTATATTAACCCTCATAAGAGCACTCCAATCAGTACAGTGTAAAGACAGGGGAACTATATTGCCTCCCGTCTGGGCAACGGTGTGAAAGATATCTTGGTAGGGGCTGTAGGAAGGGATTTATTAATGAGAACTTTGAAGAAGTCCAGATTACAAGAAGCAGAAAAAAACGAACGGCTCTCCTTTCAACAGAATCAAGTTGGTGAAAGAGTTGGCTCTCCTTTCAACAGAACCAAGTTGAAGAAAGAGTTAGATAATTGACCAGTGTACCTTTTAATAAATTAAGGAGTTAAGAGCCATTAACCAGCAGCTGATAATTTAAATTTCGTCAAACGATGATCTTGCGATTGTATCCTTGCAACCGTACAAGGCGGTTCCGATGAAAAAGATTAATTATTCACCACACCAGCATTTTAACATAATAATTCAAAATCGATTTTATTTAATTCAAAATTTTCTTTGATAAATACCTACATTCAAAAATGTTCAAACCCATGATGATAAAACTAATAATATTATGTACTTTTGTAATTATTATTTTTTGATCATAAGTATTTATAATTTTTCAATAATGTATAAGCAAAATAAAAATGTATTTTTTTTTTAAATACATTAGTTTGTAAGACCGTAAATAAATAGACAAAATGAAATATTTTCGTCACAAAACAAGGGTGCGGATCTTTTTTATGATTTTAGTTGAAATTAAAATGAAAATTCTGAAAAGTAGCTTTCCCAAATAATTTATTGATTTATTTTACTGTATGATTACGTGATTTGAAATGTATGTTATTTAACACAAAATTTTATTTGAAAATTTAACAAATCTGCCAACGATCTACGGTAAAACCTTAATGTACTAAGAATAAACACATTTTCTCAAAATTTAAAATAAAGCTTTACTAGATAAAAGAACAGTCTTTTGAAATCAATTTATATTTTTTGTGGAAAAGAGTCAATACGTCTAAAATATGATTTAAAAATGACATATTTCCGGTTTTGTCTGGTTATTCTGGAAGTGTGTTAAGACTTAACAAGGTATTAATAATTTTTTCAAACTTCGCAAACACACTTTAAAAATATTAATAATTTAACTTTTTTGAATTATCTTCAAAACTCCTGTTGAAATACTGGAGTTGCAATTAATGCAATGAAGTAAAAAACTAATTTCAACGCAGCATTTCAATTGAAAGCATGTGTTTTAAATTCGACTAGTCCGGCGCAAGTCAAACTTTCCATAGAAAATTCGATCATTGACTCTTTTACCGTTTCCCCAAGCCCGAACTTTTTACGCTTTGAACTTTGAATGAATTGGTATCATTTGCATTCCTTTCTATCATACGCCTTCACTCCGTCTGCAAAATGGAATTCTGAAGTGCAATTATTCTCAGCGAACCGAGCACCCGGCGTTGCTCCGGAAATATAAATGGAATATATGGAAATAATATGAAACTTGGGATTCATAAAGGCGCTACATGAAAGGGCACTCAAAAGCGGAAAAAACTTTTTATTAATTCAAAAAAATTTAAAACACTACAGTTTTTACGTAATATTTACGTCTGTCTAATTTTAGATAATTTAAAATGCAAACAAATTACTGCTCCCTTTTCATTATCATCACCATAAGTCAATATCTCTCTAAAATTCAAAAGTATGATTTAACAAGTAATAAAACTATCTAATTATCTTCTTCAAGGACTTTGAGTACTGAAAATAAGCTTTCTTTGGTCATTGGTCAAAATATCGATGGTCCAATTTAATGTAATAAGTTCAAATCTGTTGTGTTGAAATTTTGTTTTTGCGCGCATCTAAATACGTACGCAAAAATGTCAAAATCCAATAGTTTTCACCGAAATGTCTATATTACCTCAGAAGAAAACCCATGTTTTTATAACAGCCCGTACAAAAAATACTGTTATATCTATAGTTGGGGAAGTGTACAGACTGGGTAGTTTTGGTTCTCTTTAATTAAGACGCGCGTGGTCGAGTTATATTACTGTTTTATTGCATAACGAGAATATCACAATAGGTGTTGTCTATCAGGGAGCTGGCTTATGAAAGAGTGAGCCTGACTACAACAACTTAATATTTATAAGTCAAGTTAGCCACTAACCATTCCTACAAATACCACGCAATAAAAGCATTCAACGATCTTTCACTCGATACAAAAATGAGGAAAACTGAAATAAATTCAGTTACAAAATTAAAAGTTGGATAAAAAACAAAAAAACAATATTACAAAAATTTTATAACATAAAATACGTACACATGCAACACAAAATACCATTATAAAACACGAATCATTCACACACTCAACTTATAATATAAGCTTATTTTTATGTTTTTTCATTACCAACTTATTTTATTAAAATGTATTACGTATGTAGGTACTCTTCTAATCTTTTTGATTTTTGTATTATAAAATGGGGGCCTCAGTAGGGGCCCAAAATGTTAATTATTATATCAAATAAATTAAAAAATAAATAAATTTCGTTAGTTTTAAATTGAAAAAATTCGAAATAGTGGGTATAATACTCAGTACTTAGATATTTTCAAAACATGTTTTTCGACTTTTAAAGAGTGAATTTTTTTTATTAATTTTGTTTCCATTTAAAACCAGCAATATCTCCTTTTGGCGAAACCTTTGATGTCCATATCGTATTTGATGATATTCGATAAAATTTAAGAATTGTTATCATTTTTACAAGAATTTATTGGTAGTATTGAGGGCCATCAGGTAATGCGTTTCCTTTAATGATTTTCATTTCCACACGATAGCTACGTCGTACTCGTAATACTTGCCTCTTAGTCGAAGAAATAGTAGCAGTACCCATACTATTTTACTTCGTTCAAAATTTTGCATCAAGTAACGATGATCCTACATGTATTTCAATTACTGCATAATATAAGTAATCACATAATTTTTTTACACGGACATAATGTTTAAAATTTAAAAATCGAATTATTTTCTCGAAAAATGTCGGTTAATCACGAAAAGAATCCACGAAATTAAAAATTCCAAGATCCAACGTAACCGAGACTTGACCAGGGCATGAAATAATTTAATTAAATGAAGACACTATGAGCGAAACTCAATCGAAAATCTGGAAACAGAAAAATCAGAAAAAAGATATTTGTACATCTGGGACGCAGGAGGTCCCAGAGGCGCAAATATCTTTTTCTGATTTTTCTGTTTCCAGATTTTCGATTGAGTTTCATTTAATCAAATATTACTTCATTTAATCTCCATTTAATTAAATATAACAATTTGAGGTTTTACTCATAAAAGTTAAAATAAAAAAAAAATAATGAAATGAAATAATTATTTTCAAAGAGATTTTGATACGTTTTATACATTCCGTGGGTTCGCTTTGATGTGTGTAATTCCTTTGGGGTTTTTAAACCTGCTCTTTTATGTTTGCTTGGTGCAGTAACTTTATGATTAGGGAAAAGTGGTCTCCATGTATGGATTATATATACATAAATAAAAATAAAAAAAACATACAAAAAATCTCATCGCAATAAAAAGTTTATCATCCGCAGTAAACTTAATTTTATCGCATATTCCATTAGTAACTAATGTTTCCGCGTAACTTTAACCCCTCAGGCTAATTGGTTCGGTTTTTGGAACAACTCATATAGATCTCATATAAATCCATGTGTCTCTCTTACTTTCATGGTTGGAAATATGTGTTAGAAAGCGACAACACCACGATTTATATTCAAATCTAAAAGTTAACCGAAAAATAATTAAAACGTACACAACTATGAATCTAAAGTTTTCGACCGCGATTTGAAAAAAATAAAATAAAACTTTGGGAATTTTTTAATAAATATTTTGACACGAAATGACAAAAAAAAAAGAGTTTACCATAACGTTTATAATACATTTTTTTTAATGAAATACGCATGCGTTTTTATTTTTTTTCGTTATCAGTAATTTTAGTTAGAAAAAACTTAGGCGAGCCATTTTTAAATTTTTTTTATGTTTGTATCCAAAATTTTTATATTTTAAAAAAAATATGTTTACTTCGAATAACAAAATTTTAAAGCGTATTTTATTACCTTTCAAAAACAGTTTTATGTTTTCGGATGCATTCAAAAACATTCCAGTTCTTTGGATTTTATTGCAAAGCACAAATATTTTGACCTTCTAAACAGGTCCGAGGCCGTGGGGGGGTACCAGTTTTTTCCCCAAATATTTTGTTCCCATTGAAGAGAAATTCCTTTAAAAAAACCCTCCACTCAGTATCCTCTAAGATGACATAGGCCCTAAGGGAAATTGTTCTCCTCGGGGCCTCTTGTTTGGAGCTGATGTAAAAAAAATCATCTTGTTGTGCAACGTTGTGCTAGAATAACTGTTCTGTCATGTGGAATCTTCAACAAATTACGGTGAAAACTGCGGCTGAAGTTTCCAGGCACAAAAAAGCCATAGTACCTATCCCCAGAGGAATGGGCCATCAATACAGTTATATTTCGCAGGCGGTAAGTTTAAAAAGAGAAGTTTCGCTTTATTATTTTTCTTACGAAAAATATGTCAAAAGCCGAAAGAACGTGCACAGCAAAATAAGTTTGAGTAAATGAGTTGAATTTTTTTTTATATCCTTTACATATCCAAAAATATTATTATTCAATTTATAAAAACAGTTTATTTATAAAAAATTTCTGCTGGGTAATTATTATTACGCGTGACAGCTGTTTCGCCTTCTGAAGGCATTATCAAACTGTGGTCATGCCACCTACAGACGAGGTATTTATTTTATTTCTAGATAGGATTTTGATGACTAATTTTTAATTTATGAGTAAATTGAAACTAAACTTATTCCCAAATGATGACTCATGGTTTTTGGGTATAATTTAAATTAGGAATAATGATTAGAGGACATAACGACCTTCAGTCGAATTAAAATAATATAAGTAATTGGGAAACTTTAAATAGGGTAATAATCATTAATAATTTCAGTCAGTTTACTCATAAATTAAAAATTAGTCGTCAAAATCCTTTCTAGAAATAACATAAATATCTCGTCTATAGGTGGCATGACCCAGTTTGATAATGCCTTCGGAAGGCGAAACAGCTGTCACGCGTAATAATAATTACCTGGCAGAACTTGTTTATAAATAAACTGCTTTCATCAATTGAATAATAATATTATTGAATATATAAAATAAATAAAAAAATTAAAATGGAGTTCTACAAATTAAACTTGATAACAGTAAATAAAAGAAAATTTAAAAAAAGAGTGGAAAAAATATCATCCTTATAAAATAAATATTAGTTTTTTAAAGTATGTGCCTAGTTACTTAATTTAACGATAGTGTAAAAGATAAATAAATATGTGTTATTTCTGCCTTTCTGTACACTAAAGAGACGTTACTAAGCAAAACGATGTTGCTGCCATGTGTAATTTCACGTACGGTTCGAAAGTCGGGGTTTTCGGCCCTTTGGTTTCAAAATATGATGCCACCACGCGCCATTTTATTCTCCCATAAAACTGATTTACAATGAAAGTGATAACCCTAGAATTTACTTCGCGTATATTTTATCCTCCGTTGCGTTGTTAAAATGATACCAAAGAAACAATTCGTTAGTTTATAAAGGTTTTGTACGTTGCACAAAGAATTCAAAATAATTTTTTTTTTTCAAATTATTTTTGAGAGTAGTGAAAAAGCGACGTTTCCTTACGTTTTGGAATGTTTTTTTTCGTAGGTTGCCCTCTTTTATAGGAGGTTGGCACAAGTTGGCATCAGGGCAATCTTTATCCATATGCTGCACGACGCAACTACGTGGATCTAGTCACTTACATTACGAAGACGTGATGTGAGACGTCTCCATAATTTTTTTTTGAAATTATTTAAAATTGCAATCTCACCAAATAAGAAGCTAGTTCTTGTGCTTGATGAGCGAGTTACACTAATTTTAACAGAAATAGAATAAAATTATGCAATAGGTAAGTATATAATAGGAACAATTGAAACTTCTGGATCATTTATGTGTAGGTGTACATACATAGGATATAGTTACATACTAAAATATCGTGCACTTAAGAGAATTTCGAAAAATCTAAATATAATAGAGATGAATATATATTGATAATAAATAGAAACAAAGAGAAAACAGGTAATTATCTACATTTATAAACAGTTAATTATTCTTGATGAAGTGTAGCTTCAGTTTGAGTTTCAGTTTATTATTATATAATATTACATTATTATAAAAGCATATATTATTATATTATATATTGATTAAAAAATTACAAAATAGAAAAACATGTTTTGTAGAAAGAAATATATGTGTATTGCAATATTTTAAAAGTTTATGAAAAAAAAATTATATCAACATGTGAACTGTATTTATTATATTGTAACGAAAATCGTATGTAACGAAATTTAACAACACTTTTTGGGTACCAAAAATTAGTGTTCTAATTTTGTTACGGTAGGTTTATGGGCATCTAACGTGTTGTCTTTAAATTATTTTTCAGTTGTTTCTCAGTGCACCAAATATTATCTTTTCTGGAAGACGGTAGGATCAAATAAGCTAAATTTGCATAAAACCACGAGTAAAATCAATTCTGACTTCACTGATCTGAATTCTGGTGATTAAAATGAGTCATGAATTGAAAATTTAACGAAGGGCCCTAGTTTCAAAATGAAAAATTTGTGGAATATTTCGATGATGACGAGTGGTCAACTGATGGGGATATTCCATTGTCAGACGTTGCAAGAAAAAAAGAAAAATAAAAAGAAGTAAACGCCGTAGAAGTGATAATTGTCCAAAGATTTACCCGAAATTGTCAAACCAGTATCCGTTTATCACAAGACGGAAAATAACTTGTCTTGTTGAGTTGTTTCAGATATTTTTGAACGATTAGGTATAATGACATCTGAATTCTGTCTAATCCCGAAATGGGACATCCATTGATACCCGTTATAAGATTTTAAAGATAGAACACCGATGATATATAAATATCCCACAACCATTCATGACACTAGGTTATAAATAAGTATATGGGCGGAGTAGATATGTCCGAACAAAAAATAGGTCTGCGCCGAGTTTCCATTAGAGGCAAGAAGTGCTTTTTTGCAACCCCGGCTCATTGTGCGACATGGCTGTCAAAAGTGCTCGACTACTTCAAAAATTACAGTGCGGCGTATTATTAGACCAATTGAAATTCAGAAGGAGAATTGCCTGTGATTCACCAGAAAGCATAGAACTTCTGCAAGATGAGGACTATCAACTATGTCAGCGACAATAATATTGACCTATGCTATGACCGGATTGATCATAATGATCGTTCTATTCTTCGAAGCTTTCTACTTTCCTTTCTGTTTCAGAGGTTCATATTTACTATATATTTTTTTTGTAAATATCAAGAGCATATATGTACATGGGAAAAGCGTCAAAATAAAGGTCTAATTAATAAATTTATTTATTTTACTACCGTCGTGTATATGTCTGCCTAATCCCTACCTTACCAATGTTTGAACACCTCCCCCTCTCATAATATCAAATGAATGATAACTCTACTAAAAGGCCCTGTGGTAAAAATTTCCCTCAGGGCCTACGCCATTTTGGGAATGCTAAGAGGAGGGTTTTTTTAAGGAAAAGAAGAAGAGGAACATCTAAAAAGGAAAAAGGTGTAAGGGGAGGGTAGGAGTCCAGGAGTGACGTTTGAATTCATTCCTCCCCCTGCGCTGCAAGGCGATGGGTCGAGAGAGTTCTGCTAGAGAGATAAAAAGTCTCCCCCAACCAGTTCTCCAAATTTGGCCCACCACCAGTGGGTGAACAGACGCATCCGCCGCCAAGACCTAGACAATAATAACCCCATGAACCTAAATATCCCCTCTAAGTCATCAATCATAGCGACCCACTTGGAATGACCTATGACAAAAGTGTTGGTATCCAATGAATGGTCCCCGGGGCGGCGGTACCCAAACCCTTCTACCAAATAAAAATTTAATTTAATATTAACAAGTTTCCCGCTTGTGCCACTAGTTTTCGGAAATCTTATAATCAGCCCAAGATATTTTGAGAATGTCTAGATTTCCTCAATTGAAAGTCAATTTTTTTGTAAAAATAATAATTTTAACGGTTTTTAACTTTCAAAGTTGTTGATGGAAAACGTTTTACGCTTTTGAGTAAAGCCAATTAATGAAATAATTTTTGAAGAAAATCAATTAATGAAATAATTGTTGAAGAAAAGGTGATAAAATGACAACGTAATTACGACACACAAACCTAGTCTACGTGCTATTTACCAAATCGTAGCCCCGCATGTTTCGCTCTGCTCTCATGACCGAGAAAACATCGTTTTAAAAGCATATTATAAATAAATCAAATTCTTTTCTACTTGCTTACATTTGAAGCCCACAGTTGTAAGCGTACTCCACTCACTTTGCAATCGGTGAAATATTTATGATTTCAACTTTTTGCGGAGGTAAGCAGCCACTTACTCCCCGTACTTGATTCGCGTAACCCTCACATTACCAAGCATGAAAATCGCCTTTTGATCCTTGAATGACACGCCAATGTTTTATTTATTTTTATTTTAGTATATAAGACAAGCGCAATGCCCAAAAATTTACATACATGGATGAATTAAATGCATTGTAATAAGAAAAATAATAACAAAAACAGTAATAAATAAAATAAGGCCAAATAAATGAATATTCATTTAGACTTTCATAAAGTCAATAGTTCCGTATGAATAAATTCGGATACATTTATCCGATACGCTATTCAGGTTACAAACCAATTCTTAGAATGATTGTTCCAATAAAAAGAGTAGTTGCTCATAATATGGAAAAAAGAACTAGTTGAAGATAATATTGTTGATTCTAAAAATATTTGAAATATGAGATTGACAAATATGACGGTTTGACAGAAGGTGGCAATAGCGAAATTGGATAGCGCTCACGTCCCGGTGAGACGGGAGGTCTGGGTTCGAGTTCCAGTTGCGACCATTGTCTTTTTCTGTTTTTCTGTGTCTTGTTCCTTTCATATTTTCAATTAGATTGTAAGTGTTATCTTCTTCTTCAATGATATATTACGTAGATGGGAATAACCCTCAAAAGTTATAAAAAGAGAGTTTTTTTTATAAAAAAAGTGAATAACCCAATTTGTCTACAGGTACTTATATGCCTTTACTTGATTGTCTGTTGTTATTTTTATTAAAATTCTTTTAAGCCTTACAAATAAATCATCGGTTTCGAAAGATGTCGATAATTTTGATTAAACAAGTTGTTAAGAAACAGCTTTGTGACAAAAACCCATTTCCCAAAGTCCAATGTTATTCATTCATCTACCTTTGTTTCTTTCCGTTCCTACAAGGTCCTATCCAGTATAAGAGTATAAAAAGAAGATGAAGATAATGACTACCTTCTTGGCTAATGCACAATTATTACTCAAGAATTGAAAATACCCACATTTTAGTTAATCGAAAAATTGTCGTGATATGGTTCACACCTTCATGGAACTCTCGCTTGAAATTCGTATCGAAATAATACTTAAAACATATAAAGTGACGGTAAAAAGTTACCCAACCCTTGTGCCATTCATCCTGAAAGACCAGCCATCATCATTATTGGAACCAAGCAGCATATGACTTCAGAAAAGATTAGGGCTTCTTCCCTTCAAATACCCCATCCTGTGATTGATTCAAGAAACGCCATCAATTTTTTTCCATTATAATACGTTTACAGATTTAAAAAAAAAACTAGGAAGTTGTCGTCTTGGATATGGAAAGGTTAAGCACATGTTCAACATTCCTGGCAGGGATATATAATTCATGCTTGCCTACATTTTGCGGTCAGTCTGATAAAAAATTAAATTGGACTTGGTTCCTTATTCCTTGTAGGACCTTATCCGACTAGCTCTGAATACTTTCGGTTTTTTACAGTTTTATGACCTAAATGAGAATAGTTCATGAGGACAGAGCCAATGTAGCGCATATTTAAAGGTATATCCTTAGAAATGGGGCAGAAAGGGACTTTCAATATTTAGTACAACAACCACTTTATTTTACGATTTTTACTGCTTTAACAACACGGTTTCACTCAATATTTGAATAGAAATGTGTACATGGAAAAAAGCAAACCATAGTAGTTAGATATTTCAAAGCTCCATAGCACATAATGAAAGAAAATTCGGTAGATGAAAATAGTCAATAACAATTCGGGAGGCGGATATGGGTACAGTCGTCCCGGGAATCATTTATTGGATAAGCAACACCTCTGATATGGGTGAAGTGGTTCGCTACGTTGGTGACATAACAGAAGTTCTCGGGTTCATGGGGTGAGGTTTTGTCTTTTTTTTTTTATATGAAATACCCCACAAGAGTCCCAACTGCTCCCGTCTGGAGCCAGTGAGACTATGGCATCCCCAATTGGGGTATGTTGTGAGGCTGAAGGTAGTGGGGAGGGGAAGGAGATAGGGAAGAGGAAGGTGGGGAAGTACCTGGCTATTCAGATCTGGTCACTAAACACGGCTAAAGCCATTTCAAGCAACGTCTCAATTCTGAATGGTGGTCTTACACCAGGGCGATACTGATAGTATCTTCCACTCTGGAACGTGCCGCAAATATACTATATATTATTTTTTAAATGAATAAATTGTGAAATAACACAAATTAATCAAATAAAATTTATTTGCGCACGCCGGGTTCGAACCCGCGACCTTCGGATTGTGAGTCGAGAGTCTTGCCTCGGGACCACGGAGGCCGTCATAGGTTCATACGTCCGTCACTCCAGGATATACTCAACCCCAGATTTCTACCCACCCCCCACCCTTTTATTAAAAATACTCTCCACACAGCATCCCATAAGATGACACAGGCTCTGAGATCTGCACTTCCTCAGGCCTCCTGTGCGGAACGAATTTCAAAAAGAGTATAAAATCCATATAAAAAAGTCGTGCAAATTTTAAAGCACCAGAGCTAACTGTTCAAGAGGTTTTGCCGCTTCAGACGATTAGATTTTCCGCCACACATTTGGAATAAAGTCAAATAATTTTGACAAGTTCAAGAATTGAGTGCAATTCAACGAATTTACGAATGCACTTTTAATCCGAACTCGATCCGAATTTTATTTGTTTACATATAAAACATTTATTCGCCAAAACACTGCAGAGATTACACGAACGATGCTCAATTAATCCCTGAATATAATGTGTAACTTGTCGAAAACAGTAATTTTTTTTTTTAATGCTTATTTAAAACTGTTAAGCGGAAATCATCAGTGCCTATTGCAATTGTTCAAATAAGTGGGCAGTAAAACGTTCCCAAATTAAATTTATTTATATAATTATGTTGGTTGAGTATTTTGTAACTCGATTAAATATCATGAGTAGGAATTTCAATTACACGCTCATACACGATACATTTTCCGAAATGTGTGGAATTCACATATAACAATTTCGCTTTATATATATATATATATATGCATAATGTCAATTCCGATTCCACAAATCGACAAATCCACAGATTCCATATTTCTTATTCCACGGAGTTTCCTGATTCGAATCCCAACCCTAATCCGCTTTTCATTAACCCCATAAAACTTCACCAGACGCAGCTCAGTGCCGGAGTCTGGAAGTTTTCGTTTTTAAATGCTTATTGACAAAATTCCCCGTAAGCTTTGCGGTAAACTTTTGACATGAGCTTTCTACTCGACCACTTTGAAAGCTCGTTGAACACCGTACAAGCTGGTCATGGAGCGCCAACCATTTAATAAGGAGACCCAATTAAAAAAAAAATCTGGTAGAAGAACAAACGTTGTGGATTCTGAAACTTGCCTATTGCTTATAGACAGTTATCGGTGCAATAGATAAATTTTGAAAAATAATTACAATATTAACAAATCTCAATGTCTCCGACGCAATTCATCTCCGTTCGAGGAGCTAATTCGGAGCATTGTGAATTGGCTAAGGACTACGATGACGTCATTTGATTCAACATTTTGCGGCGTTATGAACACATAAATTTGGTTCCATTTTCAGGTGGAAATTGTATTTTACTATGATTAACATTACAACACGTTTAAAAAAATAAGTTCCTTATTGTTGGATAATACATAAATCTTTCTTAAGTGTCGATTTTTCTCGTTTTTAGAGAAACCAATACACCATTCAAAATATGGGTATAAACGTACGATATTTGTGGGTATAAAAATGTACGATATTTGGATCGTCTTAAACCATAGTGAGCTAACTCACTTTGCAATTTTTGAGTCAGACGTTGAAATGAGGGCTCCAAATTATAATCTAGCTCTGCCAAAGAGAAGAATCAATCGGATAAATATATTCTATGATTAGTAAAGACAGTAGCCCTCATTTCAAAATCTAACTGAGAAACTGCAAAAAGTGAGTTAGTTCACTATGGTTTAACACGATCCATTTGTTCGTAGATGTTTGTTCATTGATGCCCTTTTATTGCAAACTTCATCAAATTTTTCTATCTATTTAAGTACGATATTTGTTCATGGATGCCTTTTTATTTCTAATTTCTTCAAAATTTTCTTTCTATTTATGTACAATATTTTTTCATCGATATTTGTTAACAGATGCCTTTTTATTGCAAACTTAATCAAAATTTTCTATCTTTTTATGTACGATATTATGTTTTCATCGATACTTGTTCATAGATGCCTTTTTTTGCAGACTTCATCAAAATTTTCTATACATTTATGTACGACATTACTTTCTTAACGATATTTGTTCATAGATGCTTTTTTATTGCAAACTTCATCAAAACATCAAAATGTTCTTTCTATTTATTTACGATATTTGTTCATAGATGCCTTTTTATTGCCAACTTCATCAAAATTGTCAATTTATGTACGATATTTGTTCATAGATGCCTTTTTATTGCCAACTTCATCAAAATTGTCTATCTATTTATTTTTTCATCGATATTTGTTCATAGATGCTTTTTTATTGCCAATTTCATTAAAAAAGTTCTATCTATTTATGTACGATGTTTGTTTGTAGATGCTTTTTAATTTATAACTTACGAAAAATAAAATGCCAATATCACCAAACCGAACGGAAACCCGTGAATTAATTTTATTAAAAAGTTGACTGAATTCCACAAACGTTGTCGACTGCTGCCGCACACACGCGACACGGCATGAGGCGGAAGTTTTGATTTAGTTTTTCATGAAGTAGCGGAAAGTACAACTAATGGAGAAAAACTTACCTTCGAGTTTTCTTTATTTTTTAAATTGATAAAATCACCCTCTGGACGCCAGAGATCAAAAAGCCTTTTTGGAACCCCCTCCCGCTACCCTCAAAGTCTCAAGGTGACTTAACTTGAAGTGAAGTTTAATAATGTGATTTTCAGACGATAAAAATAATTCAACTCCTGTCAATAGTTTGTTGATTGTAAGGTTTGAATTTACTTGAATTTTTGGAAGTTTATGATGCCTTTTTACTTAGAAATTAAATATTTTACGAAACTAAACTAATGCGACAAAGTTAAATAAATGTATGTACATTCATGCAGACATGATATTTTCCCGTTATTTTATTTTAGTTTATTTGGGAAACGAACGGTTATACATATTTTATTAAAGTAAATACACATTACATGGTTGCGTTAATCAGCGAAGTTTCCAAAAAAATTCGTAGTAAATACATATAAAAATATACATAAAAAAAAAACATTTAAGAAAACATAAAGTGGTAGAAAAAGAAGAAAAAAATATATAATGAAGAAATAATAAACACAGATTAAAGTATGTAGAATAGACAATATGTATTGAAACTGTGGTTCTATATAAAAAATAATAGATTTAACATCATAAGATAATGTTCAAGGATGAACATGATTAAAAAAAAACTTAAACAACTTTATAATAATGAGAAATTAACATTCCGCAGGGGTTCGTAATTAACAATTGTTTTATTTTTTTTCCATTAAGCGTTTGGTGAACTGACCTGATCATCAATGGAAAACATCAGCGTCTGAAAAAATATTATTGTATTTTGCGCACGTCCTTCTGAGAAATGAATGTTGTGTGGAATTTGTTTTTGAGTGCGGGAAGTGAAATAGTTGATTTGACCTTGCATTTCATATGGAAATTAATGATTTCTAGAAGATAGTTGTCAACAACGATGTTGATGATTTTGAATAAAAATTTCTGGTCAGATATAGGTATTTCTTCTATTTTCTAAAGTTGATAAACTATAGATTAATGATATTCTGATGTTCGGAAAGATTTAAAGTCTAGATGTTTCAAAACCTTTTTGGATATTTTTCTAACCTTTCAATATTAACTTTATATTGGGAATTCCATATGACTGATCCGAATTCTAATATTGAGCGAACAAAAGAGACATGCGGTATTTTAATTACGTATGGTGATCTGAATGGTTTAGTCACTCTTACAAAGAATCCTAGAAGTTTGTAGGCCCTTTCGCAGATGAAATTTATATGTGATCGGAAAGTCAATCCGGAGTCCGTTATTATTCGTAAGTCGCTTACTTCACAGTTATTTCGATATATTGCGGAAGTACTATGACGATCCTCGCTTCAAATTTAACATCTTCATCGTTTGAGTATCTTTTGGCATCAAAAATGTTACATTGACAAGAAAAAAACATTATTTGCGTTTATTGCCTGTCAATAAAAGATAATAAGGAACGTATCTGACTTACTTCACACAGTGATTACCAACATAGTTTTGAGTCGAAAACGTAAATGAAATGTTGGTCTCCGGTGACTATTTTTGTTGATCTTTTTAAAAAAAAAACAACAAAAAACTTCCAACGTCATCACTGGTCACTCAGCCGAATAACCGCTCGACTCTCCACCTTCCCTGTCCAGTGCCTACTGATTTTCAATGACTTTAGTTGACAAAAAAGACATTAAAAATATTAACGGAGACCGATATTTCATTAACATTTTTTACTGCAAATAACTTCAGAAATCACTGAGTGATAGTCGGAACTATACGACATGAAAAACCTACTACCTACCTACTTTATAACCAACGATTAATTTTATTTTTCAAGTGTAATTTTTAATGATGTTATGAAAAAAAGTGTAAGAAATAAATACTTTTTGTACACACATCTCCACGAATTTCTATTTTTAATTTCTTTGACATCACTTTACAGATAGATAGGCAAAAAATAATGAAAATACAACTTAAATAAATAGAAAAATATGTTATTTGATACTCATCACGGATTTTAATACCGTAATTCCATTAAAAGTAACACTTGTTATCAGGATATACATAATCGTAAATAGATTAAATGAAATTCTTGACAGATCCAATATAAGGAGCTCAAAAGTACAAATTAAATAAAATAGAGATACTTGAAGAATTCCTATTACTAAACTAGTAAGGGAAAACTTCACGTGATTCTCGGTGACATATCAATTTCAACAGCCACTACACAGCATATCGACTGATTGTAACAACTGTTGTTGACGTTTGATAGATAAAGATTGCAAAGAAATGTGATATGAGGAAACTTAATTGATTTTTGAAACATTGAAGAGGGATACTTTTATTATTTGGATTCTTATTTAATATTGCAAAGTACTACTACATCTTGTTTCTTGACAAGGATCATAGAAAAATAGTTTTTTTAATTAGGTTTTTTACGATTTGGAAAATGGAATTGTGTCACTGAGCGACTAAGATCTAAATATGGACAATTTTTATTTTTCTGCGATCGACAACGGTCCAAAATTGGAACAATTTTTTTTTACGATTTTTACGGTTTTAAAGTTTATGATTTTATAATATTTTTTATTTAAATTTTACGAATATGTGATAATCGACAAAAAATAGGCGAATTCATTGGCTATATAGAACTATAATCAGTGTGTCATGTCTTTATATAAAAATTCGGAGGTTTGATTTTTTTTAATGTGGGCGGAAAATATTCAAAATGATCTCCAAAAAGTCTCGTGCAATCGGAGGAAAAAGTTTTAAATCGCGCTGTTGCTCGAGTGGATAACGTGACTAACGTGGATAACGTGACGTGACGTTTTACATTACCTCCATACAGAAGGCCCCGAGGAAAATAATTCCCCTTAGGATCTATTTCATCTTTGGGGATGCTGTATGTAGGAATGCTAAAAGAAAAGGAAGGAGAGAAGGTTCGGTGAAAAAAAAAAGGAATTAGGTGTGGGTAGGAATCTGGAGGATTAGTGGGTCCAGGAGTGGGGGAAGCATGATTCCATCCCTCCCACTGCGGTGGAAGGCGAGGTCCCGAGAGAGTTCTGCTGGAGAGGTCATAAGGTCTCTCTCAACCAGTCTCTCACTGTTCGAAAATTAAAGTTAATAAAAATATACAGAAACAAAAGTGAATATTTTTTTTGTAAACGATGCTTTCATATAATCAAATTAATCTTAATATAAATCCGAAATTCACGAGAAACCCTGAAACCTTTTGAATCGATACTTACGAGGTTTTTCAAACCAACCTCAAGAATGACTCGATTATAAATAAATAATATAAATACTGCGAACATGAAGATTTGGATGTATTTTCAAATTCAATTATTACCTTCAAAAGGAACTTGTTCTTACACATCCCTGATGATCTCTTTGCTTAGAGCTATAAAATGTGTATAAATGTATGTTTATGTGCATGTATGTATGTTCGTGTATGCATGCGTGTGTATATATGGGTGTGTAGAGTATGCACACGTATGCAAATACATTTGTGTACATGTACACGTAAGTGTGTTTGTAAGTATTTTATAATATTTGATCCTTCCTGTTTTATTTATTTATTAATAAACGCCCTTTTCAGGGCTTTTGCATATATAGCATAGTAAGAAAAATACATATTTATTGTACATAACTGAACTGCCTCAATAACAATATTTTATATTTATTCAAAGATAAATTGAAGATATCCACTGACTTGGTATAATTGTTTCCCTCCATTAGTATTCTGGGCAATGAGGAATACATATGGTAGTTGGTCCCAGAATTTTTGCACTGAAATAAATCCTGACTTCTAGTATTACGAAGTGGAATTCGGAAGCTTATCAATTCAAGTAATACCGGACTATCAACTAAATCATTAAGAATTTTATATAAAAATACTAAGTCAGTGAAAATTCTTCTGTCTGACAATTTAAGCATATTCATATCGTTTAAAATAGTACATGTAATGCAATAATAGTGCACGTACATGTAATGTTGATGAATGGTGTATTCACCTTTAATTGGAATTGTCACTGTAACCATGCTCAATTTGTAAGCTTAATGTAATAATCATATGTGATGTATTCTGTTGGGGAGCCAACAAACAAAATAAAATAATACACATTTTTTCACTATGTATTTAAATCGTGGCGAAAGCAGTAGGTATTAAAATAGTCCCCAACGTGAGTATCGAATTCGAAACGTGTCGCGCGCGTCGTCCGTCTGCTAGTCCGCGTCTTGTTCACCGGGCTATCGACAGCTTCCTCTATTACGTATTTTCGTCCTACTATTAAGGATTCATCACCTTTAGCCAGCAAGGCGAAGATGATAACCAACCTCCGATAAGACAAAATTCATGTAATAATAATAATTATTGGATGATTTTTATAGCGCCATTTTTGTGAGAAAATCATCTTAAGTGTGCTTTACAAATTCAAGATTGATAACTAATGTCTTACAACTAAGACTTATATAACTAGTGACTTAAAATCATACTTTTTTTTATAATCGAGTACAATACTACTATACTCGCATTATGACTTACAACTATCTTAAAATCCGTTATTTACGACTAACATACTTATTTACATTTACAAACATACATTGTTATGATTACTGTCCGTATTGTTATTTTAAGTTATGAAAAATGTTACAAAAAAAAAAGTTTACGCGTAATAATATGAAGAAAGCGGGTAGTGAAGATACATCAATCTAAATAAATTGAAGAAATGCAGTTATTTGAGTAGTTACAGTACGATTTTTCTCGTAGGTTATATTATTTTTACGGCATTAACAATAAATTATTTATATTCATTTTTAACTTTGACTACACCTCACGTTGTCATATTTGATTAATGAAGACAGCATTATACATCTGGGAACAGATGTGTCCATTCTTTTTCTGATTTTTCGGTTTCCAGATTTTCGATCGAATTTCGCTAATATTGTCTTCATTAATAAAATAAATCGTTTTTAGATGCCGGTTGTGTGTGCGTATGATGTGTTTACATTCACATAATAGTAAGAAACAATAATTTAACATCATATTAGCGAAAAAATAATATTTTTTTTGTCCCGATTTGGGAGATGGGTCTGTCCCGGAAACCATTTATAGGACAACCAACACCAGCCGGACCCTCTCGACCCATCGCACCGCAGTAAGAGGGATGGATTCATATGTTCATCATTTATGGACACATTGACCCCCAGATTCCTACCCCTCATATCTATTTCCTTTCCAAAATTTCCTCTCCTTCCTTTCTCTAAAAAACCCTCCACTCAGCATCCCAAGGACGGCATAAGCCATAATATCAAATAAAATAACTTAACTGTATAAGAAGTGTTTCATAATATTATATATATCTATTTGGTTTTTAAAGGAAGTTTTTTGCAATGATTAAATTATACGTGTAATAATGTGAACGTTATTAAATTATTCTATTCCAAAAGTATATTACAAATACATTTCAGTGGCATATTTAAGTGTTATTATAATTAATCAATTAAATGATATAAATAAAACAGATCTCGCTTGTTACCGCAACGTTAAAAGAATTTGAAACACTTTGCCATATCACACGAAAAAAAAACGTTGCTAACTTTTATGTCACTGGAAAAAAACACGTTGCAAAGTCGGTTTTGTTGTCTGTCTGCCTTGGAATCGAGTTAGGGTTAAATTCTGCACAGTCGGCGAGTTCTGCAGAGTTCTGCGTTCTGCACCGTGCACGCTTCGTGCTCCCATCGCTCCCACCCACCCGTCCTTGCCAGGCAGGAGTGATGCAGGATGATGTAGAGGTAGAACTGGTAGAGGCTCCTCATTCATTAGGCAGCAGCTGATCATGCAGATTACTCTGTAACTTTGCAACGTGTAACGCGGAGTATGGAAACGCTCCACTGAATGTTTTGTACCATATTTTGTGCGAAGTTTGATGGATAATGCGCGTGATGAGTTTTTAACTTGTTTTGCTTAACTTTGATGCATCGCTAATTTCTACCTACGTAGGTTTAAAAAATAATCAAATTAATATCACCATTACCAATTTAAAAACGTTAAAATATTCGTTACATTAATTATTCTGATTTAGCATGGCTTTGTTTCGTAAGTCATTTTTTCGGTATTGAAATAATCCCCCCTAAATCTACCATAAATAGACTCCTAATGAGTACCTACTGTAAATTGGTAGATTACTTTCATATTGCATTGTATCGATTTAAGGTGATACTTAAAATAATTCATAATCTACCCTTTCATAGATGACGCAAGTTGAATTATTTAAAAAAAAACGCTTTTTACAAGTTATACATTAAAATATTTATTTTATTTATTTATTTAAGGAACATAAACAGTCTTATTAATATAATAAACATGAGAGTATGATAAAAAACAGACCAATTATTAATGTTCACAGACAGGTATTTAGAAAAAAGAGTAACTAAATGTAAACTAGAATATTTAAGAAAAATTAAGAAAAAAAAACAGAACTAAGCAGCAATTAAAAAATAATAATAATAGTACAAATCTGAATTCAACAAATGATAAACCAATACACAACAATAAAATAAGCGTGATTATAACTAAAACATTAGGTATTTGGTTCGGAAAGGGTAAGGGGAGGGGAGGGATAAGTGAAAGTTAAGGGAAAGTTGCCACGCAAGTAATATAAAAATATTAGATACAATTAATTAAAATTCATGAATATGTGTTATTCGCACCTAGAATGTTATACAGTGAAGTTCTATAGCGACAATATTATAATGAATTAATTGTTTGCATCCATACATAAACAAAAATAGTTTTGTCCGTAAAAAACTCGAAACTTTTAAGAAAGGCTAATAGATACAATATCTAATGTGTCGGTGAACCAATTCAATATCGTATTTGTTATCCTAATTGAATTTGTTGTCTTTAAATATCATGTCTTCCCTTTTTTTCTGAAAAAAGGGTGAAATTTTTTATTTATTTAATGTTTACTTCAAAGATATAGAAATGTAAGGAGATGGGCCATCTGCAGTTTTTATTAGGTGGTACTGTGCTTCCTGGTGTCACCGATATTTTTAACCAATACTCTCGCTCACTTTAAAAAAATCAACTAAATGAATGAATTCTTTCCGTATTCAAACTATATTGTTAACCAATACTACTGCACAACTTGAAAAATCATCTAAATTCCGTTTTCAAACTTTCCCATTAAGTAGTAGTTCCGGCGACAGTCGGGCGGACATTATAGCATATCTCCTTATGTTTCAATAACTTTGTTTACAGTGTTTACACCAAAGATTTCCATTTTTTTAAATATTTTATAGTTTAAAATTACACAATCTTCTCACTCGTATAATTTGTCACTAATTTTTATTTTTTTTATTTTTTTATTAATTTTTTTTTTTTTTACAAAAATAATTACATTTATAATATTATTACCTAGGTTTACATAAGAATTAATTTTATGGTTCTACTACTCCATAAATTGAGCTCTAGGAGCTCGTGTTTATGGGACGAGTATTTACATGCATAAAAAAAAATTATTGATTGAACACCCACGCTCCTACTAATTAAGAGGAAAATGATTTCTCTTAGGGCCTAAATCATCTTTCGCGATGTTGTGTGTAAGGTCTTTTTGTGGAAAGGAACGAGTGAATCTGACACTTAAAGAAACTCACGATGTTGGAGGGAGAAAACACAGCGGTAAATCTTTCCATAACTGAGGTATTGAACTCAAGAACGAGTAGTAGAAACGACCCGTTCTCACGTGGTAAACTGTGTGTAAATGTTGGGCGCGCGTTTGGCGTGTTTCCCGACTGTGCACTGGTGCCGCAGGAATGACGCTAGTTCCTTGGATGACGCTAGTTCGATGACGCTAGTACGCTAGTTCCTTGGAGCATTTTCCATTAAGATACCGGTAGACCAAGCCCAGTATTCTACCCAATCCGTTTGTTAAGATAGAAGAAACTTTCAAACATATCGCCCGTTTCTACACTGAGTCATGGGTTTTTCAGGTATTTTGGGGCTTCAGGCATAGGTGGCTGCTAAATTCGATAGTGGGGCGCACTTGCGATTTGTGCAGTAGAGCAGGTAGTTTACAGTGCGCCCAGCATTTGAGAGGTTCGATAGAACTTGATGCATTACTTCGATTATTAGCAAACAAAATTAAATTTGTTCATACGAAGCAGATACTTTGTGATGTGACATTATAATTTAAAATAAAACAATAACTTTGTAAACACCACTTTTTATTTTTTATGTACTTAATGCCGACCGGGTTTCGCTACCACCGTAGCTTCATCAGGGCAGTATAGAACTCCTGTACTGCCCTGAAGAAGCTACGGTGGTAGCGAAACCCGGTCGGCATTAAGTACATAAAAAATAAAAAGTGGTGTTTACAAAGTTATTGTTTTATTTTAAACAAAATTAAATATTACCGAAATGATATTTAAAACAAATAAATTAATTGGAAAATGAAAGTCTTTGTTCATTAGTTGACAGGGTTACTTAGAAACCCTACACGTTTACAGTGGTTTTTACCATTCGAAAATAGATGAAGCTTTCTTTATTATAATTATCCTGAAAACTTAAATAAAAGACATTCAAGCGTCAGTCGAGGTACTACTTGTAAATTAATAATCAGCCAGTACTCCCCCTGGACTGTTTCAGCTGTAATTTGTCACTTGGCTCAAGTTAATTGAAATTCCGCAACAAATAAAATATAAAAAGTAATAAGTGAAATTACAGGGTAGCATCCCCTCTGGAAAATATCCACAAAATAAGATAAAAACTCCGATCTCCTCTACAAAACACGAAAAGAAAAACGTCAGGTTTAATTAAAAGTCTTAAGTTGAAACGCCATCTCTTCCGATTTAAAATTTTCTCTCTGGAAAGTGCCAAGGGAGAGATGCAGTAAGCAGTTATCTAGCGAGGTGTCAGTTTCTGTTACAGAGATATAAAACCAAACAAAAAGATTTATTATTGTGATGCATGGCGCCGTTTGAACCTTCTGGAAGAAAATATTAAAGTTAATGTAAAAGTTTCAGTAATATTTCCAGGAATAAGTAAATAAAGGACTAATATTAAACTTCATCAGGAATAATTAATAAAAAAATTCAATTTTTTTATAAGAAAAACTAACTTTGTAGCACTTTTTGAAGGTTATACGAGTTATACGGTTAGACGAAAGGTCTGGGTTCGAGCCCCAGTTGCGACCATTGTCTTTTTCTATTTTTCTGTGTCTTATTCTCTTTCATATTTTTATTTAGATTATAAGTGTTATTTTCTTCTTCAATGATATATTAAGTTGATGGGAATAAGCTTCAAAAAGTTATAAAAAGAGAGTTTCTCTTATAAAAAAAATTGAATATTCATTTAGACTTTCAAGTCAATAGTCCATATGAATAAATTCGGATACATTTATCCGAGACACTATTCAGGTTACAAACCAATTCTTAGAATGATTTTTCCAATAAAAAGAGTAGTTGCCCATAATATGGAAAAAAGAACCAGTTGAAGATAATATTGTTGATTCTAAATATTTGGAATATGAGATTGACAAATATGACGGTTTGACAGAAGGTGGCAACAGCGAAATTGGATAACGCGCACGTCCCGGTTAGACGAGAGGTCTGGGTTCGAGTCCCAGTTGCGACCATTGTCTTTTTCTATTTTTCTGTGTCTTGTTCTCTTTCATATTTTCATTTAGATTATAAGTGTTATCTTTTTCTTCAATGATAAATTAAATAATTACCTGTTTTTCTCTTTCTTTCTATTATCAATCTATATTTATTTCTATTTTATTTAGTTTTTTTGAATTTCTCCAAAGTGCACAATATTTTAGTACGTAACCGTATCCCATGCATGTACACCTTCACATATAGATGATCCAGAAGTCTCAATTGTTCCCATTATATACTTACCTATTGCATAATGTTATTCTATTTGTGTTATAATTAGTGTAACTCGTTCATCAAGCACAAGAACTAGCTTCTTCTTTGGTGAGATTGCAGTTTTAAATAATTTCTGTACCAATATGTAATTTATATTAACACCACTGTACACTGTTATATCTATTTTAAATTTAAAAAAAATATTTATATATATAATAACGCTAAAAAAATAAATTCATCCGGGTCATAACAGAGCCTTTAAAAAGAGAATAATGCTATTATTGTCATGTAGTAGTTGCGTGGAGCAATGCGTTACTTTAATTTGGTTGATTTTTGGTAAAATATTAAGGGGGGCGATACATGTAAAAAGCGATTTTTTTGCATACAAAGTGAAAATAATATCTCAAAAATATGCCTGCGAATTTTCGGAATGAAATTTGCATCATTTATTGATTAAAAACTCATTGAAGTGCTCCACTTCAACTCAAAGACAAAGTCGATGACCAAAGGGTGAGTCGAGAAAATCGCCACAGCTCTTTGACGACCAAAAAAAAGCTCGTCATGCATCTCAAGAAGAAGTTAAGAAGAAAAACGAGTACTACAAACGCACCAAAGGATTTCTGTATGGTCCTGGAATCCCTGACTAGTTGGTAAGTCGTTGTAATCATAGTGTGCGTCAAACTTTACACGTTTTTCTCTCCAAACTACTTTTTTAAATTGGCAGGCAAGATAATTCAAAAAGTTCTCAACCGATTCTTATTGGCACACATCTTTTCTATAGTATTAGCTTTCAATTGAACCTCAAACGTGCCAAAAAAATATTACAAAAATTGCCATTTTTGATCAAAAAACCTCAAAAACAGGGTGAAAAATCTAACTTTTTTATTATGAGGCATGCCAATTTACGATTTTTTTACTTTTTTTTTGTTTTTTTGTTGGTTCAACTAGAAGATACAAGTTTTATGAACACGCTGAAACCAAAAATTTGATTTCAGATAACTGTAACAGAAGCTAAAAATCGCCCCCCTTAAATGTTTTTGGGTTTCTTGGTGCTGGAAAGTTAAGGCTTTTTCCTCAAAAACCGCCATGTGTTTTGAAAAATTATCAAACATAGAAATACGATTTGATTAAAAGTTATTATTTATTATTTTAACTTTATGAGTAAAACCTCAAACTGTAATATTTAATTAAATGAAGACATTATGAGCGAAACTCAATCGAAAATCTGGAAACAGAAAAATCAGAAAAAGATATTGGCACCTCTGGGACTCGAACCCAGGACCTCCCTACTTTCCGGGTTGGGGCTCTTATCCACTGAGCTAAGGTGTCGATATCCAATTCGGTCACTTTTAACTGTACCATACTTCGACTAAGAACCACCCATATTATCTTCATTTTTCTTAACGCATATTTTTATTGGCTGCCATCTTTATGAATGATTGCAAGATTCAACTCGAACTAAATGCAATCTAGATGGTGTCTGGATAAATTATTATCCATTTTATTTAAAGTGCGACATCTATTGACTCTTCTGCAAGTCTGGGATGAATATTATTATTTATTATTTTAACTTTATGAGTAAAACCTCAAACTGTAATATTTAATTAAATGAAGACATTATGAGCGAAACTCAATCGAAAATCTGGAAACAGATCCCAACCCGGAAAGTAGGGAGGTCCTGGGTTCGAGTCCCAGAGGTGCCATTATCTTTTTCTGATTTTTCTGTTTCCAGATTTTCGATTGAGTTTCGCTCATAATGTCTTCATTTGATTAAAAGTTGATTGCGGTTGCTTTATAAATTGAACCACGAAATGCTGTAATGGATTTTGATAAGTTATTTATATAGACCAGTGGCTCTCAATATGTTTTAGCTGCGAAAAAGTCCCTGCATAATAATTTTTTACCACTATAAAAGAGATCAATTAAGGTAAGGCTTTTTGGAAACGATGCATCGATTGACAACACATCATTTTAAAAGAATCAGGTGACTCAATAATTCGATTAAAATTATTTCGAATGGTATTTACCTATTTTTTATTGAAAAAAGCGCGAAAAGAAATTTTTTTTCGCTGAATTATATTATAACATATTTTTCGATCGATTTGAATCGAGCTGATTCACATTATGATAATTACTATAATTAATCCATTCCAACTGAGAATAAAGTCAACTAGTCCCGTTCCCCTTCCACCTCCCTTCCCTTCTCATCTCCCCTTCCCCTTACGCGTTCACCCTCCACTTTCGTCCTTTTCCCTCTTCCCCCTTCCGCGAACCCCCCTCCCGCAATCCCTTCCCCCCCCCCGCGTTCAATATATTCAGTTCCGGTACATTCAGATTTTCAAACATCTCGCGTGCCACCTATTGCAATTTTTTTTTGACAATTTTCATTTTTCATATATATTACAGACATTCATTTTTGTATATTATAAGAACGATCAATCATATTTTGTACCTGACGTCGGTATCTAACTATTTAAAATAAATATAATTTTTGATGAGATTGAACGTTTTTGATTTTGTTAGTACCGAAACTTCAAATAAATTATTCGGTTTGTACAGAAACTTCAAATAAATTCATTAATTTAAAGATGTTTCTTCTAGAAATTGAATTTTGATTTAACAATCGGTGGTTTGTGTGTCATTCTCAAATCGTGACATTTTTGACCGTTTCGTAAGAGTTTTTGTAATGATGAAAAACTTTTCAGATGCAAGTATTGTCCAATAATCCAGAAACCTTTGCAAGGGTGGAAAGAAGGTATTTTGAAACTTTTAACATTTCCTATGCTTAATAAAGCAATACATAGATAACTTACATACACATAAGCAAGCTTATCATTTTTGATCTAATGGCCAGTGGAAGCGCGTTGTGTAGCTTTGTTGCAAAATCGAAGTATCTAAAATTTCTTTGGCCAAAAGTTGTTTTATCGAAAGGGTAAGAAATAGTCTCTGCCCCTTAGTTCTAATATTTTGATCAATTTAGAAATTTTCATAAGCATTTCTGTGTTTGAAGAGGTATTCTATTACCTATTCTAAAGAGGTATTATTTAGTTGCCTAATGTCCAAAACACAGATTCTACTAAAGATTTCATCCGAGCTGCTTGTAGTAAAATAGTATAACTTTATAATTAGTTTCTTAGCTTTAAAAATCAGACCAATGATTTCAGTGAATACATGTTGGAAAGCGTTGAACTACACATTACGTAGTACTTAAATCCCACGAGTAACATATTCCTCGTTGAAATGATAATACGGAAAGCGGGTAAATCTCGCATGTATTATTTTATTGTGTGGAATAACAATTATTCTCATTCGCATTTATAATTCCAGGACTCACAGATTCACCTGTCCCACAGTGGGAAATTAAAATTATTCCGTTATTAATACTCGTATTACGTATTACCTAACCCGTAGGTCCACTAATGGTTCTCTGGAATGAAAATTTAATTAGTGATTCGTTACAACCAGCTCGACCGGGAACTAAAATATCCTTTGAGAAGAGCGTGTTGCTGACGGAAATAAAGTTGGAGACTGGAACCGAACAATAGACCGGAATAGCGAATGGAGAAAATATCCTTTGCCAGCAATTACAGTCCTAACAAACACCATTATTACTATAATTGCACATTTATCGGCTTTGCATTCACAAACAATTCAGACGAAATTCCCACAAAGCTGTGAGCTACGATGCTAAATGTTTCAACAATATGTCCATACATTCTGTCGCAGTTATTGGATGTGTGCAAAGATAGTGTATTTATAATGTACAATCATCTGGACTTCTAGACAGCTCAGTTAAAACTACGTAGGTAGTTGTCAAATGTAGCATCACTGAGTATTAGAATACAATCACTCGTTCGATAAAGACAGAGATATTAAAGTCCTCCACACCTGTAATAAAGGCCACAAACTAGATAGACTAGAATCTTTAGAAATTTCCCGCTTAACTAAAAAATAGACCACAAATTTGTAATGAATAAGCAATTAGAATCATTCGTTGAGTCTCCGCTTTTGTATCCATTGTAATTTTCGTAATAATTTCGAAATTAAAATATGTATTTAGTTTATATAATGACCATTCCTACTCCAATGTAAACATCCCTTCGAAATCCCTTAAAAAAGCAATTAAAAAAATCCCATGCATAATAAAATACAACAACAATTTGACAATAAAATTAGGTCATTAATAATTCATATTACTTGTAAGGTTTTTCCCTGAACAATGTTGAAGTGAGCTACAAACCCTAGGTAATAAGCCCACTGGAATTACCAAAATGTTTAGAAATTCGGCAGTCTAAAACGACAGTAACAAATGTAATTAATATAATTGATTAAAATCCTTTAGACCACCCCGCTTCCCCTCCTTCATATGTTGTGTATATAAACCGTAGACTAAGAATAATTTGTTCCAGTCTGAAGATGGCTCTAGCGAGCTGAAACCGGTTACGGTCAATAAACTTAAAGTGGAAAAAAGTTTTATATTTGTTTTTATTATAATACTAGCTGACCCTGAAAACGTTGTTTTGCCTGAATTACTTTTTTAATTTTGATTGAATTAAGTACTAATATCGCTATTAAAAAATAGGGGTTGATGGTGGAAAGGTGAACATTTAGGGCTGTATGTATTTTTTAATGGCTCACTATAAAAAAATAAAAATAAAAATTTTTGTCCAAAAACTTAAAATCAAAAATTCGGGGTGGATGTGGTCGATTCTCAAACCTACCCGAGAAACACACAAAATTTCGTCAAAATCGGTCTAGCCGTTTCGGAGGAGTGTGATAACAAACACCGTGACACGAGAATTTTATATATTAGAGATATTACGTAGGTATCTTTACGTAAGAGTGGCTACAATGTGGATGTCATGTAAATAGGTACCTACTGATTTTAAAATATTTTTTTTGAGGGATTAATCCAAGAAGTTCTTTTATCAAAAACGTTATTTGTTTAGGAAAAGAAATCGACTGCAGATTTCTTAACCTAAAATACGGCATTTTTTTCTGGTTATGCCTAATGTATGGATAGCTATATATGCTACACTTTCACTAATCGTAAATGGCTGATTGCAACTTATATAGCATTATAAGGATTGCCAATTGATTTTTTCAACTTTGTCCTTTCTAAATTATTAGCTAAATGATTATGTTTATAGTAATAATAAGCCAAATTAGTATTAGCATTCTTCTGCCAAATTTAAAGCATATTATATTATATACATATATTTATTATTTACAACTTAATCGTTAAAACCAAAAAAAAAACTTTTATTTTTTACTTTAAATCAGTCCTCAAAACAATGGTCACCCTACAAAAGTCTACATGTTTACATGAATGTACTACCTAGCGCCAGCAGTTTAGTAATAATCTCAACCTGTAAGAAATGCAACAATATTGTACTTTCAATATCTGTATAATTTTGTGTTATTTTGTTAATTGTAGAATTGTTAACCTCAACACAGGCTTGTCCTAGTGAGGTTGCAAATTGTTTTGTAAACATTTTTACCTGCAATGTAAAGATACAATAAATAAATAAATAAATAAAATAAATAAATAAGAAGGGATATTTTAGAGGACTTTCTGAAACGTAACTCAAATTATCAAATCTGACATAAGCACAAGATTTGCAAAAAAAAACACGTGGTGAAGGTTTCTTACACACTTTCAAAACAAAAATAGATCGAGGACGCCTGAGGAAGACATGGCACTGTCAACTAAACCAATTACTTGAGTCGGTCAGAATAAAATAAGAGAATGTATAATATAATGTACTCGTATGAATCTGAATGAGGCACGGAGTGCGTCCCGAGATAGGATTACGTGTCGGTCTATCCTCTTCGCCTATCCCAGCACTGCAATATGGTAAGTTTATTAAGAAAATAACCAAATTCTGATTGAAATAAATTTAAATATTTCTATTACATACACAGATGTACAGGCAAATAATTTTAAAGAGAACACCTTTGAATATTGTATTTGTTTACACAAATAGTATCAAGGTTCCAAAAAAGTTTTTCCAACTGGTTTCTAACATCCGCCCTCTGTTTATCTTACCCCAAGGTTAGTAGAAAATGTTAAAAACGGTTTGTACGAACCTTGATCTTACCTCGGAAATGTCCATAGATAGAAACTGGCTGCTTAGCGGTGTTCATAAACTTGACAATGGTCATGCCAGTCGGGAGAGCTGTCTTGTTGTTAAATGGAATCACTTCGAATATCGATATGTTTAACATCAATGAAGCACAATTCAAACAGTTAGCTTTGTTGCTGTTAGTCTAAATCTGCTTATCTCACCTAAAACATTTTATCTTTTAAAAATGCTTTGGAATTGTAATTTTGTAATGTTTTTAAAATGAATAAATTTAATTGAATTGAGTTGAATCAATTTCAATTAAATTTAGGCTCTCGATTCAATTCGTTGATTCAATTTATTATTAAAATAAATTATTTTTGAAACCATCCAGTATATCACTGTATAGCTGGTTTCCGGCGTGCGTTGCTATGCCATTCAAAGAAATAAATTGACTCTCCCTTCTTATCCTTTCCCGTGCGTCCCCGTTCCCTTCCACCTTCCCCGCCTCCCCCCTACCTTTCCTCCCTCCTGCAAAAATATATGAAATACACACATTTTCATTTATAAAAATTTCATAACGCCAGAACTTACCATTATATACAATCTATGTTACTCGCTGATAATATAGCTTTCTATTGGTGAAAGAATTTTTAAAATCGGTTCAGTGGTTTAGGCGTGAATGCGAAACAAACAATCAAATCTTTCCTCTTTATAATATTATAATATATATAGTATATGTAAGCAAGAGACTCTTTAAAATGATTCACCTGAACACTTTACAATACACGCCAGTTTAGCATCAACTTTGCGAGAGTTAAGATAGCACTTAAACTCGTAGAGTAGATATTGTAATTTATCAATCGTATGTATTCGAATCGTTTGTTATTCTTTGGCAATGAGAATTTCCTGTAAGAGTTGTTTCACCCCCTTTCATTAAACTGTGGGAATTTCACATTTCACCCGGATGGTGGGGCGGAGTGAATCGAACATAGTTGACTTTTCATTATGTAACTTCTGATACGGTCTCGCAAAGTAAACACCCGTTCGATCATCCCCGGTTACGTTTGGCTAACGAAAAACAACATTTTAAATTGGCAAATTTTAGTCGCTTCCTATATGCAGAATCCATTGGACAAACGGTGCTGCATTTCGTAATAATATTGGGAATGTTTTCATTTCTGACGGACAAATAATAAGCGTATTGAATGTTCCCCGAATACTGCACGCTTGACAAAACGTTGATATTTGCAATGCCTTTTCATTTGGATTAACCTTTAAAATAAATGAATTTGATAATTACAATGCATACATGAAATAAAAATACAAGACTAAAATAAGAAAAAAATAGAGTGTGTAATTCCCACGCGGTTGAAGTGAAACTAGAAAGTCGCTAGATGTCGCTTTCTTTTCTTTTGTCTGCTTATTTTAAAGTGGTTTGAAGATTGGATATTGATTTACAAAAATAAAAATGTTTATTTTTTTTGATTTTGTAGGATTCGAACCTCCGTTCGCTGGATTTATCTGGCCGCTGAGATTTGCGACGCACTACACCGTTGCGCTACGGGACGCTCGCGGTGAGTTGCGAATTTACCGCATTATATTAGAAACGACGATCCGTCATATAATATATTTTAGTGACGCATTTCCGTTTCATCCAAATTTCAAATCACTAACGGCGCTAAAGAAGTTTCACTTCAAAAAATTACAATGACTAGGCCCCCTAGCACTGTCGATCAATAAGGATTTTATCGATAACTTTTGGTAACTTCTCATCGTTCCCTAGGACAACTGCAAATCACTAACGAACAAACAATGATTGACGTCGAATATATTGAGAACACTAGTCATTGTTAACTGTTATTTTTACGTTGGCAGTCATGTTAGGGAACGGTGAGAGATTACCGAAAGTTATCGATATATTCCGCATCGATGGCCCGCGCTAGGGTTCCTCATTGGTTTACAAAGAATCAACCAAAAGGTTTAAGAATGGAATAGTTTTTAAAACCATCGACAGAATTCACCAAGATAACATTAAACATGTCAATATTACATAAGTATTTTTTCTCATGGTGTGAAACCGCTGTATCGGGGAATGGCAATATAGTTGCGCATCTGTGTAATACAGTAGGACAGAGTATTGTATTGTGTTGTTCTTGTGAGTATGCGTAGGTTTATAAGTTGCAGGATTTCGGAACGGTCCAATTTTGAGTTTATTATTTTAAATAATTTATTTTACGTCTATTCTAGAATTCTAGAATATGTAAGTATTGATTAAATTTTTATAGTTGGCAGAGTCAATCTACGTCTCTACGTCAATCTCATTTCTAAATTGGACCGGTTCGGTTGTTTGCTTCCACTGTTCGCTGCAATTCAAGATTCGATGTCCGATCAATGACGCGATCAAACTGCAATGCCAACTAAGTCGAGAACATTAATTGGCACAGGTCAGGACTGTCCGGAGCTGTCACGGAGAGCTGCTACGTGTCAAGGATAGCAGTTCCAGTTCCAGTTCCAGTTGCAGTAACTGGGGAATAGCAGTTACGGATGATTGTGAAAGCAAAGTTGAGACTGGCTTCTGCAAGAATGTCATCGGACAAGCATCGAAAACCAGTGACGAACTTAAAAATCGATGAATAAAATCAAGAATTAATTAACTTCTCCATTTTTTCTTCTGTTTCAATAGACAAGAAATATACCAGTTGGAATAATGTACAACGGTCTATATTTTTATTTTTTTTACATAGCTCCAGACAGGAGGGCCTGAGGAAAATAATTTCCCTCAAAGCATATGTCATATTTGGGGATGCTGTGTGGAGGGTTTTTTAAAGGAAAGGAAGGAGAGGAGGGTTCTGGGAAGGAAAAGGGTTTAAGGGGTGGGTAGGAATCTGGGGTTCAGTGTGTCCTGGTCATCCGCCTCCAAGACCTAGACAAACCTCACTCCATGAACCCGGGCACCCCTGCTAAACCACCAAACGTAGCGAACCACTTGGGGTGACCTATGGCAGAGGTGTTGGTTATCCAATAAAGGTTCCCGGGGCGGAGGTACCCATTCCCGCCTCCCAAATTGACTATATGTAGCTTTAGTTATAGTTTTTCATGTATATTCCTCTATCTGAGAACCATTAACAGTATTTTTTCGTAAAACCTTTAAGCGGCCATAAAAATTGGTAATTTAAAAAAAAAATCTTTAGCATTACGTTTTATTTTATAAATAACTTGACATATTTTAAAACATAAATTGATAATGTGGGCCTCATTGGAGCTTTACCCGTCCGAAGGCCTTACTTTGTATTTAAATTACCCATTTTTTACATTTAATAAACACAATATTATGACAATCATAAGAGAAATGGGAACCTACCAAGGCGCAGCCTGTGCGTGGGTAATATAGTTATGTACATTTTATTATTGTACCGAGAAAAAACAAATGGTGGGCACATAAAGCAAAAACCTAATTAAAATTTGTCTAAACAGCTTGGACAAAAATACAATAGCGTAATAATAAGTACACAATAGTGTAATAATAAATGTATAATTTGCTAGAAACATAAAGTGAATTAAATTAAATAAATAAAGTTTCAACATCTGTATTGTTAAGCCATAATTTAAACACTTTTAGGTATTGAGTCACTTAGTTTAGTTGTCACTTGAATTTTTTTCGGTAAAAGATTGAAAGTACATTTACACAGCTTTTCCTTCACGTGCATTTCGCAGGAGTTTCAGAAGCAGAATATTAAAAATGAGATATTTATTGACGATGATGCAGTAAGTAAAACAATTTTATATTATTGTGAAAATTGCTAATTTCAGTGACCGGTGGCGTCTCGAAAAAAGAAACGGGAAAACTTTCTCATTCGAAGACTATATTGAAATGAGTTTCTTGTTTTTTAAGTCCGACTGAATTTTAATTTGGCCATTTACTCAATAGACCAGTACAACCCCGTTGGTTACTAATTAAAGTTCTAGTATAGAAATAATGCAGCGATTCCGTGTTGCCATCGCGAAACGGCGAGAAATATCGTCAATTTTAATTCCCAACTGGTCAATAGACGATGCACCATTATCGTAAGTTTTAATCGAACCAACTATTCCTGCGCTTTGGCTTCTGGCGACATTTGTATAACGCGGGTTCTTGATAATTGAAGATACAGAAACCGTTTGACAGTTGAGGAAATTAATTGAAAACATCTTGTTTTTCATAAGGCAAGTAATTAAAATAAAATGTTATAAACACAATCCGTCAAGAATTTTATTATTTTATTAAAAATAACCGGATTTAAAATAGAGGCCCCGAGGAAAAAAATTCCCTGGGCCTATGTTATCTTTGAGGATGCTGTGTAGGGGGTCTTTTAGGGAAAGAAAGGAGAGAAAGTTCTGGGAAGGAAAAATGTACGAGGGGTGGGTAGAAATCTGGTAGGTCAATGTGTCCAGAAGTGGTGGATGTATACATCCCGCGATGGATTTGAGAAAGAGGTCAAGATAGGTCTCCCTCACCAGCCTCTTCCTATTCCGCCCGCCATCACAGATGGGCAAACGCTTTCGCCGCCAAGACCCAGACAAACCTCACCCCATGAACCCATAACCAGAAATATTAGAATCATCTCTATTGATTCCGTAGCCTCTAGGTAGGTTACACAAATAATCATCAGCATTTATTATTATTATTTTTTAATATGAACACCGCACGAATCCCAACTGCTCCCGTCTGGAGCCAGTGAGACTATGGCATCCCCAATTGGGATACGTTTTGAGGTTGAAGGCAGTTGGGAGGGGAAGGAGATGGAGAAAAGGGACGTGGATAGTAACTGGCTATTCAGATCTGGTCATGAAACGGCCAAAGCCATTTCAAGCAACGTTTCAATTCTGAACGGTGGTCTTACACCAGGGCGATACTAAGAGTATCTCCCACTCTGGAACGTGCCGCAAATATACAGTATATTATTTTAAATGATTTAATTGTGAAATAACACATATTAATCAAATAAAATTTATTTGCCACGCTGGGATTCGATCCCCCGACCTTAAGAATGCGAGTCAAGAGCCTTACCGCTGGACTGCGCCTGCCGTCTATTAGATAGATATTTTTATAAAATGTGGGAACTTTACCTATCTTACAAAAATAACAATAGTAAAGTACAAAAATTATAATTAATTATAACGATAACCAAAATAACAACAGTATTTTTTGAACAAGAAAAAAGTTTTTGACTGGGGTAGGCAATAAGGCAATAAACAACTTGAATAATAATTAGTTTCTATTCTCATCTGAGACATTCTAATCAAAAACGCAAGGGGCTGTCTGGAGGGTTGTCTTGTATATAGGGGGAAAGTACGTAATTATAAATTTATTTCTTGTTTCTATTTTTCACGATGCTTACTTAATTAAATATTAAATTTTAGAGGTTTCCGTCTATTTCTTTGCAATAAAAAGTGCGCTTTGCTTTAAAACCCTTCAAAGAACTGACAATAGCTTGGTAATTGAACATTTAGCTTGGAAAACGTTATAAAATAATTATTGGGAAATCGCGAATTAAAGAACAAATATTTTCGTTGCTCTGAACTATTTGTAACATTTCATTGCTCTGAACTATTGATTTGTCTGGTTGGAACCTTTGAATGGTAAATCGCGATATTTTTTTTGTAGAAAAATCACGCACAGTTATTAGTTTATCTTTTGAAAACCACACAAATCTTATTGTTTCGTGATATAATAAGTTTTTCAAAACAAATATTTTACTTCTTCAAACTTCGCAAATCCACTTTGTAGCGTCATAATTAATTGAATGAAAACCAAAAACCAATAACTTTGTGTACATCACTATGTTTTCAAAAACTATGTTTTCTTCGTCAGGATAATAAATTAATATTCTTTTATTATCCTGACGAAGAAAAAAAAATTTTTGAAACATGTCGATAATGTTGATTATATAGTGGTGTACACAAAGTTATTTGTTTTCATTAAACAAATACTTTACTTTTAAAAGATATAATGTGTGTCCATCGGCGACCGTAAAGTCAGAATGAAATCAACTCAACACCTCTTTTGAAAAGTCATTCAAAGTGATGAAAAAGAATTATAAAAAATTGCTTAAATAGGTTATGTTAGGTTAGGTTAAGGGCTTTTTTTAAATTTTATTTCATAGCTTTCAATGACTTCGAAGAGGTGTTGAATTTGTCAAGGTAGGTACTTCATTAGAGGTATCCCTCTTTATCAAGGTAGGTACTTCATTAGAGGTATCCCTCTTTATCAAGGTAGGTACTTCATTAGAGGTATCCCTCTTTATCAAGGTAGGTACTTCATTAGAGGCATTCCTCTTTATCAAGGTAGGTACTTCATTAGAGGTATCCCTCTTTATCAAGGTAGGTACTTCATTAGAGGCATTCCTCTTTATCAAGGTAGGTACTTCATTAGAGGTATCCCTCTTTATCAAGGTAGGTACTTCATTAGAGGTATCCCTCTTTGTCAAGGTAGATACTTCATTAGGGGTATCCCTCTTCATCAAGGTAGATACTTCAATGGCAATATAAATCAGTTACAGGAACCTAACTCTTACTAAAATAAGGTAAGCTACATAACTGGACAAAAAATGTAATAATGCAATCATAAATATTAACCTATATTTTATTATAAGCTCTAAATTACCCGAACCACTAACGTTGGCGAACAAAAATAAATCTATTGTTTTTTTTTAAAACTTTTTTCATCTTACATTTCAAGAAAATTCTTGGAATGTAAGGAGTTTCAATAAAAATCTTTCTTCGTTCTCGTTGTGTTATTTATAGTAATCTACACATTTATTTTTTTATCATTTTATTATCTTCAATAAATGTAACCACATTATGAGTGGCAGAAGACTAAAAGCATACCTCCTTAGGACACTCCAATACTATAATGGGAGTAGTGAATCACCCCGTCAAAAATTATACCTATATTTTATATTTTAAATATATATTTTTAATAAAAATATTTTTTAAATTAGTTTTCGGTATTCATTATTAGTCGTTAGAAAGGTATTTAATTCTTTGAAAATATCGCAAATTGTCCCCTTTTTATCGAATTTCTATTCGTCGTTATTTCAAACCACTGTATAAGGGCTGTTTCAAATACGTGGAAATAATGGAAAAGTAGGAATAAGATATCAACTCCATGCAAACTACGCACCTTGGGCGCCCCATTAAAGTAAAGCGTCCGCACATGGATATAGAATTGGCCCAAATTATACAAATGTAGAGAAAGCAGTACAAAAATCATCCACTACCTATTGCCTACAGAAATTTTGTCAAGTTCAAAATAGTGCAATTCGATAGCTTAATTTCAAAAGTGCCATTTTCATAGACTGAGTTAAAACAATATATTTATATAAAAATCTAAATATGATTGCTTATATGGATCGTCTTAAATCATAGTAAACTAACTCACTTTGAAATTTTTGAGTTAGAGTTTGAATTGAGGGCTCCAAATCATAATCTAGCTCTGCCAGAAAAAATAACAAATCAGAGAAAAACAGTAAACAGTGTCAATACAGTATTTCTCCGATTGGTTCTCTCTGGCAGAGCTAGATTATGATTTGGAGCCCTAATTCCAAGCTCTAACTCAGAAACTGCAAAAAATGAGTTGGTTCACTATGGTTTAAGACGATCCATATGTATGTATGTAAGTTGTTTATGTATTGCTATATTAAGCAAAGGAAATGTTTGAAACGTTCGTATATATATTCCTCTCATACCTTTTACCTTCCCAGAGCTTCCTCCGATGACATAAAATCCGAGGGAAATTATATTCCTCAAGGCCTCGTGTATGGAGGTAATGTAAAAATTATCTATATTTTTTAATTTTTAGATTTTCACGGCCAAAAGTATTTTCTTTATTCATTTTTGGGGTGTTATGGCGTGTTGCGCTACCTCCTTCTTTAACCAACGTGTTGGACTGCGTTACAGTGTCCATCGTCACAGATCTGCTCTGATGATGGACTGTAACGCTCTCCGAAACGTTGGCTAAAGAAGGAGGTAGTGCATCACGGCCTAAGACCACAAAAATAAATAACGAAAATAAAAAAAAATAAATGATTTAACATTGATGTTTGAGAAATCATACGATTGCACATATTTTTCATCTCATTTCCAAACAAGCAGTAATACCAACGTAGCCCCAAGTAGTTATTCCATCTTCGGGAATTGGCAAATAACCAGAAATCTCGTTTAAACTGCGTATTTATTCATGATTATAAAGCGGATTTAGGTGACATATTGTTATGCGAGTTCCTGAGAATAACGTAAACGTGTGTTAGCTTTTGTACAGAAAGCAATTAAATATTTGATCTGTTAAAATGTTTACCTTGTTCGTACTCGAATCCAAAACTCGTGTTTAATATTTAACTTGTGTTTGACTATTTTGATTCATATCATGATAATTTATTTGTTAGAATAAAGGGATTTCTTGATTTGACGGTTCACAAATATACGACTTGAAATACACGATCATATTTGCCACGTGTAGTTTTTGGGGAAAGTATTCTGCAAGAAAAATGGTCTTCTCAAAATAAACATGGTGTCTTATCTACCATCCCATTATCTATAATGCGTACGTTCTATGAAAATTCGATGACGTATGTAGGTATAATTATTTATTTATTTATTTACTTGACAAATACCTCCAAATATGGAAAAAACCTATTTTTTCCTTAAAAATGGATTACAAAACGATTGTGCATTGTAAACTTTCTTATCCACTGGAGCGACTACGCGAAATAAATATATTTGCCTCAATTGCTCGAGATTTTTAGAAAATCATTTTTTTTAATTTTTCGCCAACATTAAAAAAATCATACCTTCGAATTTCAACATAGAAACTTATTATAGTGCTATAAAGCCAATGAATTAACCTGTATTTTACCGTTTATTTCATATTTGTAGGATTTATAAAAAAAATCGTAAAGTTTATAACCGTGCAAATCCTGCGTGTTTGTTGCTTTGACACTCCAAGAGAAGTACTCCTTCGAGTCAACATAGAATATTTTTGATTTCTGTATGTTGTCTGTGGTATACTTGATAATGAAAGGTGCGTATCTGCGGAAAAAAGGACTTAATTTTAACCGTAAACAGCTGATCAGAAATTCTTGAAAAAAATATTTTAAAATTTTATTTTTAACATCATTCTAAAATAGTCTACGAAGTTCGGATTTACGACATCTATGGTCTTAATAGATAAAACATTTCAATAGCCTCGTTTTAAAATAAATGGTTGGCCATAGTAATCTTTTAAATAATTACAATAAATTGAATTAACTCATAGTAAACAGTTATTATTTTAAGCTACGAATTAATATACGAAATCAGACGTCAACATTTGTAAAAAAAAACATTATTTATTATTTAATTTTATGATATTACATAATTAGTACTTGATAAAAAGTTTGCTAATAACATTATAAAAAGTATGATTTGTTTATATAAAATAATAATGTTACATTCCCAAACCCACGCAAAGTTCCGCACAGCAATATTAGGAATATAACGATTGGTACGAATGTATGTGATAGTACAGCCTTCCTGTTCTCCTTGTGACATAATCTTTTGTCGTTTATGTCTCGTGTTCCGATCTGCCTGGTCTATCCTTTGATCATAGAAGAAAAATATTTTATTCTACCGATGCGCGACGCGACGCGAAGCTATAGGAAGGGGCGTACGCAGTATTCCCGAAAACAATCAATTGTGAAATTAAAAGACACCTAATATGTATCCCCTGTTGACATTATGCACAGTGAACACCTTTATTAGCATGGCGTGCGAAAAAATATACTGTTACCTTTTTTGGATTGAAAAAATCATATATTCAATTTTTTTTTCTTTACTTTTGGTCAACACAGGAGGACCTGAGGAAAAAAATTCCCTTTTGATCTCTGTCATCTTTGGGAATGCTGTGTGGAGGATTTTTTTAGGGAAAGGAAGGAGATTGGGCTCATCTGTCACGGAATCAATAATTCTTTTAAAAATACATTAAATTATTTGTTTTACCTATAACTTGTTTGTGTAGCAAGTTAAAAAGCAATTCTTTTATATTTTAAGTACTGGGTGGCTAGCTCCTACGATGATAATATCATATAGTAAAAAATAAAAATTTTCATAATTTAGAAATGAATATAATGTAATTTTTCATTGCAATTTTCATCCACTTCTCGAACTACCGAAATATAAGAATTTACGCAAACGTGATAAAAATGATTACATCACATACTTACAATAAAAAAATAACAAAATAAAAATAATAATGTGTACTTTGCTTTATTAGTACGTGATAAGCACGTTTTTTGTCTTTTTGGGCCATATTTTTTTTACTTGCCCTCGCCCTCACTGTGCCATCTCAACGCCCCCTAATTTTCTCTGGGTCTTCTACTGCCCCCCTGAAAGTCTCAAACGCCCACAAGGGGGCGTTATCGTTCACGTTGAGAACCTATGATGTACACTATGCACGCGTTCAAAATCGACTTATTACACGTTCATAAATCAACTTAGACTCGGCTGAAAAAGAAGAAGATGGAGAGATATTACGAATGCTGGACAGAGCGCGCTAATATTTTAAGTGATAAAATCGAAGCGAAAATTGCGAAAAAGCTTAATAAAACATGACTCGTTTAAGATAGAGCAAAAATCTCGTAGAACGTGTCTTAAGTATCATTTAAAGAAACATTGTGAATTTTTTCACAAATATAACTTGTAAAATAATAGAAATAGACTTGTTTTAAATAATTTTTAGAGCATACTTTGCGATTTTTTTCTATGGAGGGAATTTCATATAATTTGCGTTTCGGCGTGGAACGTGTCTAGCTAGATATTATCTTAAAAAATAACATATATTTTTTTAAGAGCTTAAAAACTTAAAATGTTTAAGGGAGATATGTAAGAAATCGATCGAATTCGGATAGCGGCGGCTAAAAATCAAATTAATAATCGATATATCACAATGCGCTATGCAAATCAAGTTTTATTGATGCCAGGCGCTTTGCAAACCAAGTTTTTTTTTCAATCAAACATATAGATTACGATTTTGGCGCCCCCTAAAATTGCCGCTCGCCCCGGTTTCTCCTCCCCCCCTCATAGATCCGGGTCATTAGTTACCAAGAGAGCAGACCTGATATTTGACTATATATCGGGCAATACTTGATACGCCGCACAAGATTCTATACTCGACATTTCAGCTCGGTTTGATTCGCAGCCCTTCTATTATCGGTCATCCATGTTTGATCTCCGGAATATCCATTCACTGCATACATCTCTGTGTTCCTGGTAAGGCATATGTATTGGATCCTGCCTATGACATTCCATTAAAGACGATCAGGCAATGCACTGGGAGGCTGAGGTACTCATGCACACAATAGTACGGTGTATTCAAGTGAATTATCCAACTCATTTTATTGCAATTACATTTGAATATTAAAATAGATCCGATTCTCCCATATCCAATATTGGATTTGATGATGAAGAAGTAAAGGATGCTGCACAGAAATAAAACTATCAAACTTAACTATTAGAAATACGTTGTCGTCGGTTTCAGAGAAGATCTCTGCCATCCAATAAAGAAACTGTAGATACTAACTAACACGTGCGTAAAATGATTGTTTTTCA
Organism: Glyphotaelius pellucidus; assembly: GCA_936435175.1. Classification (NCBI taxonomy): domain Eukaryota; kingdom Metazoa; phylum Arthropoda; class Insecta; order Trichoptera; family Limnephilidae; genus Glyphotaelius; species Glyphotaelius pellucidus. Next base: position 11,171,590 of record OW386550.1, read on the forward strand.
TTAGCTACGGAGCTTTCAAAAATCTATTGAAATACATAAAAATTAAACAAACTGCCATATTGTTATTGTGATGAATTATGAATAAAGACCTCATTAACTATTTAACTCCCGTTTAGTATCAACAAGTAAATGCGGACTGCCAATGCACGTTTAGATTATTTTTTCAATTCAGCATTGCAATTTATTAATTTTTACGTAATTGCTTGACGTTTGACATTTCGTAGTGTTAATTCATTGAAAATATCTTGAGTGTTGCTAGCGTATTTTGATTTCTTATTTATTCCCTCAATATCGGTTCGGCTGTCAGAGTTGAAACCTTGCTCGGGTCATCGGAAGTTTTTATTAATTTATCAACCATCTGACCGACGGTTGATAAATTTTAGCGCGGCCTCCATAGTTTCAGTTAAGTTACATTCACATATGTTTGAATTACATCGTTTGTTATTACATTACATCAAAATGCAGTCAAATTTATAAAGTTCGATCTTTAAGAAACGAAAATGGATGAAATATGAATAAAGACCTCATTAACTAATTTACTAATTGGCAGTCTACTAAACTCCCGTTGAGTAGACTGCCAATGCATATTTAGTATTTCATTTGACCTTTTGCAGTATCAATCAATAGAAAATATCTTCGGTATTGACAGCGTATATCGATTTCTTATTTGTTCCCTGTAAACATCAGTTTGGCTGTGAACGGTGAATCCGTGCCCGGGACATCGATATAAAATCATCGGAAGTTACGCCTGTAAATCCGATATTGTAAATTTATCGATTTCACCGTGCTAGGTCTCCTGGTCTGTTTAGCATGGTACCTACATACTTCCCTGGGTGAGTATTTATATTGGACTGTGGATTTTTCAGATGTTAATGATCAACGTTACACATCCTCAAAGTTTTCATTTATTCATACGACATGGTTATTCCAATTGCACTCCTTGCATTGCTTGCAGGTTCTTGAGAACCATATACCAAGGTTAATACAATAACCGGAGACGTTTTATTGTGAAAGGGAACCGCCAAGGATGCGAGCCAATGTTAACAATATAATAACCCGATAAATCAACGAATCGATTAGAAAAATTCAGCTCACATATTTTAAAAAAATCCATGTGACTTTATAATTGATTTGGATTCTTTTAGAGGTACCTACCTTTGCATTTTAAGAAGCCCAATTATTAGAGTTAAACCCAATACTTAGGATTGTTTACCTACTGGTGTACAAGTTATCTTACGAAGAAGCGTACTAGCAAAACGTCACTGAGAAACAAACTTTTGTCATGCCTATGTTTATTTTTTGTCTTTTTACCGACAAAGAGACAACATGTGTTAAGGTTTATCAAACTATATTATAAACGTAAATAGTTTTTTTCATTTGGGTTGTATTTTTGACAGCGATTAATAAAATTTTAAAACGTGCTTTATGCAAACAATTCATTTGTGTAAGTACCGAGTGAACTGTCAACTCTTGTTGCGATATTTTTTTTTATGTGAATACCGAACAAAAAACCTAAGTGCTCCCCTCTGGAACCAGTGAGACTATGGCTTACCCAATTGGGGTGTGTTGTGAGTCTGAAGGTAGTGAGGAGGATAAGAGGAAGGATGGGAAAGTACCCGGTTAGTCAGATCTTGATACCAAAACGACTATAGCCATTTCAAAGAAAGTTTCAATTCTGTTTGGAGGTCTCACACCTGGGCAATACTGAGAGTATCTTCCACTCTAGAACGTGCCGCAAAGATAATATATTTTATTATAAATTAATTTATTGTTAAAAAAACACAAATCAATGAAACATAAATTATTTGCGAATGCCGGGATTTGAATCCGTGACCATCAAGACTTATAACTGCGACAATAATGTATTTTTGACATTATTTATTTATTTATGTGACATGTAGATAATTATATATGTATGTGTATGTGTTCATGTACGTAGGTGCATATATGGATATGCATATGTACGTTTATTTCTATATAGATGTGTGCACCTAAAAAAAGAAAAAAAAAGTTATGTACATTTTTGTAATCTAATGCTAATTTACTCCTATTCTCGTTTCTATTTTCTACTTTTTATTGTTAATTTTTCCAATTTTTAGCATCATTTATACTAAATCCATATGTTTACACTAGACTTCAAAATTTCATACAAAGTAACTGTACTCCATTGGTCACCATAAAACAGGGAGCCACCTTGTATGGTGATTTAATATATCTACTTTATGTAAATGTCACAATTGTATAACATGTATTATATAAATAAATAAAAAAAATATAAAAATAAATGATGATTTTGAATGACACGAGAATGACTGATTTTTTTGTCTCAAGCGTTTGTTCTGCAGTTTGCATGAATATAATATTTACTCATAATTCTATTAAGTTCACACGTCATGTCTGCTGTAATAAAATTTGATTTTCCACTTAACAAGCAATAATAATATTTAATGTCTTCTAGCGAGGAATCAGTAACTACTTCCTTCCTCCTCCTACTCGAACATTTACGGGAAATGATCGATCTAGTCTTCCTGGTTGTAGCTGATCTTCCAACCCGCCCTTCCCCTTTCTTTTCCCCCGTTACCTCGGAGCTGTGTGAATGCTGCTTATCATACCTCCGCACAGATACTGATTCGTGTAGTATTATTCAGCCTCCATAAATGGTCCAGACACGGTTATGTCCCATGATCTGTGTGTTTCGTTACCCCGCGAAACCACGATTCCGATTTTTGCATCTTGTATACGAGGCTTATTGAAATGTCTGCGGCGATGGCGTGTCCTGGTTTTGCATATTACACCGAGGGCTAAAAACACGAATTTTAAACAAAACGCACGCGGTTTTGGAACAAAGAATGTTTCGAGAAATTCGAAATGTATGCGGGCGGGTGTATCTTATAAATATATCGGAATCTTTAAACTTAAAGAAGGCTGTTAAAAATGCTGTTCATATTCTAGTATGTTCACTTCAACACTCATTTACCATAGTATTTCGTCACAAAACATATTAATTTCGGTAGTTGGTGCATGCGTAAGTAAGTTATGTTAAATTAAATGAAGACATTATGAGCAAAACTCAATCGAAAATCTGGAAACAGAAAAATCAGAAAAAGATATTTACACCTCTGGGTGAAAATATCTTTTTATCTGTAAAAATATCTGTAAATATCTTTTTCTGATATTTATGTTTCCAGATTTTCGATTGAGTTTCGCTCATAATGTCTTCATTGAATTAAATATTACAGTTTGAAGTTTAACTCATAAAGGTTAAAATAAAAAAAATAATAAGTAATGTTAATTTTTTATGTAATGCGTTACATTTTTCAAGTTCAATGAACTTTAATTTTAAAAATTAGAACTATGGACCTACTCATTGTATACCAGACAAGCGATGAAGTAAGTACCAAAATAATTTAATAATTCTTTCATTGAAGAAACACTAATAATCTGAACTAAAAGAATTCAGAGTTTTTTTATAAATTAACACATGAAAAGTTTATTTTTGTTATGAAAGTTAGAGTAGAAAAAAAGGTTATTTTTAAGAGGCCGAGTTAAAAGCCTCTTCTTTTCTTTTTAATTCAATAATACCTCCTTCTTTATAATATATACCAATAATGCTCAAAAAATATATCATTAAAATAATACAGATCAAATCTCGGTCTGAGACACCGTGCGCGAGTATACGTGTTATTTCGTTGGGCGCGAGTTTACGAAGGTTAAAAGTGAAAAAAATAATCTGTAAGTAATTATGCTAATGTTAAGGCTTTTAATTGTTAATTTTGTTCTCTGATAGACCCTTTGGTCAACTTTTCCTGATTTTGATTATTGTGGGTGCTGTTAAAAAAGTGTTCATTATAGATATTTGCCTTGTATGTCAAATATGCATATTGCTTAATTAAAACTGAATGATCTATTTTTAATGCAGGGCCTATCTAGATCATTCTGCATCGAAGAATCTGAAGAAGTCCATGTTAAGTGTAAAAAAAAAACAACGAGAAAAATCCTGGCAAACATTCGCGAAAATGTTCACACAAAATGATATACGTAAGTTGGGAATGTTTTCCATTCATTAATATGCTGAAATACGTATGAATCTCGGCGTCTACGCATATTATTCTACAAAATAAAGTTTCACGAGTACTTCGAAACAAATGCTGCCATGCATTTATTATGTGCATTACATTAAATCACGTTTCTACCATTTGTAGTTAATATCGGTAACAAATCGGTAGATTGGGAATAAAATTCTAAAACCATCGGTAGTGCAGGGCGATAGCAGGTAGGCGGGACGTGTACAAACTGAAATGTTTCGGTCATGTGAATATTTTAAAAATTATTTTTTTGTCACTCGCAGAATCAACTTTGCGGTATGGAATAACCACTTGGGGAAACTTTTGCAAAACTTATTTAAGCTATCTACAATCACTAATAAATTCTGTGGTTATATTACTAGTTCAAAGACATTTTTTCAAGGATACCAAAAATATAATTGTGGTATCGGAATTTAACTATCTTACGGTGCAGGCCTTATTATGGGTACATAATATTGATTCTGAATATAAGAGGTAAGTGGAACATGAACATAAAACTAGGTTCACAAAGAATGAAGGAATGCTTGGAATGTAACGTTCCCAAAATATTTAACACGTTACCGAATAATATAAAAAAATGGGATTTACCAAATACATAGGTTCAGATATATGCTGAAAACACGGCTACTAAGTAAGCGATGCTTTATAAGTCATGTGTGTTAATAGTGACGGTTCGTGTAGTTATATTATAATAAGTAATAATAGTATGTATATGTGTTTACATTGTAATTGAACATTAACCCCTCAGGCAATTTTTTTCGCTTTTCGGAACAACTCGTATAGTTCTCACAAAAATCGTCGCATCTCCCTTACTACCATTTTTAGAAATATGATCTAAACTGTTATAGAAAGAGAAAATGTTTTTTATTCAATTCTTAAACAATTGAAATGTGCAGCTTTATGAAACTTAAGTTTCCGATTGCAATTAAAAAAAAAAATGAAACTTTGGGAAACTTTTTTATTTACTATTTTTACATGAAACAACAAAAATTTTTTACGATAACGTTTATAATATATATCCCTAATGAAGTATGTGTATTTTTTTCGTTATCGGTCATTTTAGTTAGAAAAAACGTAGGGTGAGACATTTAAAAACTTTTTATGCTTGCATTCAAAATATTTTTAAAAATTATGCTTATTTCCAATATAATTTGAAAGCGTTAAATCGCCCTTCAAAAACAGTCTTTAGTTTTCGGATGCGTTCAGATTTCGTTTATTTGGATTTTATTGCAAAGCGAAAATATTTTGACCTTCCGAAAAAACAGGCCCCAGGCCCGACGGGTTGATCAATCCATAATAAAAAACAAACATGAACATTAACATTACGTTGACTAATTGCTTAATTGCGGTTTAACGAGAATTTGCTTTGAAAAAACAATATATATATTTTTTTAAATCTCTTTTACACGTAACCACATTCAGTTTTTAGCAATCCTGCAAAGGTCCTCCTTTTTCCTAAATGCGAGGATTTAGCAGCTTGCCGATCGACCCCCTAACAACCAAGTTGATAAATAGCGTCATTTGGGTACAGGGAAAGTGCATTAGGTTGTTGGGTATACCTACAATCCATCTCCTATAGCCAACGACTATTTTATATGCACATGGTATGGCCACCGGTTATATTCAACCATCTAATTTACCGATTCTACATTCAAGAGTGCAGATTTATTTCCAGGCAGCACCATAGAATAGGCAGTGGGCACCGTAGGCAGGCCAGGCCCGTTTCAAGCTATTAATTTGTTTACATAAGCTCTTGGGTATGATGCTAGATGTAGGAAATTTTTCTGAAAATTCGGGAGGGTTTATTTAAGCATCCCAACTGCTCCCAATCGTCTGAAGCCAGTGAGACTATGGCATCCTCGTATGGAGTGTATTATGAGGCAGAAAGTAGTGGAGTGAGGAAAGAGATACAGAGGAAGAAGGTGGAAAGTACTAGTCTATTCAGATCTGTTCACCAAACACGATTAATGCCATTTGAATTCTGAATGTCGATCTTACACTAGGGCGTTACTGAGAGTGTCTTCTGCTCTCTGACGTATCGCAAATACTCATTAAAATATTATTTTAAGTGAAATGCATTCTAAAGCAACACAAATTAATCAAATTAATTAATATATTTTTCTTGAGTGCTCGATCACAGACGTCGTTTTACAACAATCATTCATTCTCTTCGTCTTCTTCTGGTGCCCTAATGTCTCGAAGGATGGTTATCATCAGGACACCTTCACTCTGCAACCTGAAACATTTCTCCAGAACTAAACCTGTATCAGAACCTGTCCCTGTACATTTCAATCAATTTCGAAACCACTGCTGCGTTTTCCATCAATCTTCGCCTGGATTTTTAATTGTGTAATCTTTAATTGGCTTGGTCAATGGTTACTTCATTATTATGGCAGATCTATAGCAGTTTTATTTTTTATGGCTAGCGCACTTTTTCAATGCGGATGCATCTATTTTTCTACATTTCAAAGGCTTTTATCTTCCAAAGCAAAGCTTGACTTAGTGTCCATATTACCACGCCGATTAGAAAATGGTTTCCAGGTTTCTATAACTTTTAACAGTTTAAAAGTTATATCAGTAACTGATATAACTTTTTATACAGTTTTTACAGATTTTTCGACTACCACACTAGGCACAGTATTATGGTAGTCGATGTATGTCGTTCAATGAGACGTCAGCTTATGTACATCGTCTTGTTTATTTTAATTATTAATGCAAATATTATATACAGTGTGGGTCCCAAAATTGATCCCTGAGGGACACCCGCAAGTATCTAATATATTTTAAATATATTAGTGCCAATCAGTAGATATTGTGACTATTGCCATGCGAAGTTGCTTTAAATATCATAATGGGTGATGTACGTATAATATATTCGCAAACGGTCCTGTTCCCGTGTTGTAGTCGAGTGTTGATTTGTATTGGCCGCATACACATGCTTTTATATCGTTCAATTCAATGACCAATTTATTTCCCACTTAGATTGCCAGGGTCGGTAATGAGCCTCCATTCAGCGGTGCAGGGTTCATTAAAAACAAATTATTTGTTTGGCGCGACCGCGAACAAGGGTCTAAATGCAGGGGATATTTCAGGGAACTGCGGGGAAATGGCCGTTTTTGAAAATGTGTGCAATCACCGGTAAATGCAGCTAACGAAGTAGGTACTTAATTAGTTGTGTGCATAATTAGGATATTGCGTTTTGAGCGTGGTTACGTTTTGATGGGAATTGCAGTTACACTGTTTAATTAGAATTTGGTTCCTGACCGTTAATTTCATGTAAACATTTTAAAAATTTTAATTTAATTTTCTGATAACACAGAAGTGTCGGGAGCACGGAAATAGCTTGAAATCAAACTATAATGTTTTCAAGTGAGAGGAAATTGTTAAGGAGAAGGAGTGGAGGATCTTCAGTACTTTGGGAAGTACTTACCTGGGGGTTCTATTATTTACTTGGTTTTATCCACTCAACGGACATTATACATAGGGATTATCCATACCTAATTGGCAGATTGATGTCGCCGATTTACATAAAATTCCCAGGCTTCCGAGAGGCCAATTGAAATTGTTTAACAACTCAAGAAAAAAATTCGTTTTTTGAAAATATTCTATTATTTATCAGAAGTAAGGAACAATTTAACTCACTTCGGGTACCTGCACACGCCCATCGCACACCTGTAGAATAATCTCTTCAGTGTATTTAATCAATCACTTATGATATTTTGTCATTCTGAGCTGATGTCTTCCGCAAAGGAATAAAGTAAAAAAATAACTTTTTATGTAATTAAAAAAAAAAAGAAAAACAAATTAAAACAGGTTAAAAGAACTACAAATACCAAGAAACGAATTTCGTCGATAAATTATCAGAAAATATAAGATCCCTTAACAAGAGCTTCAAAGAATTCAAAACACAATTAAAAACTATGCTGAAAATTTCAAATGAAAAATTTTCGAAAAAAAAACTGAATATAAAAAAGACAACAGTAAGGGGCCATCCATAAATTACGTCACACTAATTTCATGATTTTTTGACCCCCCTCCCCCCCGTCCCTGTCAAACATCGTCACATTTGTGAGACCCCCTTCCTCCTAGTCACATATTTTGCAATTTTACATCTTAAAATAATCAGCAGTTCAAAATTTTTTTTTTTTTTTTTTAGTTTTGCGCTTTAATAATTTAGATTTTTACATTTGACGTCACAGAGCTGATGAACCCCCATACCCCTTGTCACACAATGTCACACTTCTCTACACCCCTCCCCCCTTTAAGGTGTGACCTAATTTATGGATGGCCCCTGATAAGCAAAAATTATTAATAATTAAATAAATAATACTTTCCTTCCGTACATACACGAATAGCTTTTTACGGGAGTACACCTTTAAATAAAATAAAAGAAACAAAATTATGAAAATTAAACGTTGCATAACATGTAATTATTACTCTGATATCAATTATGTTTATATTTTGTACAAAAGAATTTCCAATAAAAAATACATTTTCAATTTTTTATAAGAAAAACTCTCTTTTTATAACTTTTGAAGGTTATTCCCATCAACGCAATATGATTTGACTAGAGGTCTGGGTTCGAGTCCCAGTTGCGACCATTGTTTTTTTCTATTTTTCTGTGTTTTGTTTTCTTTCATATTTTCATTTAGATTGTAAGTGTTATTTTCTTCTACAAAAAATACATATATTTGAAATTAAATGCGTTTGAACGGGATTCAATATGGAAGATCACTTCGTGTTCAATATGGAAGATCACCGCTAATAACAGGGCTCAGAAACTATAAATATGATTAAATTTTAAAATTGTTTTTTAAATATTTTAGGCATTGTCATTTTAGATTTTTTATTTAGTTAAGTTTCTAATGAAAAATTATTAACATTTTTTAAAGAAATATACCTTCCTGTAGCTTGTTGTGTGACTCATTGGAGAAATGGCGTGATAGATAAGTAGATTGAAAAAAATCTTCTACTATCCTCCCTTTCCTTCTACTCGAATTACCGCCTTTGAGAAGCGCGCGTGCCGAAAATCTTATTTCCTCCACTCTGCCCAGGGCTTAATAAGCCTGAAGCGCTTTAAATAAAGCCCGGTACACACCGAGCCATTGCGATTATGGATCCCGGCAAACCGATTTGTGCGTTTCCGATAGCGACAAACAAAATTAATTATGCGATTACCAGCCCAAACACGCGAGCCCGCATGTAGTCGCGCACGCCACTGCCTGCGTTTTGATACCCGGTTTATCCGCTGCGTAATTGGGTGCAAGCAGATATTTAAACTAATACGAGGATAATTATTGATTTCTGAATGATTCTCAAAATAATTGTTATGACACTCAAAGAAAAAAAATGTGGAACTAGCGAGTACCCGGCGTTCGTTGTTATGACACTCAAAGAAAAAAATTGTTTTTCCCTGCGTGACCTTAGCTTTCCGCGTTCCCCTTCTATCTGCCCCACCTTCCAATCCCCCTCCCCCGCCCTCCCCCTGCCGTTAAAATATATGATTTATCCACATTCTTCAAAACCAGCATTGTAATTTTTAATACAAAAGCGAGCCACGTATTGCCTTTTTAAATACAAATTTCATAACGCCAGAGTTTACCTTTATATATAGAAACATTCACGGACAGTGCGCACAACAAATCACCAATGTTTCATCGAAATCGGATGAATGGCAGAGGAACTTTCATTTTTATATATAAAGATTACATAAGGGTCCCGTTTTGAGACCCGATCCGTGGCATTTTTTGATAGATTATGTTTTTACCTGTTTTAAGAGAAAACGGAACCGATTTGACATTAGCTCCATACAAGTTTAAACTAGATAACGTCACAATAATTACTGTCTAACTTTTAGAAATTATATTCCGCAATGAGATTACGATCGGGGTCGAATGACGTACTAAGAGACATTACAATTTCTTGAATTTTGTTTATGTAATTTAAAAAACTCGATTTATTGTTTGTAAAAATAATATACCGGTGACCGAACAACTTGGAATGAAACCAACTCAGAACCATCTGAGATAAGTCATTTAGAGTGGTAAAAAAAAAAAATATAAAAATTGGTTAAATAGGTTACGTTAGGTGAGGGTTATCAGCTAATTTAAAGCTTTTTTTTCATAGCTTTTAATGACTTTTCAACGAGGTAATGACTTTATTCTCAGTTGGCATGGAACCCCACTTACCTATCTATAATATAACTCATATATAGTCGATTAAGGTCGACAAGAGGCATCTAAAATATTTGCTAAATTGAGTTTTTAATAATCAAAATTTTTTACATTGCCATTTATGCTTGAAGAAAAAATGGCAATATGATGATAAAATTAGAGTATTTAATATTTTTCCGAAAAACTTAATTTGTAAGCTAAAGGATGTCTATATTTTTATCTCCAAATATTAGTATCTTGATGAGATTTCTAATCTGAGGATCGCGACCATAGACATTCAATTTGAATGTATATTCATTTTCAGTGGTGCAATCTTTGGTCAGAACCCTGCCTTACTTATGTTTATACAAATTTGTCCATTTGAACCTCCCACTGCACGGGCTCTCGATGCATCTAACAGTCCACCGGATTTACAAACCATTTTACTTGTAATGAAATTAAAGATTCCCACACTGTCGAACCACACTGTCACTCATGATGAAATTGAAATTAGTGGTGATCCTAAATATGTATGCCCGGCAATGTTGGCTTAAAATAATCCTGTTTCTGTATTCTGAGTGATCCAATTGCAAAGCGTCAGCTGTTTGTGGGAGGGAAACATTTTGGCTCTACCACCAACAAGGCAGGAATTGTGAATCACACTATACGTAAATATTTAATTTCTAAAAGGCTGTTAGCCACTAAAATCACATTAAAGCAGGGCAAAATCTATAACTTTTTTCTAAGGTGCTATAACTTGCGAAAAATTTTTATGTGTTCACATTTTTTTTCGCAATATACATTATATAGTACGGCATCTTTATTTTTGTTAGCGAAGATTGGAACCCGACTCAATTGCAAACTTAGATAGTGTTTCGGGTAAAGTTTACTTAAAATTTATGATGAATTTTGTATAGTGTATTTAGAAACATATTTAATTTGAAAAGAACATTTTAAAGCGTACATACATCGTGTACATACTACCAAAAATTGATTATGAATAATTATCATGTAACATACGGAAAAATTTTCAAATATTTAGGTATGATTAATAATTTGATAATGCCTCTAGAAATCAAACGGAACCATTGATTTTTTAAAAATAAAATAAAATAAAACAGTCTGACAACTGGGTTGGGTACATAGCGATATGGGTGCAAGTTGCGAGTTCGATTCTCAGTCACACCAATTTTTTTTTTCTATTCAGATATTTCCTTTATTTTTTATATATTCCCAATATTTTTTCTATATTTCCAATATGTTTTTTCTTTATTCCCAACATTTTGTTTTATTGTGGAAGACCTCACAAACCTTGCGTTTTTCTTTAAAATCTAAGAAATGCGAAAAATAAAAACTAAATTAAGGAAATTCACTACGCTATTCTACTACGCATTCACTACGCATTCATTCTAAAATCGAATGTAAAATGAAAGGATGGATATCTGCAAATTTTTAATTTGTAAATAATCTGAATACAATTCAAAATGGAATCCTAAAAACCATACTAACGTAAACTACCTATAAGAACGCCTTCGATTAAAATTTTTAAAAGTTTTGACGTAACAAATGTAAGCCAAAAATATACTATTGAAAAACATTAAAAATACTGAACCCTCTACTAGACTGCTAATCTATCACACGATTTCGAATCAAAGTGACATTAAAAAAATCCAAGTTAAGAAACCACATTCGGATAAATAAACTACATATATCGATCGTCCAATTGATAAGTCAGACATCTTCAAATATTAATTTTTGAGATAATAGGGAAAGAAATATTCGAATGCTCACCATAAATCATATACTCTAAAATTATACCGGGAGACATAACAGTCTGGTACATAGTATGACATTTTGAAATATCCTACTAGTGAAGCAGACAACATCAATATTTTGTTTAATTCACTACAAGTTTTTCTACGTTATAATTTATTTGTTTGATTTTATGGGTATTGAATCCATTGTACCAGATCGAGGCTACACTTTTAAATACAAATGCATACTCAACTCACATATCGCTTTTTCAGAGATGTCTGACTAATCAACTGAACGAAATATTTTGCAACCAAACTCCACAACATCCTTCCCCTAGATATAAATCGAGAAGTTGAATGAGTACAAGTCAAGAATTAAAGTCTGAGTAAAAAGAGGCCTTAAGACCCCGTACCCGAGCACGAAAAGAAGATGGAGAGATATGTAATTACGTACGATAAAAGTGAAGCGAAAATTGTGAAAATGTTTATTAAAACACGACTCGTTTAGAATAGAGCAAAAATCTCGTGGGAGTTGTCTAAAACAACGTTCAAAGAAACACTGTGATTTTTTTCATGCATATAACTTGATAAATAATAGAGACAGGCTTGAAAATAAAAAATTTCGGAGCATTATTTGCGATTTTTTTCTATCGAGGAAATTTCATATAATTTGCGTTTCGGCGTGAGGGTTGTATAGATATTATCTTCAAAAATAACATATATTTTTTTAAGGGCTTAAAAACTTCAAATGTTCAAGGGAGATTTGCAAGAAATCGGTAGAAATTCGGATAGTGCCGCCTTAAAAACAGTGCTAAAAACGGCATAGAAGAAGCACCTATGTAATTAAATGTCTATTTCTTATTACTCCTCACTCTCAGTGAGGAGTAATAAGAAAAAAATAAGTCTTCATACTAATCCACAACATATTGTTGAATTTTGTTAAAATTGTTTCAAATGAAAAAAGATTTTTTTTACTTGAAGTTACTTACCGAAGTGCTTATTGCTTACAAACGCTTTACCAATATTCATATGGTAGGTCTTACCAGAGAGGTTCATATGATTTTCCAGAATTTAACCAAAATTGACATCTACGTTCAAACATTGAGATAATGGTGATTCACGGTTACCGCATTTAATTATGTTTCAATATTGTATCACAATTCTGTTTGCTCATGGGTGGCAGGTGAGTTGAGAGGTTTAATGGCTTATAGGCAAATTCAGATATATTTTTATTCAGATATATTCCGATACTGTTTCAGAATTGCTCTGTAATGCATGAGGATTCGAGGGGACGTTCTGTTCAATCAAAAGTACACGCTGCTGCATAGTTAATACGAATTAATTGATTTTCGTAGGTAATTCGTATAGATTTTATAGGGTTGTTACTACAATAAGTATGTTACCTCTGGTCTGGAGCCCCAAAATATCTAAAAAAACCCTCGACTCTGTGCAGAAACGGGCGGTCCGTTTGATAGATTCTCCTAACTTAATAAACGGATTGCAATCTTTAGAACACAGGCGTCAGGTGGGAATGCTGTCCTTGTTCTACCGGTATTACAATGGAAGATGCTCGGAGGAACTAGCGTCATTGATCCCCTCGGCATCGGTGCATAGTCGGGAAACACGCCAAACACGCGCCCAACATTTGTACACGGTTGACATTAGTCACATGAGAACGAGTCGTTTCTACGCCTCGTTCTTGAGTTCAACAGCTCGGCTGTAGAAAGATTTGCCGGCCTCTGTGTTTCCTCCCTCCTACAACATGGGTCTCTTCAAGACCCATGTTCACTCCTTCCTCTCCTCAAAAACACCCTCCACACGGCATCTTCAAAGATGACATAGGCCCAGAGGGAAATTTCAGAGGGATTTCTCAGGGCCTCCTGTGTGGAGTTAATGTAAAAAAAAATAAGTGTGTTCTTCCAATGGCTTTTTTAGGGTAACAATCAAATCGAAAATGGTAATAAAAAATCACGTACCAAAACTACAACTAGAAACCTATTTTTCTGATAAGGAATAAATAATACCCATATTGTAGTGTATCATAATAATTAGTCTATGATTAGTGCTCATATTACTTTAGTTGGCTCTTCGGGCTACATGGTCTCATTTGCGAGATGAGCCTAAGGAAACCGAAGGAAGATGTACAGAGTTATTATAATTCTAGAGCTCCGAAAAATAAAACCTAGTCAGAAAGAACGTTAGTCTTCCGAATTATAATTATAAATAACGGTACGTCAAAAAAAGTCACTGTGATTTAAAGAACCTTTGAAGAAGAAGTCTTTCAACAAGCATCCTATAGTACTTGACAATACTGGTCCTAGTACTTACAAATAACGAATGTCCCTGGAGAGAACATTGGTGATATTTCACACATTTATATATTTATTTATTTACGCCCTTTTTAGAGGCTTTTACATATTTTATGAGTAATAAAATATATACAGTATTATTGTACATAATTGAATAGGCTCAGTAACAATGTTTTATATTTGTTTAAAGATACATTGAAGAATTCCACTGACTTGGTATAGTTATTTCCTTCCATTAGTATTCTGGGCAAAGAGGAATACATATGGTAGTTAGTACCAGAATTTCTGCACTGAAATAAATCCTGACTTCTGGTATTACTTTGTGGAATCCGGAAGCTTATCAGTTCAAGCAATACCGGACTATCAATTAAATTGTTTAGAATTTTATATAAAAATACCAAGTCAGTGAAAATTCTTCTGTCTGACAATTCGAGCATTTTAATATCATTTAACGAAGTGTTTTTTTTTTTATTTTTTATTTTTATTTATTAACAATTTTTTTGGTACAATTGGTACAATTTTGTAATCCAAACTTTTTATATAAACAGTTATAAAAAAGTAGAGAATAATACAAATAGATTAGCGGATTAACCAAAAAATCCCACAGGCATCGCCAGTTCGTGGGTACACTTGAGTGTTTTAAGACAGAAAATTACTCATAATATGTTATAGTTCAACATAATTGCTGGGATACCCATTTTAAAATTAAGAAAACGTAAGAATTTGTTTTGTATTCTTTCAACAGCTTATACATGAGTATTATAATGTGGATTCCAGACGGGAGAATTGTACTCTAGCTGACTTCTAACATAAGCAAAATACAAGATTTTAATACACTTTATATTGTTAAAATTTCTGGTTAGCCTAGTTATAAATCCCACATATCAAAAAGATCGTTATTTTCAAAGGTTTTGGTGACCTTGTCCATCAGTAGTCATAACGGGATTTATTAAGGCATCCAAAAATCCATATTCCATAGTTATTGGGTTTGGTTAGGTTACTTTAGGAAAACAATTATTTAGAAGCACGATGAACTCGTATCATAAAAACTAGAGTCCCCCCTCAGAACCGGATTCTCTAGTGAGAAGGACTTTGAACTCTTAGCACATTTTTTTCTAATGTTTCTGGCTTTCACCTTCAAGGGTGTTTTAGGCCATCATTTCAAATTATGGACGGAGGGAAGGCGGATTTATGTATTAATTATGTTTAAATGTGCAAATTACAAAAATATTTGTAAGATTGGAGTCTAGACCAAACTTAGAAGAGATGATATATTGAACACAGTGGAGACAATTTTAGATAGAAGAGAGCACGTTTGTTTAGAGAGGGCAACCAAAATTATATGATCCAAAGCACAGGTTCTCAACGTGGGTGTTTGAAACATTGAAAGGGGTGGTCAAAGACTCAGAGAATACTAGAGGGCGTTGAAATGGCATAGTGAGGGCGTGGGCAGGTAAAAAAAATATGGTCTAAGAAAGACAAAAACACGCGTATCACATACTAATACGTACTAATAAATCTTACATTATTATTATTAAGAATTGACACTATATCATGAATACAAGAAGGAAGGAGGTAGCAACCCGTAACCCCTCCCCCTCGTTGTGGTAAATATAATCATGACAATAGCTGTTTCAGATTCGCGACAGATGCTAAGTAAAAACAATAGGGGGCGCTAGAAAAAAAAATCTCAAAGTGGGCGGTGTGCAAAATATCGTTGAGAACCTATGATCTAAAGTTTACAATTCTAAACCACAGAAAGTTTTAAATTTTTATTAAATTATTAAAAATGAAGGATTTCTTTCTAATTTAATATTTTTTTATTTTCAACTTTTTTAAGGGTAAGCTTAAAATATTTCATAATCTGTTCTATTCGTAGATGGCGGTAATTAAAATATTTTAGGAAAAACCCCTTTTTGCACGTTATGCCGTGAAATATTAAGATGAACTGTCTGCGCCCGTAAATACACAATACGAATGTGAATAAATAGTTTTGTTCACATAAAAACCAAACTCTTTCAAGAAAGGCATTTAATTACGATATTATATCGGTGATTCTCACCATCTGCGGACGAGCAGATTATGAATTATTTAAAGATTACAATAAAATAAAATAACAATATTATTGAAGTAAAAAAATATATATTAATAAATAACGATAGGTACTTTTGATTATTTAAAAAAAAACATCTTTACAAAATTAAATAAGAAAGAAAAAAAACTAAATATTTCGAAACTTTAAATAAACATTTGTAATAAAAAAATGTAAATAATAAAATTAAATTGTGCTTTGTAGTAAAAAAAAATTATTGCCAAATTAAAATAAAAACAGTTAATAAAAAAAAAAAACATAAAAATAAATTAGCAGAACGTGGTTTCGATCCACGGACCTCTGGGTTATGGGCCCAGCACGCTTCCGCTGCGCCACTCTGCTCTATGTCAGGACCGCCCAAATTGTCAACCGGGTACCGCCAGGCAAATTCTGCGCATACATACATCTATGCATGCGCAGAATGCGCATTGCTACAGGCAGATATTTTTATCACAGAGAACGCGAATAATTATTATACAATATGTACGTAAGAACTATAATTAGATGTGCGTATCACCTAATCTTTTGGCGTTAGATAATATTTTTATGTTATCTTTCATAAAAATATTATTTTTGTTCGGTAAATCTCTCATATCTATAAATGAATTCTCATTCGAATTTTAGACAGCCGCTTGGCGCTGAAAATTTTGAACTGTTGTTTTTTTTTATATATCTGAATTCTTTATTTTTTTTTTAACAAAATGATTTTTTAAATTTATTTTTTATGCCTATTTTTACGAATTTCGGGCGTTTTTTGAAGGTTGATAAGAACAAATTTATAATTTTACTCTACATTTGTATATAATTTATTTACTTATTTGTTAAGAATTCACAAATTTATAGAATTTCAGAAAAAATGTTATTATGGTAGGAATCATGAAAAATGAAAAAAAAAAAAATCGCGAAATGGCGGCTACTAAAAAAAAGGATTTTTTATACTTTTTAAATAATAGTTTAAATTTAAATTCTTTGTCTATATAAAGAAAATTCATGCCAAATTTCAAGGAAATCGGTCAATTAAACCATGAGATTTCGTGACAAACGAGAGTGACGTCTTCTACTAAGTAATAAATAAACACGAGGATAATTAAATAATTACACGCGATTTTTAAATCCAACTCTTCCTTAAAACTGAATTATTTCGAACAGAAGTAGTATCGGTTAGATAAAGTTTGGAAGCTACGTCCTATTTCAAAAAAGGAGGAAGGTCATTGTTTGCATGACATTTCAAAAAACCACCACCATCCCCCTTTTCCCAAAAACTCTGTGTAAAGCCCGGGCAACGCCGGAGACGTTTTGTAAAGATATCCGGAACAGCTATTATTGTTTACCAACAATTTAACGGACTGTAAATTATTGTGGACTTTAGAACAACTCAGTATTAAGTTCAGCAGTATCTCACTTCGAATACAGCCTTACATCCCAAGGGCTGTAATCTCCAGACTTGGGTTTATAGCCTGCAGATCATGATGCTGTAGACTTTAGACAACAGGCCACAGGCTGTAGAACTGTAGACATAGCTAAACGCTAAAGGCTGTAGTCCCAGACTGCAGGTTACATAGGATGTATCCGATAGTTGGTACCTGGCAGACTTTAACCAGCGATTTGTGAGCTTATTTGAAATATAAGTTTGAGATTGATAAATAATTTTTAATTAATTAAGATTAATTTTAATAAATTTGGGAGTCCTTTCTAACCGGATCTCCAAAATACTTGGTAAACGTTCTGGATTATGTGCAAAGGAGGGCGGTCCGTCTCACTGACAATCCGTTGTTAACAGACCGGTTGCCATATTATCTAATGCAAGGACGCAATGTAGGCATGCTGAGTCTGTTCAACAGTTAATTCTCGTGTGCACCAACACACGTCCCCAACACTCGAAGGACACAAGAGGAACACCTGTTCACAGTTGATGTTGTCTTCATAAGAACGACTGGTCAACTTTTTGTGTTGGAAACGAGACGAAGTTCTGGAACGAGCTACCGGCATCTGTTTTTCCTCCTTCGTACATTTACCGACATCTGTTTTTCCGGGCCTCTTCAAGACCCGCGTTAGTACATCACTTCCTGCAGTCCTCAACTTAATCCTCCTCACAATGTCCTGTCTAGCCGGTTGGCAATGTAGTTCTCCTGTCTATATATAGCGTGCAGTCAGCGGCGCTTTTGTGAGGAGTAACATAAAAATAATATAAAATTAAAAATCCCTATGTACTTGGTAAGTCGGTCACATACCTCAATTTATTATTTACTTTCAAATAAATGTAATGTCAATAGTAATGGAAAAAAATAGCAACCATAAAATCATGCTATGTGCCGTGTTTTCTACAGGGTGTCCTCTGCATGCAGATTCTTCTCCAAGCTTAAACATTCTAATAGAAGTGTGTGTTACCTGAAGTAACCTGCCAGATCAATAGATTGAGTCAACGACCAAATATTATCGTGACAGGGCGTATGAGTCATAAAATTAACACTGAAACCAAAAATATTGGTAGGAAACCTTTATCAAAAAAAAAGAAATTGCATTACCTCGCAGTCGAAAGATCAGAATTGCTTTTTCGTTAAGTTCGTCCCAACGCTTTGCGAAGATTATTTTTAACAAGAAATTGAGGCAATTAGAAATATTTCAGGTAGGGGCTCTGGACACGTAGTTTCTGGACTGCATCATTAACAATTTAATCAGCTACATGCATATTACAAATATACCTTAAAGATAGCTTCAAGGCGGCGTTTCGATAAAAGTCACAATAATTGATAAATAATCTTACACTTCTTTTAAGCAAAACAACTTACTATGACACTCAACAAATTACAACAATACTTTTGGTACAAAATGAAAGATCATCGCTGGTGTTGCGTACGTTTTTAGAAGCTTGTACAACAAGTTTGCATCATGTTAAGTTGTTAAGTTCATTTTATATCTTGTAACGCGTTGCTTTTCACGCGTTGGCTATTGGCCGATAAATTCACAAATTACATTATGAGATTTGAGCAATAACTTTGTGCTCTGTTTTGTGTTGTAGGGAACTTGCATTCATATCTAGGCTTTCGAAGAGAGGCATCGGAATTCAGTAGGGAGAAGCATTATGAAATTAATCTTAAGTTGTGTTATTTTTAGGTCAAAATTAGGTAAGAGAGGGCTAATCTAGTGGTAAGTGTTATGTATCGATGAATAAAGCCAAGGAAGTCACATTTGTACAGGTGATTTTACACGAGGACGGCGTTGTACAAGTTATCCAATAACTATTATTGTTTAAATAAGCTCAGAAATCGCTGGTGTTGAGTACATCCAGATACACCCTGCATACCTAGACTATAAATACGCTTTATACATTGATAGACTACAGGCTCTAGAGTGCAGTAGTACTGACATGTACATCGTACATGGTGTGGAACGGATTGCACGCCAGCTTTCAACTGGTAATTGATTAATGTGAGCAGATGCGTTTTATCGAAGGTATATCAAACACCTATCGATGTGTTTATAACGAGTTTATAGGATGCGAGGTTGCTACGTCTGCCATTCGTAGGAAATGATATATTATTAAAATAAGACCGTTTCTTGGGGGATATCAGCAAGGTTTTTTTATCAACAACAAAAAATCAACTGTATATCCTCGAGCTCTCATTTGAAGTGGTAAGAGTATTTGACGCGTAATGTAAAACAGACATGATTAAAATAATCCACAGAATAGGCCTTGACCAACCTGTTTTAAGGTTTCTTGTGACGTATTTAAAATTCAGAACACAGTATGAATGCATCGGCGGTCGTGAGTCCAGGGAATTCCATGCATTTTCAGGAATGCCTCAGGGGTCAAACTTGGGACTTCAACTATTCTTGATATTGATAGATGATATTCAAGAATGCACCCAAAGTACCCATACGACAAGCCTCACCCCATGAACCCGGGCACCCCTGCTAAGTCACCAAAGGTAGCAAACCACTTGGGGTGTCCTGTAGCAGAGCAGTTGGTTATCCAATAAATGGTTCCCGGAGCGGCGGTACCAATACACACATCCCAAATTGAAAAGTTTTATTTTACTCATAATAAAATTTTATTTACAAAATCGTGCATGAGAAAACATTTATTACGATAAAAACTTGATTCAACAAAATGTCCTTGCGCTGGCTAAAATTTGCTGGTTTTCCGCTGAACACTGCCGGTAAATACTGCCGGTCGCTCTGAGTGGCAATGGACACCGGACAGTGGACATATGAATAAAAAGCAGACGTGTTTAAAGCAGGTACGGGCACATAAATAGCGGAGCCGACTTCGCCGATAGCGCTTTTCTCAATCCGCGTTTCGTGCCACGGGAGCTTTTTTGCGTGCCAAAGCAAATAGCGATAAACCCTCTTAAATAATGCCAATTGATCGAACGTGATAAAAGTATAATGGTCCTGTTTTCCAAATTCTGTGCACACGGCAATAATATTTTATCCTTGATTGATGTGTGCACAACTTATTTAAAATTCGCTTTATCTGGGAAGATAATATGTTTTATTATTTAAGTTGTCGCTACAAAAGTACAAAATACTTAATTATCTATTTATGTAAAAATCAAAATATGCTTGCTTGGCGGTATATATGTAAAGAATTGTCTATGTATTGCTTTAATAAGCATAGGAAATGTTTGAAACTTTAGAAATACCTTCTTTCCATCCTCACGAAGGTTTCTGGATTGTTATAACCATATGACAATACATCTGTAAGGTTTTTTTAATTATTAAAAAAACTCTTACGAAACTGTCAAAAATGTCACGAATTGAGAATGACCTTTTGCAAACCATCGATTGTTAAATCAAAATTCAATTTTCGAAACTTTAAATTAATGAATTTATTTGAAGTACTCGCCCATCGAATATTTTGAATCTAATCAAAAATTGTATTTATTTTAAATAGATACCAAATTTGATTAATTTTTTTTTTGTATACAAAAATGAATGTTTATAATAGAAAATTTGTGAAATAAATTGGCACGCGAGCTGTTTGAAAACCTGAATGTACTAGGACTGAATATATTGAACGCGGGTGAGAGAAGGGGATCGCGGGAGGAGGGTTCGCGGGAGAGGAGAGAGGATGCGGGAGGGGAACGGGGACGCACGGGAAAGGAAATACGGGGAGTCACAATTTATTTCTTTGCATTGCAACGCGTGCCGGATACCAGCTAGTGATTAATATGATCTGTGCAAACCTTTTTAGTAAACAGAATTTTAGTAAAGGCATCAACATGTTTCTGACGGAAAGAGGAAATATGTTCCTTCCAATGTCAGAAAAACTATATACTGGAAATAAAAAAGAAATATATGATTTCTCTTTCGAAATAATTGTGGATTTATTTTGGAATAATGGAGATGTCAAATAAACACACGATGACCATTCCCAGTTTCCAGCACATAATCGTTTAAAATTGTCTGTCGTTGAAATGAAAACGTGCTCGAATGTCAAAACGTTTTATTTTGGAGGATGGGTAAGGAGGAATTGATGCTTTTAACAAAATATCGTTGATGGAATGATGACTGTTGTTTTGACCACAAAACGTGAATTATTTTATGATCTTGATTACCAGACGAGTAACGAAAAAATCTCGGAAATTAACTGCCAAAGTTAACTGCAAACTTCAAATGAGTAAGACCAGTTTAATAGACATGACATCATCTTGCAACGAGCATATAGTCATCGGTAAAGTTGTAACAAACAGTTCATCATCATCATCTATTCAGATCATCAATTCTACTTAAATTATTGCCGTATTTATATTGGAATATCTAAAATTACATATTAAATTAATAAAAGCCGATCGGTTACTAATTTTGCGAATCATTTTACAATATGAGTTCAATCAGAATTTTTATTGCACGGTATAATTATTATCCGATGAAAATCAATGAGATAATGTGCATTATTAATAATAATGTTATGATTAAAGAACAAAGGACTCAATTGCCCAAAGCTGGTGATACTATATATTAGTGATACTAAACTGGGTGTACAGTGGGGATGTAAGGGAGTGAGAGGAGGAGGGTCAAAGAAGATGAAGGTTGGGATATACACGACTATTCTGATCGGGTAAAAGTCCGTCTTTAGTAATTTCAAGCAAAAAATCGATTCTAAATGGTAGTCTTCTACCAGGGCGATAATAAGTGTCTTTATCTACACTGATATTTCGCAAATTATGTGCATTGGCAATAAGAAAAAGTAACACTATTTGTATAATAATGAAGGACAGCTAGGGGTGATAAACGTCATTTTCCAAGCAAATGCTTCGTTCTGCAATTCTAAACTGGATTTTCGGAAAGATCGGAATTGTACTTTATCGGATGGCGGAAACATCAGATGGATCGCAAATTAGGGGTGGGTCTACAAAGGGGATGGAACCCAAGTGGACCGGCCATCCCCACCCCCTATCCCCGCAACCCCTCGAGGCCCGAGGGACGAGCGTGACGGATTTTTAAAACGGACACGCACACGGAGACTTGAGATGCGTAATGACAGCTTGGTCATGAATGGCACCGCTGAGAAGAAGTGGGTGGGTGTTTTGGTACGTTGAAAAGTTACGTAATGTTTTATATTCTTAAATGATATGATTAATGTTATTTCTACGACCTGAAATGTAAAAAAAATGATTAGGACGCTGCGGTCATTTAAACTGCTTTATGCGGTAACACCAAGATTATTCAAAGGCCAAATAGTGAATCAAAATTATATCTAATTAAATGAAGACATTATGAGCGAAACTCAATCGAAAATCTGGAAACAGAAAAATCAGAAAAAGATATTGGCACCTCTGGGACTCGAACCCAGGACCTCCCTACTTTCCGGGTTGGGCGCTCTTATCCACTGAGCTAAGGTGTCGATATCCAATTCGGTCACTTTTAACTGTACCATACTTCGACTAAGAACCACCCATATTATCTTCATTTTTCTTAACGCATATTTTTATTGGTTGCCATCTTTATGAATGATTGCAAGATTCAACTCGAACTAAATGCAATCTAGATGGTGTCTGGATAAATTATAATCCATTTTATTTAATGTGCGACATCTATTGACTCTTCTGCAAGTCTGGGATGAATATTATTATTTATTATTTTAACTTTATGAGTAAAACCTCAAACTGTAATATTTAATTAAATGAAGACATTATGAGCGAAACTCAATCGAAAATCTGGAAACAGAAAAATCAGAAAAAGATATTGGCACCTCTGGGACTCGAACCCAGGACCTCCCTACTTTCCGGGTTGTCTTCATTTAATTAAATATTACAGTTTGAGGTTTTACTCATAAAGTTAAAATAATAAATAATAACAAAATTATATCGGTTTAGATATTATATAAATTAGTGGTAATCTTCAAAAGGTGGCGATTCCACATAATTTGCTAAGTTAATGAATTCGAAATTGTTTTTTATATCACTCTGTATAGTATGCGCCAAACTACTTAAATGCTGACTTGAACATAATACGATCCATTCTCGCGTAGGTACAACCACTTTATTGACTTTACAATGATCGTAAGCGAAAGAGAAAGATACGTAAAACATATGTGCGACAGAAAAAGGCGGGGGCTGGTAGGCATTTCGCTTTTCAGACATTAAAATGGTCTATCGCGACAGTTACTGTATCGAAGTTAGGTTGGCGTTTTAAAGCTTGGCGCTTACTATACAATGAAACAAAAACAATTAAACCTTTTTTTTTGTTTTTTTCAACTACACATACATACTGCATACCTATTATCATTTATGTCATTTAAAGGATTTTTAATTAAAAATAATATCTGGCAGAAATGTGCATTTAAGTAATTGAGTTTTGTCATTTATCTTGTCATTTATCTTTAGTTTTGTCATTTAGCTTGGCGCTTACTATACAATGAAACAAAAACAATTAAACCTTTTTTTTGTTTTTTTTCAACTACACATACATACTGCATACCTATTATCATTTATGTCATTTAAAGGATTTTTAATTAAAAATAATATCTGGCAGAAATGTGCATTTAAGTAATTGAGTTTTGTCATTTATCTTGTCCAACTGTCAAATTTGAGAGACAAGCATGTTGTTTACTTGGTTTCTGGAGCAAAATACTTTTTTAATTTTTTTAGTTTTTTTTAATTTTTTTTAATCTTTAGATTAAAAAAAATTAAAAAAAACTTTAAAATTTCGGAAAAACTGTGAAATATTGGTGGATTTGTTGGCTTTAAGCCGAAGTTATGCAGTTCTTATTTCATTTGTTTCGCATCTGTATTAATTCCCATAGCTTTCTACCACTCCACTTCTACGAATCAACATTAAAATGAATAATATTCACGTAAAACATACTACATATTATTCAACTAACATACCACATATTAGCATTTACGCCATTTAAAGGATTTTTAATTAAAAATAATATCTGGCAAAAAAGTGCATTTAAGTAATTGAGTTTTGTCATTCGTCTTGTCCATCTGTCAAATTTGAGAGACGAGCATGTTGTTTTATTGGTTTCTGGAGCAAAATACTTTCGCATAAATTATTACGTTACGGAGAACACAGTGAGTTAAGGCTTTTCTAGCTAAACCACTAGAGCAATGGCTATAATTGTAACATATATATATGGAAATATTGGTGGATTTGTTGGCTTTAAGCCGAAGTTAAGCAGTTCTTATTTCATATGTTTCCCATCTGTATTAATTCCCATAGCTTTCTACCACTCCACTTCTACGAATCAACATTAACATGAATAATATTCACGTAAAACACCGGAACGTGCCATCAAAGTTCAATTTAGAGATTAAATTTAAGGTTTCGTTAGATCAACTAACCTTTTTATAAAAATTCTTAGCTTACCCCTTGACTAAGACGCCATTTCCAGGTGATGTTTAACCCTGGCCGAACCTTCGCCGAGGAGCATGTAAACAAGGGGGCGAATTTAAAATTTAATATTCGTTGCGTCCACCGCATTTACTGCCGCGCTGACGGCAGAAGTGGCCGAGTAAACACAAAACGAGGACTCGAGAAAGGAGGAAATATAGCTCTCTTTTGGAAGATAACCTTCAAAATAGGATTTCGTGTCAAAAGTTTGGAAGAAATGCTTAATTCGTTAGAGTTTTGCAAAAGTGAAGGCTACACTAGAGCCTTACTAATAAACGTGTTTCAAATATCAAACAACCATTAATGTATCGTTAATGGTTGTTAATTGTATAATGTTTAAACCAAGTTTATTAGTGAGGTGTTAGTAAATACTGTCTGTGTTAAATAGATTTTCGTACCTATCTTGTTTATTTAATAAAAGTTAATGGGTTTACATAGGAGGGCGCCACTATTGTTCGAATAGAAATACTAAATATATAACTCATGGTTTTAATGTAAAGCTATGTAACCTACATTTTTATAAAAATTTAAAAAGGCATAAAAGTGAAAAAAAAAATTTTTCGTTGCAATATAGATACCCACTGATCTCAAAATTAGAATTGCATGTAGGTGGTATATTATTATAATTGCAATTTATGACTTGGTGCATCAAAAAAATAAACTATGTCTTTTTGATGAAACAATTGAACTTAATAACGCTGTCAGATAGGCGAATCATCTCTGACCTGGTACTGTTAAATAAAATTATCAATAATTGCATTGACAACCCTGAAATTCTCGCCAAAATAAAATTGTATGTACCGACCAAAAACACGAGGCAAAGTGCTACCTTTTTCTGTGACAATTTTAAAACTAACTATGAAGCTCATACACCTATAAACAGAATACATCATGTATGTTTTTAGGTTTTCACGGCCAAAAAGTATTTTTGTTATTGTTTTTGGGGTGTTATGCCGTGTTTCGCTACCTCCTTCTTTAGCCAACGTTTCGGACAGCGTTACAGTGTCCATCATCAGGGCAGATGAGTCACTCATCTGCCCTGATGATGGACACTGTAACGCTGTCCGAAACGTTGGCTAAAGAAGGAGGTAGCGAAACACGGCATAACACCCCAAAAACAATAACAAAAAAAAAAAAAAAAAAAAAAAGAATACATCATTTTGGAAATAAATTTGGGAATGTTGTAGACGTGTTTAAAGATTCAATGTTAGTTTTAAAACGAAGTCTTCATAATCACTTGACCGAGATGTATGATTTCACGACTCCTTTGTGAATACACTTTTTTTATTTTATATTTATTTACACATATTTGCTTTCTTTAGAACATAATATTAATTTTAATTTGCCATGATTTAATCATAATTCATTATATATTGTTCACTGTTTGTACCTAACACAACTGTATTGCTATTATATATTGTTTACTGTATGTACCTAACACAACTGTATTGCATATTTACTTTTCTTGTAAAAGCCCACTAGGGCGTAAATAAATGAATAAATAAAATTATATTGTTTTTAAAATTAATTGCGTTCAACACATCTTTCAGTTAATAAATAACTATTATTAATCCGATGATATTTTAGGGCTTTGCTGCTCTATTTGTGTAATTTTGATTACTTAATTATTAATAATAAACTTGTCATCGTCAATTTTCTCTCTAAATGTATGTTGTAAAAGTGTTTTCAAGCTCTACTATATTATAAAAAATACACAAAGTTTTTATAATGCGCTTATAGAAAATGGACGTACATCGAAAAAAGTTTATTTTTCGTAGTCATTGAAACATATTAATGTTTTGTTGCAATTAATACATAAAATAGTGAAGGATTTAATTTTGTTCACCTTATTTTACTAACAAATTTATTTGGGCAACTAATACAAGTCAAGCTCGATTATCTCAGAGTGAATATTAGAACATACACCTGTCTTTTGGCGAAGTCGTCAATTTTGCCTCTACGAGTACAAAACCGTATAAGAAAAATACGCCTTTCAGAAAGTAACTTTTTTTTATGTAATCCCTTATTTATTGTGGTACGAAGCCGGACGGCCAAGTACCTACGTGTCCGACATACAGAACGGGTTGAATAAAGCGACCCCCTCACGTGTATCCGGGAAATTCATATATATATATATATATATGGGATGGGAGGTAAGGGTAGTTGGGGCAACCCTCCCAGAAGGGTGGGCGGTCACTGCAACCCCTGCGGCGATAGCTTCCGATGCATTCTTTATGGAGGGACGAAAAATCGAACCAACAGCGCGGTTTCTGTAAGCTATTGGGAACTAATGATTCCGGGGCAGTCGAAATAAGAAAAAAAATCCGCTTTATCTCGACTGTAGTATTTTAGTAGTAAATAAAGCGGGCCATACCTCACTTGCCAAATGTGTTATTACCAGATTTTCTTATCATGTTTTTTTCCAGTGGAAAACATATTTTTTAATACAACATGAAAGCTATTTCCTTAACGAAAAGCGTTTTCTAAATGTACAAAATTCTGTATCATAAAATAAAATTTGTTTTAATCCAATTGTTCTTATAAGATCGTTACAAATGTATTCTTTTAAAATTTATGATACCGTAAGACTGTTTATGGCCGGAAATTATCACTCATTTAAATATATTCCTTTTGTGTACCAAAAATAATAACAGTAAGCACATAATACGACCCCACAATAGCAATGAGTAGGTTCAGCCGAAATGGGTTCTTGAACTCGAGTCCTTTGCGGGAAGTGGTTCCCACTCCCACTCCTTTTTCAAACCAAACACCCCCAGAGAACTCGAACGAATGCCTCTTACCAGCGCTTGACACCCACACGTGAACTCGCACCCGTATGAGAAGCTCGACCGGAGCGCGGACTCGGGCTCAAACGCGGAACTCGGAGTCGGACCGAGAACCAGAATGCCTCTACCGGCCGTGCCGGCGCGACGGGAGAAATGGGTGACAGTCCCGATCATGAGCGACGGGTGACAGCGCGGGTCCTTGCGCACTGTCGAGTCCTAGTTCTTCTGCGGGTTCTTTCCGAGGCCGCCTCCGAGTTCTTGTCCGAACTCGTGCGTCCCGGCTCGGTGCGGCGCAAAAGCGCCCAGTACCTACTCAGTCCGCAACCAAGAACTCGAACCCGGGACCCGCTCCTAGAACTCGAGTACTTTTAAAACGAAGCATTCCTCGGAGGCCCCGGCAAAATGCAGAACTTACCCACCTCTACCCCACAACCGAGTGGCAGCTATGTTTTGATCTGATTTTGAAATTAATTGTTAATATCTTTTTACAGCGAACAAATCGCTTGTCCAGTTGATTAGTCAGACATCTCCAAATATTAAGTTCTGAGATAATGAGGAAAACAATATTTCGAATGCTCGTCGTAAATCAAAATATATAATATGTATAAATATTAAATTTGATATAAAATAATACCGGGAGGCATAACGATCCGGAACACTAGAATGACTGATATATCCTGCTAGTGAACCAGAAAACATCAATATTTCATTCAATACAAGTTTTTCTGCTGTATTTTGATTTAGTGGTGTTTAAGAGTAATCTGAGTTTTGTAACAGTTAGAGGGTACACTTTTACATACAACTGCATACTCAACTCAAATTTTGATTTTTCGGAAATATCTGACTAATCAACTAGACGATCGAAATGTCCCGTGCATAACATCAATGTGATAGGTATGACAAAATCAGGATATCATTTTGGAATATAATAAACATGCATGTTCGTAATATGGGCAGTTCACCAAGTAGGATAATTTGTAATTTTACGAAGGAAAATTACGAGTATTATAATTAAAAAAGCTGTAACTTGAGTAAACTATTTTATATCGTAGCGGAACATCGCGCACCGGTTGGATTCGGCACCAAAAAAATTTTGAAAATCTATTAGTGTTTCAATTTCCACACTTTTTCGAATACCTAAACAGTGCTCCATTTAATGTAGTTAGTTGCTTCTCGCACTAATTTTATATACAATTAAAGGAACGAAATTTTCCCAATCGACATATTTAATATTGATAACGCTGTTTCCTTTAAGAAGTAAATTTGTATGCAGATATGCAATCTGTATTTTTTAACTGTATCAGTTTGGTATTATGTTATTGTTATTATTATTATAAAATTACTATAGCTAAAATGTACTTATATTCTTCATAGTTTTTTTTTTAACTTATGCATGTATGTTAAGGCCCAACATGCTTTTAAATAAGTAAATAAGATACAAAACAGTTCCTAGGTATGTGTTTAGCAATCGATGTGTTGTATGGATTATGATGCTATTCTTCTGACATCCTCTCCTTTCGGAGGTTGGCTACCATGAGGAAAATTTTCAACATTCAGGCTGCAGCCCTGAAAATCTTATCTGAATGTCTTTCTTTGTTCCATTTTCTATCAATACAATGTATTATAAATGTACACAAGAAGATATGCAATGAAATCAAAATAAAAATTGATTGTGATATTTTTGAAAATGTTACTGATATAAGGCGTTTGTGTACCGCCGATGTCACCGAGAACGAGATGACGTTGCAGAAGTAGCGATACATACGTTACTATGGCCGGGTGTCTACAACACGTCCGTCTTCCGAGCGCTGCTGTCATCTCGGCCGTCGAGATTGTGATTATGTCAAGTTGGTATTCAAATATGTCAGTTCGGCGCTACCGCTAGAACTCGGCTGAAGTTCGTCAAGAGCTGAAATGCCGTATTACAAAACACGTCTGAGGCAAAGTGCATGGTTTTTTGCCTTGTGTTAGTTACGCGTTGAAATTATCCTTTTACGTCAAAACACGACACACGATCGCCGTCACGCCGTTCGAAAGCGGTTCGAAATAATTTCGTTTCTCGGTGACGGTGGCGGTAAAAAAACGCCCTTAGGTGTTATATTAGATTCCGAACCAATCTACCAACCAAACAGAATAAAATGTGTTGTAAATTGTACAAATCAGAAATGAATTTTCAAAGTAACTAAATTGTTAAAGGAACTAATCTGTCTAACAGTGAAACAGATGCGATGATATTTATACACTCAATGATACTTATACACAAAATAATAAGCAATCTCTTACCGAAATACTTTTCAACCAAAATTATATACAACAAGGATAATCACAGACATAACACAAGGACGTGCAATGAAATCAGACTACCAAAAAAGGACAAAACCAATACGCAAAACAGTTTAATCTACAAAAGGATGAAATATAATGCGCTGCCAGAAATTGTAAAGTCTGCAAATATTGGTAAATTCAATATGAATTGTAGTCACATTGCAAGAGAAAATCTAATAGTATGTAAATTATAATAAATCAGTCATTTTGCCATCTTAGTTGTACAAATATCTACAATAAAATGAATGAATAAATAATCTTCCCTGAAGTTATTTGAGTTTCCTTCTTTTTGTAGTTGGTAAAATACTTTTCCAATTGTTGATCATTCGATGAATTCAAAAAATTGAGATCGCGGATTATAATAAACTTTTTTGTAAGTATCCACTAAATATTTTTTCCAAGTTTTAGGACCCCTGAAATCGGCCCCGGGCTCTTTTGGAGGTTTTATGAAATGCTAAGCAATCGTGCAATGGCAGTAAATGGGAGGGTTTTATGGGAATGCTCCAGAATTTTATATATTTCTACTTCCGCAGGGATTTAGGTTGAATGCAATAATGCCAAGTTGCGAGTGCCCACAACACACTACACACAACACATATAAACTCAATCAAATAGACCAGTTACTGTGCTTGATGAAATCTCCTACAATACACCACATGTATAAAAAATAAGAATTTCTTTCAAGAGTGGAAATATTTTTAGGCTAATACTCGTATGTCTATGTAGATACTGCAACTCTGCATTTACACTATTAATCAGAAACTAAGTAACTCTTATTTTTGTTTTTACATTGGCTCCACACAGGAGGCCCTGATGAAAAAAAAATCCCCCAAGGCCTATTTCATCTTTGGGGATGCTATGTGAAGGGTCTTTATTAGGGGAAGGAAGGTGAGGAAGTTCTGGAAAGGAAAAGGGTTAGGGGTGAGAATCTGTGTGTCAATGTGCATAGAAGTGACGGACGTATGAATCCATCCCTCCCACCGAGGTTCAAGGCGATGTTCCGAAAGAGTCCTGTTGAAGAGGTCAAAAGATGTTCCTCAACCAATCTCTCCCGATCTGGCCTGCCACGCATTTGAACAGACGTAGGTGGACAAATCCGTCGCCAAAATCCGGATAAACCTCACCCCATGAACCCGGGAACCCCTTATGGGCATCACTTACATTTATTTTTACATGTGGTATCATTGCCACCTCTCCAAAAAATATCTCAGCACCGCTCCCAAGATGATCGGGCAAATCATTCCGTTCCGAGCACTCGATCCAACCGCCCGTTCGCGTTTTGTACCTCTCTACCCGTTTCATACGTGAACACTAATTGTGTAAATAACTAAATCTTAAATAAATCTTAAATCACTCAAATAAGAGTACAGTGTTATCAATCATCATCCAGTATAATCATTGAACACAGGGCGCGGCCTGAAAGTACCGCGACCCCCAGGAGCCTGACTATTCCTCAGTAAAATATTAATATACACTCGTCTGATGAGAAGACGGAGCACAGGTAAAACACCCTCCACCAGCTCCTCAGCCTCTGGAACCAATTCCTTCAACCTTGGTAATCCCGTCGCTCAAAAAACTACTTTCCACACCCTGTTGAGTTACCAAACGTAGTGAACCCCTACGGCTAGGTTGTTGGTTATTTAAAAATAGTTCCCGGGGCAACGGTACCCATACCTGCATCTCAAATTACTAAAACTAAGAAATTCATCATATTTTTTGGGATTACGCAACATTATAAAGAAAAATTCGTCAGACTGGAAAATGATATTTATGGACGCGTTTTCGTGGATATAAGTTTTCAATTTGGGAGGCGGGTACGGGTACCGCCGCTCCGGGAACCGTTTATGGGATAACCAACACCCCTGCCATAGGCCACCCCAAGTGGTTTGCTATGTTTGGTCGTTTAGCAGGGGTTCCCGGGTTCATGGGATGAGGTTTATCTAGATTTTGGCGGCGGATGCGTTTGCCTACCTAATGCGTGGAGGGTCGGATCGGGAGAAACTGGTTGAGGGAAACCTTTTGACCTCTTCAGCAGGACTCTATCACCTTGCAGTGGGAGGGATGAATTCATACGTCCGTCACTCCTCAAATTCCTACCCACCCCTCAAACCTTTTTCCTTCCCAGAACTTTCTCTCCTTCCTTTCCTCAAAAGACCCTCCACACAGCATGTGTGGAGCTAATGTTAAAAAAAGGAATCTCCACGTAAATGGAAAACCATAATGCATTTTGGGTTCCCTGGACTTCTCAGGTAAGTTTATTTAAAAAATTTGTAATTTTTTGTTTAGGTAGGTATATAATTAAACAAATAATAACCTCAAAATAAGTGAGGTTTTATCCGTTATAAAACAGGGACATCACAGACTTAATGGGCGAAAAAAAGTTAAAGTGTTTATTAAACTTAATTTCACCTAATAAAAATGACGGCAAACCTTTAACAAGACAATTGAATTGATGTTGTATTTTTATTATACTAAATAGATATATCTGAAGTTTATAAAACCAAGAATATTAAATATTAATTTTCCCATTGCATTTTGCGGAAATTTTAAAAGTTGCCTAAATTAAAAAAGAGAAGCGTTGAAAAAAACAACCACGTTATTTTCCAATTAATTATAGAAAGCGAAAACAAATTTCGAAGAAACAATATTTGCATACAAAAGTAGGCAGTACAATACATAGGGAAATAATTAATTATCATAGCGCAGATTCGCTTATCCGTGAAATTCCCCTCGGACCGTATTAAAACTTTCTAAAACCGGAAATTCGATCAAAAGGAAAATAATAAACGTCCGCTTCTGAATTTAAACGTTATTTCTTCTCCGGATTAGAATTCTTCGTCTCCTGCTTCATCTTTATCGCATTTTTCATTCCATTGAAGCAATAATTGTAGAGGAATGGTGACATTATTATGTAACGTTGACCACAAGGGTAAAGGTGTCGGTGAAACAAATGTTTCTGGGTAGGAAAAGGAAGAAGAATGCAGGAATGATGTCTCTTGTCCAATAACACCTTCCACTTTGCACCGTTTACAATGTTCATCACCAATTGTAATTTTGAAGGTTTTGTACGTAACTCATAATTTTATCATTTGCAGTCAAGATACTGCGCGTAGATCATTGCTGCCAGGTTGAAGATTGTCAATGCAATGACCTTGTGGTTTTACATATGTAGGTAGAGGGACTAGGTGTGGGTATGATTTAGGAAAAGGACAAGAATGCTCTCTAACAACAAATTTGCCCAAGTTACAATAATTTATTAATAGTTGAACCTGCACTTACATTATATTTTCGGAAACAGCAGTCATAATTATACCAAACCACCCAATAACAGTGTTCAACTTTATTTTTAATTCTTTCTGCATACCAGTGTTTTTGTTGCTGTTTTTATTTACTAAAAATTATTCTGCAATTGTTTCAACGGCTGAGCCATGAGCCAAGAGCTCGTTTTATTAGAAAGTTCATTTCGAATAATAATCACCCAACATCATAGCAAATCGGGTAGTTAAACAATATCATACAAATACTTCCAAAGTATACGAGGCGGAATATCTTATTCCATAACAATAACTTCGCTATGAACTCTGTGTTAGAAAGAATACATAGGTTGGGTTGTTTTTTTGTTATTATTTGTATTCTAGATGCAAACAACGAGTAGGTAATTGTAAAAATTAATGTTTTTTGATTTTTTTTAATGTTTTTGTTACTCGTAGGTGTATGAATTGTACCTAAGAGTTCTCTAGTCATCCAAAAATTGCATTAGATATTTATTTATTAAAAGAAGTTTATACAATGAACAAAAAATTGTGTTAATTCATCCGCCATGCTAGGGATGTCCCTGTGTTATGGCGGATGAAGTTTACAGATTGTGTAGGTACAGTGTACAGTTATTAACTTATGCAATTCATTTAAGTAGTTTAAGTAACTTATTTAGTAACAAATTAAGTTAGTTATTTAATTAACACATTAAATTAATTTATGTTACAAGTTGTATTAATTATATTACAATATATTCTTACTTATATATTTTGTAATATTTTTTTAATGGTTATACTGTTGTTATAAACGAAATTTGTATTGTACATGTAAAAGCCCAAAAAGGCGTCAATAAATAAATAAATCTTAATAAAAAAACAATATAATAATATGGTTAATGCTTGATGAAACCTGTAAAAGCATTTAAACATTATATTATTGTGATTGGCTGAAACTTACATTAGGCTGATCTTAGGCCCACGCAAGGTACAGTCATAGCAGGAACGTGAAGTCAGTGGAACAATCAAGAAACACATTACTTGACCCATCAAGCGTAAGAGCCAATCGACTTGCACGAATTGGTCATGTGTACCAAGTTTAAGACGTTGAGACGTTGACCGAAGCCAAAACGATTAACACCAGATAGTTAGCCAGATCAAGACTGCGCTTTATGGACGACTGGTCGATTTGGATGGCTGGAAGAGAAGGATTAGTGGAGTCACAAGGAAACAGATCGTCGGAACTGCAATTGCAGCATTAGGAAAGCCATTGTTTCGCAACAGCCCTTTGGCCATCGGATGGTAATAGTGATCAACAGACTTGGATTTCGGTAACTTTAAGACTACGTCATATTACATTGTTGGTCGGCGTGCCAAATCTTCAAAAGAGGCTTCACCAATCAGTTTTTTGTCTCTCCTGATTAATATCCTATTGTAGATAGGAGATTTAGTTAGAAGCGCTTTCCTTATTGTCTGTTGGATATCTCTTCGAGATTCTACCATTATTTATTCGAAAGATGGCAAGTATTTAAAGACTCCAATGTACAAGATAGGCATCAAATCTTTTTTTTGTGTCTGCTGAAAAATCCACTATAAGGAGATTGAAAGTTTTGGTAGAAATATATTCTTTATTGCCCATTGGATAACTTTGAGGGATTATATCAACATTTAATCAATGTAAATTGGTTGTTAGTTAAAAATTTACGTAACCGCCGATGTCAGTAATTTTGTAGATGGCGGTTTTTGAGATATATCGTTTAGCTTTTACGTAATATTATATTTAATGAAAACATATTCACAGCATACAGATATCAATTACAATTGGAATTGAATGCAACTATTTTTGTTCAGTGAAATACGTTTATTAAATGCAAACGTAAACTTGCAAACACTAACTTGCAAACAAATACTTGTAAACGCAAAAACTGGTCTCCATCATCTGTCTGCGAGCAATTCTATAATCCCAGTAGGTATTCTTACATCTTTAAAGGAATGGATCTTATCCGAGAATCTAGAATGGAGCATCACGCCGGATATCCGGTCCCAGATCAACCACTCTTCTTTTGTTTTATGTTACTGTTCGCAGATTGGTCGAAAATTATCTCGTTGACTCAGTTTCATTGCGACGTACTTCACCAGCAACGGACCTATAAAAGTAGATACCTACGAGATTATTCGGTAGGTTTCCTGAAAGACTAAGGAAAATAATATTACTTAAGATAACAATAATGCCGCTTCCAACTATAAACTGGAACGAAAAGCATAAAATTCTGTAAACCTTAGAATCAAATTTAATGCTTTTACTGGTAAAGAACTAATGTAGGTACCACTTGCAAATTTTTGCAAATAAAATATTTCTCTCCTCAGGTAAACTGACGCTCACCGACAACATTTTTTCCGAATTCGAATATGCTTTTTGTCGCCTGACCGCTATATAGAGGTAAAATAATCAGTACAAAATTGAAGAGACTTTATTTTGATCTAATAATAATAATAATTTTTGGATGATTTCTATAGCGCCATTTTTGTGAGAAAATCACCTCAAAGGCGCTTTTTTTTTAACATTAAATCCAATAAATAATAATTTTCCTCAGGGCCTATGTCATCTGGGATGCTATGTGGAGGGTCTTTTTGAGGAGAAGAGGGAATGAACATTGGTCTTGAAGGGGGAGGAAACTCAGAAGCCGGCAAATAGTTCAAATCCGAGCTGTTGAACTCAAGAACGAGTCGAAAAAAATGACCCGTTCTCATGTGACAAATGTCAACCGTGTACATATGTTGGGCGCGCGCTTTACAAATTCATTTATACATTTAACCTATTTATATTACAAGTGTCTTATAACTGAGACTGATAACTAAGGACTTACAACTACTAAGACTTATTTAACTAGTGACTTAAAACTATACATATTTTTATTACCAGTACAACACTAAACGTATATTTTACGGTGGAAAGGACCTTGAAAAGTTCAATTTAATATAGAGCTGTTAATATACTAAGCTAATGTGCTTTTAAATTTTTATTTCAACTGTAGAAATATTTCAATCATTTAAATCCCTACAAATAAATTATTGAAGATTTGCCAAGGTTTTAAAACGTATTTTTTTAGTTCTCAGAATTTAGTTTTAAACTTTAATCTCATTTTGTCGCAGTCCACTTTTTCCATCTTGCCCCTTTTTTCTTCAAGAAACCATTCTGAAAAACCCAGAAAATTCTGAACAAAATTTCATTTCAAGTCTGCACCAAACGAACGAACATGGTCACCCTTATTTTTCCCCTTGTGCTGTACAACACCGGGATGAAACTTTTCAGCGAAGATGCAAGAAGAAATTATCAAGTACCATAATTTAATTTCGATGGGCCGGCGAATGGGGCCCACGGCGTTGGAAGCAGGGCCTCAGGCAATGGTAATTCTTTCAAAGGCTCCCCGAAAAGTTCCTCCCCCATGCAGTGTGTAGGACTTTGCGCAAGGAAGCCTAAATAACAACACGTGGGCAGAAAAGTGAAGTAATTTAATAAAGATTTGAAAGTGTAGGCATTTTTTCCCTAACGAAGTAGTTTCTTTTACTTGTGTGAACTCTGAACATATTACGCCGAACGCAGTATGCTTTATTGAAAGCATTTTTTAGTCTAGCCTTATTACAACAAGCATTTAAGACTTGTTGGTATTTTTAAACGGTTTTATTGAAATACTGCAAGCAGTTATGTATGTAGTTTTTGAAGGTGGGTGGAGGTTTTCTGCATGATAAGTTATTTTAATGCATCTTGAACAACAGTTTCATAACCTACATAGACGGAGCTTGCACTGAACCCAGAATTGTCATAAAATTTGTCAGTGGTGATTTTTCAGTTCATGTCGAAATGTCACATATGCTTGACAATTTTAGAGTAAATTGTGAAATAATACAATTCATTCAAATAACGATAAATTCATTTGACGGCCGGCGTAGCCCAGCGGTAAGGCTCTTGGACTCGCATTCCGTAGGTCGCGGGATCGAATCCCGGCGTGGCAAATAAATTAAATTTGATTTATCTGTGTTATTTCACAATTTCACATTTAAAATAATATATAGTATATATTCTAATTTAATAGTATAATTTTCATATTTCACATTTAAAATAATATATAGTATGTTTGCGGCACGTTTCAGAGTGGAAGATACTCTCAGTATCGCCCTGGTTCAGAATTGAAACGTTGCTTGAAATGGCTTTAGCCGTGTTTGGTGACCAGATCTGAATAGCCAGGTACTTCCCACCTTCCTCTTCCCCATCTCCTTCCCCTCCCCACTATCTTCAGCCTCACACCGTACCACAATTGGAGATGCCACAGTCTCACTGGCTCCAGACAGGAGCAGAGCAGGACTCTTGTGCGATATTCATATAAAAAAAATGAAATTTACTTGCGCACTCCGCGATATGAACCCGTGATCTTTAGATTGCTAGTCGAGAGCCTTCCTCTTAAGCCGCCGCTACCCGAATTTCTACCGATTTCTTACATACCTCCCTTAAGATTTGAAGTTTTTAAGCTCTTAAAAAAAAGTTATTTTTGAAGATAATATCTAGATACGTTCCACGCAGAAACGCAAATTATATGAAATTCCCTCGATAGAAAAAAATCGCAAAGTATGCTCCAAAAATTATTAAAAAAAAGTCTATAGCGGTTATTTTACAAGTTTTATTTGTGAAAAAATTCACAATGTTTCTTTAAATGATACTTAAGATACCTTCCATGAGATTTTTGCTCTAACTGGTCTATTTTAAACGAGTCTGGTTTTATTAAGCATTTTCACAATTTTCGCTTCAATTTTATCATTTAAAATATTAGCGCGCTCTGTCCAACATTCGTAATTACATATCTCTCCATCTTCTTTTTTTTGAGCCAGGAAGCGCCGCCTTAACATAGCAGTCAAAAACATTTGAGGTAAACGTGAACAAGGAAACAATTGCAATTAATTTATTAAACTAATTTTTGTGGGGTCCCTATGAAAGATGCGTACCACATTTCGCTGCAAAACATATCCCCGCCTGATAACAACCGCCTTTACCGTCTAACCTATCAATAATTATATAAGGGTGGTTTTATTTTTAATTTGGATACAGGAAAGGTAGAAATGTTATAAAACGCACGAAAGGGATCTGTATAATTAAACCTTCAACGCATTCTAAGTAGTAAATGATTATGTAATTATAGTGTGCATAAAAAATAACAACCATCGAGATCGGGGGTAAAGTAGAATCTTATAATTACCCCGTTTTTGAGAAAATAATTTACAGTAATTATTACTTTGTAAATATAATGTTATCATCACTTATTTTTTAACAACCAGTAACAACCTGAAAAAAATTAGTACCTTAAATGAACCTGAAAAAAATTAGTAATTAAATTTAAAAAGAAAATATTTCTTTTAAAGAAAGACAAACATTCTCGGTCGGCCGAGGAATCGAACACGCGACCCCCGGGTGGGACCCAAACGCGATGCCCACACATATCTATACTAATCTATACTTACATGCGAATGAGCGTGTGTTTGTTTGTTACGCTTTCACGCCTAAACCACCTAACCGATTTTAAAAATTCTTTCATCACTAGAAAGCTACATTATCAGCAAGTTACAAAGGCTATATGTAATGGTAAGCTCCAGCGTAATGAAATTTGTATAAATGAAAATGTGTGTATTTCATATATTTTAGCAGCAGGAAGGAAAGACAGGGTGATGATGAGTGAGTGAGTGAGTGAATTAATCAGTGGTAGTTCCAACTAATACCATGCGAGCAAAGCCGCGGGAAAATGCTAGTTATATTATAAATTATAACAGAATAATGATTTACGGAATTATGATATTATAATATGAATTGACATAGTAGTTGTTTTCTGATTATTGTTCAAGATTAACAATTTGCAAACAACCAAAAAAATGTATATGGATAGATACCCACCGTTTTAAGGTTTCAAGCGATTCAACGTGAACAGTGGGAGTATTCAATTCAACCAAAACTACTGCCATAGATCATCCCAAGTAGTTCGCTACGTGGTGACTTAGCAGGGTTGCCCGGGTTCATAGGATGTTTGTCTGGGCGGTGGATGCGTCTACCCACCAGCTGCATGGCAGGCCGGGTCGGGAGAGACTGGTTGATAGAGACCTTTTGACCTTTTCAGCAGGTTGATAGAGACCTTTTGACCTCTCTCGGAACATCGCTTTTCACCACAGTGGGAGGGATTGATTCATATGTCCGTCACTCCATATGTCCACACTGACCCCCAGATTCCTACCCACTAATAATATCTTTTTTCCATCCCAGAACTTCATCTCATTCCTTTCCTCAAAAGACCTGCATACAGCTTCCTCAAAGATGACCTGGTTAGTGATTGAATGGTTAAAATCCTTGGGTACGAATCCGGAGTTCACGGCTTCAAAGTTTTTTTCGTTGATTAGTTTTACTTATTTATTAATTTTAATTTAGGGAATTCAACAGTTTACAATTTGATTAACTCGTACATGTAGTATAATTTATCAATCTGAGAAACTAATTATAGATTTCCTCATTATACTATAATTATATTATGTATCTATAAATTAAACAGTAATCTTAAAACAAATAAAATATGTTACATAATAAACATTCCATAATATATCATTACATTTATATAGTGCAGTACTCATTTAAAACATTTTTAATAGAGTTTTTATATTTATTGTCGTCCCAATTGTAGATATCTATTTCAGAGAAGATGTTTATATATCTTGAACACAGTCTTATAAGGCAAGCATTTTGATTTGAATTTGTTTTACAGCGTTTTTCTTTAAAAATATTACACGAACATGTTTTCCGTGTTCCCAATTTATTCATTTCATTAGATTTATTAGTTTTATTTCACAATTTTTAAATTAAAAATAATACTCAATTTTTATGAGAAAAACTCTCTTTATAACTTTTGAAGGTTATTCCCATCAACGTAATATATCATTGAAGAAGAAGATAAAACTTATAATCTAAATGAAAATATGAAAGAAAACAAGACACAGAAAAACAGAAAAAAAACAATGGTCGCAACTGGGACTCGAACCCAGACCTCTCGCCTAACCGGGACGTGCGCGTTTTCCAATTTCGCTATTGCCACCTTCTGTCAAATCGTCATATTTGTCAATTTCATATTTCAAATATTTAGAATCATTAATATTATCTTCAACTAGTTCTTTTTCCATATTATAGGCAACTACTCTTTTTATTGGAAACAATCATTCTAAGAATTGGTTTGTAACCTGAATAGCGTCTCGAAAAAAAAATATATGAAAAAGAACTAGTTGAAGATAATATTAATGATTCTAAATATTTGAAATATGAGATTGACAAATATGACGGTTTGACAGAAGGTGGCAATAGCGAAATTGGAAAACGCGCACGTCCCGGTTAGACGAGAGGTCTGGGTTCGAGTCCCAGTTGC